>CAWUFW010001040.1:2775000-3241758 GCA_963921515.1 Calotriton arnoldi
TGGAGTACGTCAACGAGAAAGGAATAAAGCAGGCCTGTGTCGTGGAGGCCGTGATGGTCTGAGGTGGCTGCCAAGGTCGCGGGACTCTGGCTTGGAGCTTGCGCCGGCACGTGATGGGCCCTCCTTGACACACGCCGGTGTCGGCAGGTGATCAGTGTGGCCTGGCTGCGCAGGGGCGGGCCTGACGGGTTTGTGGTTCAGCGTGCCGGGGGCCGGCAGGCGCACAGCATCGCAGGCAACTCCGCTCACGGGGACGGTGTCGGCTTCGTGGCGGGGTGGGAGGCGCCGCCCTGGCAGAGACGTCGGTCTTTCCGGAAGAGGACCACGCCCAGGCCTACGTGCTTTTTATTCACACCCCTACGCTGGCGTGGCGTACGCCGGGCCATCCCACTCAAGTGACGCTTAGGGGGGGGCGTAACAGGCAACATTTCAGCGAGGTCCCCCACTGGCTGGGGTGACATGGTGGCGTCCACTGTCCACTACACTCCATACACCAGCGGTGTATGTCGCCATGGATAGGGGTGTGTTCTGCATACTGCGGTGTATCCAACACATCTCCGCCACCCATGGCATTGTGTACTTTCCCAATCATGGTTCTACTGCATCCTTCACACATGCCTGGTTGCCACCTCTCCACACATTCGGCTATTATGTGGCTGTGGTGCCATGCCGTTGCTGGCTCATGTTCAGGGCTTGCCCATGTGAACATTGTAAGTTGTTCTGTCGTGTTTGGTGGGTGGGCATGTTGTTGTTTATTTTATTTATTTTATTTTTAAAGTTTTATATAGCGCGAACCAGATCCCGAAGGATATCAGAGCGCTTTACATGAGGATCAAATGAGTCAACAAGTTACAAAATACAACCATTACCAGAGCATAGTAAAACACAGACAAAGAAACAATGTTATGGGAATTCGTCAGGAATAGCAAGAGTAACAGTGATCATGGAGACATAAAAACGGGGAGACGAGGAAAACAATGTCAGATGTCCAGCTGGGTAGGTGACGGCCAGGGGCCAGACTCCTCTATAGCTGCATGGGACAGCTCCACTGGGCATCGGCCAATGTTGCTCAGGCTCCGCAGTTGGTGAAAACAGTTTTGGTGTCTACATCAGTTGAATCAGCGAGTTGCAGGATACATGGTTACAAAGTATGAATCAAGAAACCCAGGGGAGGGAAGGAGACACAAGGAGAACATTGTCAGATGACCGGCTGGGTAGGTGACGGCCAGGGGGCCAGACTCCTCTATAGCTGCAAAGGACTGCTCCACCGGGCATCGGCCAAGGTTGCTCGGGCTCCGCGGAAGGTACAAGAAGTTTTGACATCTACATCATTAGAGTCAGCGAGTTACAGGTTACATAGTAAAATCAGTATGAATCAGGGAGTCACAGAGGGAGGAGGAGGGGGAGGGAAGGGGATGCGAACGGGGAGACCCGTTTGGGTAGGTGATGGCCTAGGGGCCAGACTCCTCTATAGCTGCATAGGGCAGCTCCACCGGGCATCTGCCAAAGTTGCTCAGGCTCTTGGGAAAGAAACACAAAAGGGAAACTGCATAGGGCAGCTCCACCGGGCATCTGCCCAGGTTGCTCAGGCTCTTGGGGAAGAAACACAAAAGGGAAACGAGGAAAACAATGTCAGATGACCGGCTGGGTAGGTGACGGCCGAATGGGTGAGACCAGGGCCAGACTCCCCTCTAGCTGCATGAGACAGCTCCACCGGGCATCGGCCAATGTTGCTCGTACTAGCGAAAAGCACAAAGGGATGCATCCTAATGATAAACTAATACCATAGTATGTAGTACTAGGGCGAGGTGTAGTAGAGGCAGCATGAGGGTAAGGAGGGAACGGGGAAAAATAAGAAAAGGAGAAAAGGGGAGCAGATCAGGACAGATAAGTGACCGGCTAGTGACCGGCAAGGATCAATAGTCACAACATCCCAAGAAATAGGTGTTAGGGATGAAAGTGAGAGGGGTGTAGTGTAGTGTAGGGATTGGGACCGGTAGTTTCAACAAGCCGGTACACTGCGACAGAGAGAGGAGGGAAAGAGACCTGGGGGGGAGGGGGGTGTTGGGGGTGAAGGTCAGACCGTCGAACAGACATGGAGCAGTCCATCGGTAGAGACAACGTTCGGGTCGCTCCTATGGGATCCGGCGGAGAAGAGGAAGTCCAGAGGATTCCAAAATGGTGGATCCGGGTCCTGGGCACCGAAAGAAAATAAACCCAAAAAGCGGGATACATACTAAAAACCAAGTCCTAACAGCAGGAGAGTTGTTACTCACGAGTCGTTTCCAGAGTTCCCTCGTGTGAATGGCACAAGCGCAACCACAGGATTAATGGCACAAGCGCAACCGCAGCATCAATAGAAAAGGCTGGAAAAAGTTACAAAAGACGCTGGAACTCAGATACAAAGAATGCTCTGGCCAGGACGACCGCCAGGCATCAGGTTCACAGCAGCGAGTGGAGGCTGCGGACTCAGGGATCACGGGATCAGTCACAGCCGGCAACCACTGCCAGGCAGCCGAGCTCCAGGCCAGATAGAGGGCAGCAAGGCAAAGCTGCAAAATGGCGCCAGAGGCCAAATGGTGCCGGTGAACACAATCCAAATCAAGGAGCATGCTCTGGCCAGGGCGACTCACCAGGGCATCCAGAACCATAGCAGCGAGAGGAAGCGGCAGAAACGGGAACCGCCCGATCAGTAGGCACCGGCAGCCACAGTTGGGCAGCCTCGCACCGGGCCGGATAGAAGGGCAGCAAGCAAGGCTGCAAAATGGTGCAACAAGTTCAAAACCAGGAGCAGGCTCAGGCTAGGACGATCAACAAGGGCACTCGGCCCCGTGGCAGCGAAGTGGGGGCCGCAGACCCAGGGCTCCCAGGATCAATCCGTGCCGGCAATCCCTGTCGGGCACCGAGTTCCGGCCCAGACAGAGGACAGCAGAGCAGGCTGCAGAGAGGCGCCGGAGACCAAATGGTGCCGGTGGTCGCAGCCCCTCTGTCGGAAGAGGGCGAGCACGACGATAGACCGGGGAGCCGATGAAAAAGATCCCCCGACCAGGTGCTGCCCTCAGGGCTCCGGTCAGGTCCTCCGGGGCAGGGACGACGATAGCAGGCAGGGGCTCGAGGCTGAACATCTCAGTTCCGCGGGAAAGTCCTGGCGGATGGGGCCTGCACAGCGGGCAACCCCCCAGGGCCCGGAGATCTCAATCTACAGTAGGCAGGCACGGGAATCAGGAGAGCCGACAAAGTCAACCAATGGCTCGCCGCCGAGGGCATCTGCCTTCCGTTAGCAGACTAGCCACGGAGCAGGAGATCAGCTGAGCAGTACCAGGATCGGGCAGCGTAGGCACGGACCGGTGCAGCAGCGGCAGTCGATCCGGGTAAGATGGCAGTTGAGATCTGCTTCCGTGGTATGATTCCGAAGGGTGCGCGGTCCGGTTCAGGGGGCAGGAGGGTGGACGGCCAGTGAGGTGGTTTTTACGGGGATAACTAACAAATTGTTAATCCCCAAACCGGGAGCTCCTCGGGAGGCTCCTACCCCGCGGCCATCTTGTAACCTTGTAATCTTGTGCCTGTTGTATGTGATTTTGTGACGTGTGCATTGCCAGAGTTGTGAGTTGCATGGTTGTGGAGTTGAGGTGTGTGGGGTGTTCATTTGGATATTGCCAAGGGGCTGTGCATTTCCCTTGTTGCCATCCTGGGAACGCTGGTTGATGATGGACTGTTGGAGGATGAAGGTATCATGCACACTGGCTGTGTATTTGAAGGCGACATTGTTGGGGGTTCCACGGTGTTCTGTTGTTGCCTGCACATTGATGTGAGACGTGTGCTTCCTGTTGCGGTGATTCTGTGCTGTGTCACCAGGGGGCACAGGTTGTACATGTGTGCTGTGTATTGCCCTCAACACGTGCGTGCATCCTGCTTGGGCGTATGGTCCTTGCTTGGTCTCCAGCGGATCCTGCGCATTGTGTTGTACGTATGGGGACTGGGGTGCCAGGGTGATGGTGATGTCCAGGACAGGTGTGGGGGACTTGGATGTGGCTGGCTGTGAGACTCCTCCGACTCTGGTGGGTGTTGGTTGGGGGGTACCAGGGGCCAACAGGTGCAGTCAAGCCAGCAGCTTTGTGTGGGGTGGGATGTTGGTTGTCCGCTGTGTTGGTGATGTAGGCCTGTTAGGCGATGATGGTCAGGATGCGTAGGATGTTTGTCACTTTCAGCCTGTAGTGGACGGTGACATTGTCAGATGTTGGGTCTGTGAGGCTGGTAAGCTTCCTGGGGGTCCGCTGCCTTTGTCTGCGCTGCGTCTGTGGTGGTCCGTTGGGGGGGGGTGTTCCGGGTGTGGGTTGGGGTCCTGGGGTGGTGGAGGTGGGTGTTGTGGCCCTCTTGGGTGTCCGGGCCGCATGATGAGTGGCTCCATGGCATCTGTTGCCCTTCGGTTGTGGCCCTGGGCTGTGCTCCCTTTTGTGGTGCTGGCTGCCGTCCGACTTTACACCAGGTCAGAGCAGGTGTAAATTTCCTGCTGCTAACGCGCCTTATCGCCTGTTTTGTGTTCTTATCGCCGATGTGGCTGGTCGTTGTGAATGTTGAGGTGTGATGTTGTCTCGACTTTTGGCACGGGAACGCCTACTCTGCATCTCATTAGCGATATTTGCGGGGGTCCTCTGTGGCGATGTTTTTTGCGGCTGCTATCACGGGTGAACTGGTGCTGTGGGCTGTTAACACCGGCTTGTGAATGGGGAGGTAAATTTATCACGACTTTGGCTGCGATAAAGTGCCGTTAATTCGGCGATAGCTCCTTGTGAATATGCCCCTATATTGTCTGTAGCATCAGCCAGCAGGGTGTATTCTGGGGCCTGAAGGGAGAGGTGTGGCAGGGGGTGGTGGATTATGTTTGTAGGGTGCCAGGGGTGTTGACGGCACCCATCCTGCTAGTTATGTTATGTTATAAGTCGTTTGTAGAGCGCACGTTCACCATAAGGTCTCTCGGCGGTGGTAGCAGAGGGAAGCATCGATCCCCAGTGTAGGCATCGGATTGTCGGAACAACCACGTTTTTAAGAGTCTCCTGAATTTCCCGTAGTTGGATACTGATCTGATATCCAAGGGGAGGGTGTTCCATGTAAGAGGAGCCGGGACATTAAAACTGGCCCCTCCTAGCCTTTTCCTTTTGCTTCTTGACACCGTAAGTAAATTGAGATGGGCTGATCTCAGATGGCGAGTGGGCATGTGGCGCTGAAGTCTGGTCGATATAAAACCAGGGCTTTTACCATGAAGAGCCTTAAAAATCGTACAGGATGTTTTAAAGAGGGTCCTCTGGGCCAGATGGAGCCAGTGGAGCTTTTCCATCAGTGGCTTAATGTGACAATGTCGTGGCTCGTAGAAGACCAGCCGGGCTGCCTGATTTTGCACCAATTGCAACCTGTGAATTAATCCAGTAGGGAGTCCCAAGTAGAGAGCATTTGCATAGTCATTCCGCAATATCACTAGGGCTATGATAATTTGAATGACAGCTTTCTCTGTAAAATATCTGGGGGTGTTCCTTATTCTTCAATGTTGGAGATGGCAAGAGCATGACACAGCTCCAGTCTGTTGTTTGAGAGATAAGTCTTCATCAATAAGAATCGCAAGGCTTTTCACCGCTCTCTTAGGCGTGGGGGAATAGCCTAATTCTGAATGCCAGAAGGAGGGATTCCATTGGATCAAGTTATTTTTCGTTACCACCACTTAAGTTTTATCGGAGTTTGACTTTAACTGATGGAAATTCATGCAGTCCTGAATATAAGGCATGGTGTTTGATGGAAATTCACCCAGTCCTGAATATAAGGTATGGTGTTTGATGGAAATTCATCCAGTCCTGAATATAAGGCATGGTGTTTGATGGAAATTCATCCAGTCCTGAATATAAGGCATGGTGTTTGATTTAAATTCACCCAGTCTTGAATATAAGGCATGGTGTTTGATGGAAATTCACCCAGACCTGAATATAAGGCATGGTGTTTGATGGAAATTCATCCAGTCCTGAATATAAGGCATGGTGTTTGATGGAAATTCATCCAGTCATGAATATAAGGCATGGTGTTTGATGGAAATTCATCCAGTCCTGAATATAAGGCATGGTGTTTGATGGAAATTCATCCAGTCCTGAATATAAGGCATGGTGTTTGATGGAAATTCATCCAGTCCTGAATATAAGGCATGGTGTTTGATGGAAATTCATCCAGTCCTGAATATAAGGCATGGTGTTTGATGGAAATTCATCCAGTCATGAATATAAGGCATGGTGTTTTGAAGTATGAGTAAGTCAGACTCCAGCAGGCGTGGGAGGTGTGTCCGCCTGTCCTGTTCCCAGCAGCTGCACTCACAGAACTGACAGAAACTGTCCCGCTTGGCTGCTGTCATCTCTGAGCCGCAGTGCCACTGCACCAGCTGCACCACTCATAGCTAGGCCCCTGCCAGTGGGCAAGGAGGAAGGTCTCATCTGAGTGAATGCAGAGGAGAGAGAGGAGGAGAAGTTCCCAGCTCCTACCAGCACCCATTTTATCAACCTTAGAAAAAGGAAAGGCTTACTAGAAACCATCAGCGATTACAAATTATTTGAAGAATGCATCCCTTTACAGAGTAAGCTCCTAGAAAAACACATCAACAAGCATTTGTCTAAATTCATAGAATCTTCAAACTGTCTGGATGCCTCTCAATCTGGATTCCGACCCAGGCTCAGTACGGAGACTGCGTTAGTGGAAGTTACAGACAACATCAGAGCGCTGCTAGACAGCGGTCAGGCAGTACTCTTGGTGCTGCTTGACCTGTCCGCAGCGTTCGATACCATATCCCACCAGACCCTATTGGGGAGACTAGAGGACATAGGCCTTAAAGGGAACGCCCTGAAATGGATTGAGAACTTCCTGTCCGAAAAAACCCAGACCGTTCATCTTGGCCCCTTCCGCTCACAGACCACCAAGGTGACCAAGGGAGTACCACAGGGCTTCTGTTTGAGCCCTACTCTCTTTAATATTTACGTCTCCCCTTTGGCAAGACTATTGAGAAAGTTGGGATTCTGTCCCATATCCTATGCTGATGACACCCAACTTCTCCTTTCCTTCGACAAAAAAGCTCAGACATTCAAACCACCTTTGCGGAGGGCATGAAATCTATCGCGGACTGGATGAAGGATAACTTCCTCCAATTAAATGCAGGAAAGTCAGAAATAATGTTATTTGGAGAAGCAACAGTCAGATGGTCCCCAAGCTGGTGGCCGGAGGTTCTGGGCCCTGCCCCCAATCCAAGACTGGTAGTAAAAAACCTGGGGGTTAAAATAGACCAGAAACTTACATTGGGGGAACATATTTCCA
The DNA here is from genome assembly GCA_963921515.1 of Calotriton arnoldi. Taxonomy (NCBI): domain Eukaryota; kingdom Metazoa; phylum Chordata; class Amphibia; order Caudata; family Salamandridae; genus Calotriton; species Calotriton arnoldi. The sequence continues at coordinate 2,782,339 of CAWUFW010001040.1, forward strand.
CAACAGTGGAAGTTTGCTTTCATTATCTCAGTCTTCTTAGGAGAGTTTTCCCCTTTCTGCCACTGTCCACCCAGAAGACCTTGGTACAGGCACTGGTATTGAGCCGTCTGGACTACTGCAATGCACTGCTGATTGCAGCTAATGAAAACTCTCTGAACAAATTGCAGGTAGTCCAGAACACGGCGGCCCGTTTGGTGGCTAATGCACCCCCCAGAACTGAGTCTCTCCCCCTCCTCCAAAAATTGCACTGGCTCCCAGTGCGAAAGAGGATCAAATTTAAGATCTGTTGTATGGCCTATAAATCCTTAAACAACTTAGGCCCCAGTTATCTAAAAGACAAATTTGTCAGATACCTGCCCTCCAGATCCCTCCGCTCCGAATCCAAAGCTCTGCTCCAAGTCCCCCGCTTCCATAAAGCGCGATTGGGCGGCAAAGCCTTCTACCACCTGGCCCCACGATACTGGAACCAACTCCCCATCCACTTACGACTATGTACGGACTATCTAAAGTTTAGAAAGATGTTAAAAGCGACTTTATTCTAATCTAGCATCCCCTTGGAGTCCCATAGCAGTTCGAGCGCGGAGATACCCTGATGGGGTGATTCGGGCGCTTTATAAATAAATAAAATAAATAAATAAATGCAGCCAAATGCAGTGTGCCAACTAACTTCTGAGTTATTTCACCAGGAGTGGCGCTACGACCTATCCACTAAATAAATATCTGTGAAAGTAATACATTTCGGGGCTTAGTTATAGGATCTTTGCGGAGGGCAGCGCAGAAAGGTACCTTGCTGCATTGCCCTACACCAAAGTGAAAGGGCAGGAATGCACCGTATTTAAGCAATACGGTGCATTCCTCTCCTTTCTCCATGTGTTGGCGCTGTTTCGGCAGCCTAGCACCAATGCAGGCACTCTTGTACCATGGTGCAAGGGTGCCTCCATTGTAGGCAGGATTTTTTTTGTGCAGGAAGGGGCAGGCACTGCTGCCATCAGTACCCTGTGTCCACCAGACGCCTCATGCCAATGAGCTATTCTGCAATAGAATAAACGTCCTCCACAATTTACCACTGACATGTACATATCACAATATTGTGCCAAGACCGACGCACAAAACATTGGACCACAGAACAGTCTCAACCAGCCAAAATTTTGTAGGCTATGCAATATCATGCTCCCTAACTAGGGTTACCAGAATACTCCATGTCAGTAGGGTCCCTTTATTCTTAGTGCTTTCCTTTTACCAACCATTGTCTTAGGAGTGTTGTTCAATCATTGGCGGCTCCTCCACTAAGGCGGAGGAGCACCGCCCCACTGAGCAGGTCTACAAGTAAAAAATAAAATGATAATAACTCATTGTTATTATCATTTTATTTTTCCCCTTGCTCAGCTGGGTAGGGGCGGGGCTGCTCTGCTCATAGAGCAGGGCAGGGGAGGAGTGGTTTGTCCACTACAAGTCGCAGGACGCTTTGACTGGCCATCTCAGGCCGGTCAAACCGCCATTCACACTTTGCATGTTCTCCATGCAGGATCCATTAAAGCCTGCATGGAGAACATTGCCAGCCTCCCATTCTCTGGCTGAGCACCAATCCACGGCGCTCGGACCAATCACAACGCTGAATTGCAGCGTTGTGATTGCTATCAGGAGGCTGGGAGCTGGTTGCTTCCTGCTTCTTGCCCTGGAAGCGGGCAAACAGGGAGAGGAGGTGGCTGTGGCAGCGGCAGACAGGTGTTTATTATTTTTTCCCGGCCCCGCGACCCGACTCCCTACCGTCGTTAAATACCAGCCGCCACTGATTAGGTTCCAATGCATGCAAAATGAGAAGAAAAACATGCAATGATTAGCTACTGACAGCCAAGATTTAAAAACATTGTGTCCCACCAGCATGGAGGGATCTGCACCCTCGTCTAATTGTCCCCACTGCGACATATCCAGGTTTGGTACCTGGAAAACAAAGGTGAGCATATACGCTGCTGCACATCCCTTTGGTGGGGAAGTACCTACAAATCAAAGGTGAGCATTTAGGCTGCTGTGAGTCCCTTTGGTGGGAAGATACCTAAAAATCAAATGTGATCATATAGGCTGCTGTGCACCCCTTAGGTGGGAAGGTACCTGTAAATGACAGGATGATCATATAGGCTGCTGCGCGTCCCTTTGGTGGGGAGGTACCTGCCTGATGATCATATAGGCTGCTGCGCGTCCCTTTGGTGGGAAGGTACCTGCAAATGACAGGATCATCATATAGGCTGCTGCGCGTCCCTTTGGTGGGGTGGTAGCTGCCTGTTGATCACATAGGTTGCTGCGCGTCTCTTTGGTGGGGAGGTACCTACCTGATGATCATATAGGCTGCTGCGCGTCCCTTTGGTGGGAAGGTACCTGCAAATGACAGGATGATCATATAGGCTGCTGTGCGTCCCTATGGTGGGGAGGTGCCTGCCTGATGATCATAGAGCCTTATGTGCGTCCTTTTGGTGGGGAGGTACCTGCAAATGACAGGATGATCATATAGGCTGCTGCGCGTCTCTTTGGTGGGGGAGGTACCTGCCTGATGATCATATAGGCTGCTGCGCGTCCCTGTGGTGGGGAGGTACCTGCAAATGACAGGATGATCATATAGGCTGCTGCCGTCCCTTTGGTGGGAAGGTACCTGCCTGATGATCATATAGGCTGCTGCGCGCCCCCTTGGTGGGAAGGTACCTGCCTGATGATCATATAGGCTGCTGCGCGTCCCTTTGGTGGGGAGGTACCTGCCTGATGATCATAGAGCCTGCTGCGGGTCCTTTTGGTGGGGAGGTACCTGCCTGATGATCATATAGGCTGCTGCCCGTGCCTTTGGTGGGAAGGTACCTGCAAATGATAGGATGATCATATAGGCTGCTGCACGTCCCTTTGGTGGGGAGGTACCTGCCTGATGATCATAGAGCCTGGTGCGGGTCCCTTTGGTGGGGAGGTACCTGCCTGATTATCATAGAGCCTGCTGCGCTCCCTTTGGTGTGGAGGTACCTGCCTGATGATCATAGAGCCTGCTGCGCATCCCATTGGTGGGGAGGTACCTGCCTGATGATCATATAGGCTGCTGCGCATCCCTGTGGTGGGAAGGTACCTGCAAATGGCAGAATGATCATATAGGCTGCTGCCCGTCCCTTTGGTGGGGATGTACCTGCCTGATGATCACATAGGCTGCTGCCCGGCCCTTTGGTGGGAGGTACCTGCCTGATGATCATATAGGCTGCTGCGCATCCCTTTGGTGGGAAGGTACCTGCAAATGACAGGATGATCATATAGGCTGCTGCTCGTCCCTTTGGTGGGGAGGTACCTGCCTGATGATCATATAGGCTGCTGCGCATCCCTTTGGTGGGGAGGTACCTGCCTGATGATCATAGAGCCTGCTGCGCATTCCTTTGGTGGGAAGGTACCTGCAAATGACAGGATGATTATATAGTCTGCTGCGCGTCCCTTTGGTGGGGAGGTACCTGCCTGATGATCATATAGGCTGCTGCGCGTCCCTTTGGTGTGGAGGTACCTGCCTGATGATCATAGAGCCTGCTGTGCGTCCCTTTGGTGGGAAGGTACCTGCCTGATGATCATAGAGCCTGCTGCGCGTCCCTTTGGTGGGAGGTACCTGCCTGATGATCATAGAGCCTGCTGCCCGTCCCCTGGTGGGGAGGTACCTGCCTGATGATCATATAGGCTGCTGCGCATCTCTTTGGTGGGGAGGTACCTGCCTGATGATCATATAGGCTGCTGCGCGTCCCTTTGGTGGGGAGGTACCTGCCTGGTGATCATAGAGCCTGCTGCACATCCCTTTGGTGGGGTGGTACCTGCAAATGACAGGATGATCATATAGGCTTCTGCGCATCTCCTTGGTGGGGAGGTACCTGCCTGATGATCATATAGGCTGCTGCGCGTACCTTCGGTGGGGAGGTACCTGCAAATGACAGGATGATCATATAGGCTGCTGCGCGTACCTTTGGTGGGGAGGTTCCTGCAAATGACAGGATGATCATAGAGGCTTCTGCGCATCTCTTTGGTGGGAAGGTACCTGCCTGATGATCATATAGGCTGCTGTGCATCTCTTTGGTGGGAAGGTACCTGCCTGATGATCATATAGGCTGCTGTGCATCTCTTTGGTGGGAAGGTACCTGCCTGATGATCATATAGGCTGCTGCGCATCTCTTTGGTGGGGAGGTACCTGCCTGATGATCATATAGGCTGCTGCGCATCCATTTGATGAGGAGGTACCTGCCTGATGATCATATAGGCTGCTGCGCGCCCATTTGGTGGGGAGGTACCTGCCTGATGATCATAGAGCCTGCTGCGTGTCCCTTTGGTGAGAAGGTACCTTCAAATGACAGGATGATCATATAGGCTGCTGCGCATCTATTTGGTGGGGAGGTACCTGCCTGATGATCATATAGGCTGCTGCGCGTCCCTTTGGTGGGGAGTTACCTGTCCGATGATCATAGAGCCTGCTGTGTGTCCCTTTGGTGGGGAGGTACCTGCCTGATGATCATATAGGCTGCTGCGCATCCCTTTGGCGGTGTTGGAAACGGGGTTACCGAGACCGTTATGGTAGCATGGCGCAAAGCGGGGAAAGGCACGCGAAGGCAATGTGTAAGGCAGTTGTGCAGCACACTCTCACATTAACCCAGAAATGCGACGCAATAACCGGACACCACACCAGGCTTAGATAAGTAACAATCAGGTTCCTTTATCTTAATCAAGATGGCATTCAATTATTCAAATTATACATTCGGGTAACTAGTGCGCGTTCATTTAAAAAGACCCTTCACAATTCTGGCCACTAAAAGGCCGCTTTAAAATCACAGCACCAATACTCATTCGGGTGCTCTTAACAAACTAGGGCCTAGAACATGCACAACACTTTTTATACATCAACATTTATACATTAGGCCTAGGTACTCTAGGCGGGAGGGAATCCTAAAGGGAACCCCTCAACATGTCCAGCAGCTGGGGGCTTCCTATAAGGGGGGACTCCTTTATCTCCCCGGGGAGGTGAGGGTTACATTAGGCTAGGGTTACACCAGGTGCCTGGCCTATTATCAAATGTTATCAAAGGCCCCCTCCCTCCTTAATCCCTCTTCATGCGTGGCCCCCGGCCCCCAGGGGCTTAACCTAGAGCCCTAGGGGCCTCCTGGGCTCACCTGCGGTGTTGTGGCTGGCTGCGGGGGCCTCACGGCGGACTCTTCTCCGGGCCAGCCCTCTGTTGTGGGGGCGGGGCCCGGCGTGAGTCTCACGGCCCTCCGGCCGGCGCTGTTTCTACTTCACGAGGCTACGGAGCCTCTCGCTGTGTTGCTGCGTCGTTGGGGGGCCGGTATGCCACTCCTCCGGCCCCCGTGGAGTCAGGGGAGAGAGTGGGGACTCTGAGCGGGAGCCGGCAGTCCTTGCAGACGGCTCCGGCTTCCCGCGAAGGCACAGGAGGTTCGTCCTTACCTCCGGACGTGCTGGGCGGAGGCGGGCTCTTGACGGCGCCCAATCCTGGCGCGGCGGCGATTCTTCTTGGGGCTCCCGTTGGCAGTGGAGCCCCGTGGACGTCCTCTCGATTGGCTCCGGCTGGGCCAATCGCGTCGCGGTCTTCTCTTCTTCCGGGGGCTCCCGTTGGCAGTGGAGCCCCTCTGACGTCGTCTCGCTTGGCTCCGGCTGGGCCAATCGCGTCGCGGCCTTCGTTGGTTGCCAGGCGACGCCTCCCCTCTCCTTCTTCTCCGGCGATTGACTCCGGCGGGCCAATCCCGTCGCGGCCTTTTCGGGGGCGCGACCTGTGACGCGGTCAGCGTCCCCGGCCCCTCGGCAACAGCGTCCACGGGCCTGGAGGCCGCAGTAGGCCTCAGCTCACTTCACGCAGCCCTCGGGGGCTGCGACGGTGTTATTCTTGGCCGCGCTTGCAGCGGCAGGGGTCTCGGGCCCGGCGGTGACTTCTGGGGTTTTGGTGAGGGCGCGGACGGCGCCCTCACCACAGTTATGCACGGGGGAGAGGTCTTCCTGCCTCAGCTCCCTCTTCACGCAGCGGCGGCCGCGGCGGCGATCCGGTCACCAGGTCAGTGACGGAGGGGGAGGTCAAGTTCTCTCCTCACTTGGAGTTGCAGCGCAGGCGCGCTGACAGCCTTATGCACCGGGCTGTGTAAGGATGGTTCTTGGAGGACAGTCCAGCTGTCTGTATAGGTAGATAGGGGGTGGAGGCCTAGCGCTTAGGACGCAGCGCTTCGCCTCCTGATCCCCTCTCAATGGTTTTCACTTTAGGTTCTGCAGGTCATGGATTCAGCAAAGTCTCTTTATGAACAGGGGGGGGTTGTGAGTTGGTGATTCTTGGAGGGGTTGATGTGCCTCCTGGCACGCTGGAGATGGTTCCCTGGGTCCCCTCACACTGGGCAAGATCAGTGGGTGGTGGGCGTTCCTCATCTATCTTACGGCAGCAGGGCCTTGACCCTGTCAGCGGCAGTAGTGTAGGTCTCCCCCTAGGCCCTAAAGTCTGTACTCCAGCGCAGGTTCTCCCAGGTTCAGCGGTGCCTCAACCTAACTAACTCCAGGTTTTCCCTCCAAGCCTCTTATACCCCTAGGTCAGGTGACCCTCCCAAAGGCGGCAAAGTGTAACTCCTCCCACAGCCCGGAAGGTTCTGGAACCTTCCACCTACCTAGCTATGGGGCCCAGAGGCGGGGACGGGATGGCTACTGTATCCCTTGTCCCAGCCTGACTCTGGCGACTAGTGTGTATGTGTGGAAGGCCCTCTGCAGTAGCAGGGGCCTGTGGCAGCCATCTTTGGTGAGAGAGCACCTGCACCTCAGCACTGACCAGCAGTGGCAAGGCGCCCGGAGACCTAGGTCCAGTAAAAATATGGTGGCAAAAATGAGGCGCAGAAAGGGAAAAAAACAGGGTAAGACCACCCTAGGGCTGACAGGTCTAACACGCGTCCCCCCAGCCGAAAGAGGGGAGAGCTTCCCAACCTCTAGGGAGTTCTCTTCACTAAGGCGGAAAAACCGGGAGAGACCGTCAGCGTTGGCGTGGTCTACACCGGGTCGATGTTCCACCCGAAAGTCCATCCCCTGGAGGGAAATGGACCATCTCAACAATTTGGGATTTTCGCCTCTCATCTGCATGAGCCAGCGAAGGGGTCTGTGGTCGGTCTGGACCAAGAAGTGACAACCAAAAAGGTATGGCCTCAACTTCTTCACCGCCCAAACCACAGCAAAGGCTTCCCGCTCGATGGTACTCCACCGCTGTTCCCGGGGGAGTAGTCGTCGGGAGATAAAGGCCACTGGCTGGTCTTGGCCATCGTCATTCAGCTGCGAGAGCACAGCTCCTATGCCATGCTCAGAAGCGTCTGTCTGCACGATAAATTCCCGGCCGAAGTCGGGGGTCCGGAGCACCGGTGCGGTGCACATGGCACGTTTAAGAGTCTCAAAGGCATCTTGGCAGGCAGCCGTCCAGATTACTCTGCGTGGCTGTTTCTTGGAAGTCAATTCCGTCAATGGGCCCACGATGGTTCCATATCCCTTGACGAACCGGCGGTAGTATCCCGTGAGGCCGAGAAAAGCTCGGACCTCTGTTTGGGTCTTGGGGGCTCCCAGGCCATGATGGTCTCAATCTTGGCTTGGAGGGGTTGCACCTTACCTCCGCCCACCAGATGTCCCAGGTACACGACAGATCCCTGTCCAATCTGGCACTTGCTGGCCTTGATGGTTAGACCAGCCCTTTGCAAAGCCTACAGCACCTCCTGGAGATGCTGCAGATGGTCCTCCCAGCTGCTACTGAAGACAGCTATGTCATCCAGGTAGGCAGCAGAGAAGGCCTCTAGGCCAGACAGCACCTGGTTCACCAACCGCTGGAAAGTGGCGGGAGCATTTTTCAACCCGAAGGGCATCACCTGGAATTGAAAGTGGCCCTCGGGGGTGGAGAACGCAGTCTTCTCCCTTGCTCCTTCCGCCATGGCGATCTGCCAATATCCTGATGTTAAATCAATGGTACTCAAATCCTGGGCTGCTCCCAGCCGGTCAATGAGCTCATCCGCCCGAGGGATCGGGTGAGCGTCGGTCTTGGTGACCGAATTGAGTCCACGATAATCCACACAGAACCGAAGTTCTGGTGTGGTGCCGGGGGGGCCGCTTTCGGCACCAACACTACCGGACTAGCCCAAGGGCTACTGGAAGGCTCAATCACCCCCAGTTCTAGCATCTTTACCACCTCACTCTGGATACTAGCCTTGACCTTATCGGACAGCCGGTAAGACTTGTTCTTCACTGGCGGACTGTCCCCTGTGTCCACATCATGGGTACACAGGTGCGTGATTCCAGGCGTGAGGGAAAACAACGAGGCGTACTGCCCCAAAACCTGGCGGCAGTCCCTCTGTTGCTCTGGGGTCAAGGATGGGGCGAGGACTACTCCCTCTACCGAACCATCCTTCTCGTGGACCGCCAGAAGGTCTGGCAGAGGCTCACTCTCTTCCTCCTCACTCCCATCCGTTATCATCAAGAGAGTGAGCTCGGAACGCTCCTGGTGTGGCTTCAGGCGGTTGACGTGGAGCACCCTGTGGGGTTGACGGGGGGTCTTCATGTCGACGACATACGTGGTCTGGCCTTTTCGTTCTAAGATCTCAAACGGCCCAGTCCATCGGTCCTGGAGGGCGCTAAGCTCTCCTGGCTCCATGACCCACACCTTCTGTCCAGCGTCTAACTCTACCGTCCGCGCGTTCCGGTCATACCATTGCTTCATGACGGCCTGACTTGCCTCTAAGTTGTCCGAGGCCTCCTTCCACAGCTTGGCCACTTGGCTGCGGAACGCCAGCATATAGCTGACCACATCACGGGGAAGCTTCGAGGAAGACTTCTCCCACCCCTCTTTGACAAGACTGAGGGGCCCCCGAACGGGGTGGCCATAGAGCAGCTCAAAGGGGCTGAAACCGACCCCTTCTGCGGCACCTCTCGGTAGGAGAAGAGCAGACAGGGTAAGAGGACGTCCCACTTTCTTCTCAAGTCCTCGGGTAGGCTCCTGATCATCCCCTTCAAGGTTTTGTTGAAGCGCTCCACGAGCCCGTTCGTCTGGGGGTGGTAAGGAGTGGAGAACCGGTAGGTCACTCCACACTCCTTCCACATGGCCTGCATGTAGGCCGACATGAAATTCGTGCCCCTATCTGACACCACGACCTTGGGGAATCCCACTCGGGTAAAAATCCCCATGAGGGCCCGCGCCACCACCGGTGCTGTGATGGTCCTCAGAGGGATTGCCTCTGGGTACCGGGTGGCGTGGTCTACTAGCACCAAAATGAACCTATGCCCAGCTGAAGTTGGCGGATCCAACGGCCCGACAATGTCAATCCCCACTCGCTCAAAAGGGGTATCGACCACTGGGAGAGGTTCTAGAGGGACCTTCACCTTAGTCCCTGTCTTGCCGCTTGCTTGGCAAGTGGTGCAGGTCTTGCAATAAGTGTCAGAAGTGACGCGCATCCTGGGCCAGTAAAAATGTGGGACCAAGCGCGCAAACGTCTTGTCCTGGCCCAGGTGTCCTGCTAGTGGTATCTCATGCGCCAACTCTAGCAGAAAGGCTCGGTGGCATTGGGGGACCACCACGGCCCTTGAGGACCCATGCACCGGAGCCTTAGGCTCACTGTAGAGGAGACCATCCTCCCAGTAGACATGGTAATTACCAGTCTCTGTTCCAGCTGCTTGGGCGTCGGCCTGTTGCCGTATGCCAACAAGCGTAGGGCACTCCCTCTGTGCCCGGCAAAATTCTTCCCGGGTAGGCCCTCCTTCCACCTGCCACTCGGCAGGGGTCGGCAGGTCCCCCACGGGAAAACCAACCACCTCAGCGGACTCCGGGGTCACCTCCGCGGGCTCCCCATCCATCTCACCGGGTGTTTCCTCCCGGACATCTCCTCGTCCAGCAGTGGGCTGGGCCCTTCTTTCAGGCTCCAACCCGGGCTGAGTTCCTTGTCGGGCAGCCATGGACCGCGTGATAACGCAAGTCCATCCTGGTAACCCCAACATCTCAGCATGGGCATTGAACTCTACCTCTCTCCAGGCAGTGTGTTCTAAGTCGTTGCCCAGCAGACAGTCAACCGGCATGGCAGGGCTCACCGCAACCTTCATCAGACCTGACACTCCTCCCCACTCAAAGGGAACTTGGGCCACGGGGTAATGACCCAGGCTATTATCAGCCATCACTACTGGGTGGAACTCCTCAGGAATCACCTGCTCTGGGGACACCAGCTGACGTCTCACCATCGTCATGCTGGCACCTGTGTCCCTCAGAGCCTCCACCTCCTCCCCGTTCACCAGGACCCTCTGCCGATACTTGGCAGTGTTCTCGGGTACCTGCACCCTTGGGATGATCTCCCTATCCCCCAGGGAAACTAAGGTCAAGCCTGTCCACTCACCTCCCCTACCTAGGGACAACTCCTCCCCAAGCGCTACACTGGCCACCCCGGGGTCTTACCTCCTGTGGGGGCTGGGGCTCTCTTGCGACACTGGGCATCCCCCTTGTAGTGTCCAACCTCCCCGCACTCGTAGCACCGGACAGTTCTGGGCTGCTGACTCCTGTCAGGGTAAGTGGGTTTCTGGTATCCAGATTGGGATGGGAAACCTACCCCTCTCCCAGGCGGTCTATTTTGGGGACCTTTAAAGAAATCCCTCTTTTTATCTCCCCCCTCTTTCTTCTGGGGGAACACCTGTCCACCCTTCGGGGGATCCGCCCCGGCTCCCTTGTGGGACACCCGAGTGCTGACCCACGTGTCTGCCTCCTCTGCAAGCTCCCTTGGGTTGGTCAGCTTGCGGTCCACCAAGTACTGGCGCAGCTCCGGAAAACATTTCTCGAGGAGGTGCTCTCTCAAAAACAGGTCGTACAGCCCAGTGTAATTGTCAACCTCGCTGCCACGCACCCAACCCTCTAATGCCTTCCGGGCATAATCATAAAAATCTACCCAGTTTTGTGTGGTGAGCTTGTGGCTGTTGCGAAACTTTTGGCGGTACTTCTCAGGGGTGAGGCCAAACTTCCTGAGCAGGGCCTCCCTCATGATAGGGTAGTTGGTTCGATCCCCCTTTTCTAAGGTTAGCAGTGTGTCCCTGACTAGTGGAGGTATGTATCTATAAAGTCCTCCTCCCCAGTAGCTCTCAGGAACTCTATGGGCCACCAAAGCTACCTCGTACGCCGTCAACCACTTGTCTATGTCATCACCCACACTAAAGCTGGCCATCACCTCCCTGGGTAGGTAAAATTTGGGCTCCTGTGGAACCCCAGTAGGTACGCTGCCACCATTTCCTTTGCCTTCCATTTCCATTTGCAAGGCTCGGAGCTCCAGTTCTTTCAGGCTAAGCTCATGTACAAGCCTTCTTTCCTCCATGGCTAGCCTTCCCTGTTCTCGCTCCCTTTCCATCTTAGCCAATTCTAATGTCAATTGCCTTTGCTGCCTTCTGTCCTCGAATTCCTCTGGTGACACACTCCCCCTGACGCACTACTGCCTGCCCTGGAACGTCTTCCTGGCAACACATTCTCGCTGACGTCAATGTTCAGTAGGCTCAGTTCTCCTGGGTCGTCTGTCTCCCTCTGCTCCTCCTCCTCCCCTCTTCCCTCCGGGTGGGCCATGACCCATGCCCTCAAAGCCTTCTGAAGTACCTCCTTCCTGGCACCTCGCTTGACGGCCACCCCCTCTCTAGGCAGAACTCCTTGAGCTGGTTCACCGTGTACCTCTCTAGGTCGGCTAGCTCAAACTCCATCCTCCTAGGTGGGGTCCCAGACAACTTAAGGAAGGGGTCCTAAATGGAAGGCAGCAGGTCTTAACACAGGACTAATACAACTGGCAATTTACAATAGAATTCCTCCTACTTATTATTTTCCTAGGTGTCCAATTGCGGCGCACACTGAGTCACTGTAGGGTGCTGCACAAATACCAGTCCTTATCCCACCGCTGAACACCAATGTTGGAAACGGGGTTACCGAGACCGTTATGGTAGCATGGCGCAAAGCGGGGAAAGGCACGCGAAGGCAATGTGTAAGGCAGTTGTGCAGCACACTCTCACATTAACCCAGAAATGCGACGCAATAACCGGACACCACACCAGGCTTAGATAAGTAACAATCAGGTTCCTTTATCTTAATCAAGATGGCATTCAATTATTCAAATTATACATTCGGGTAACTAGTGCGCGTTCATTTAAAAAGACCCTTCACAATTCTGGCCACTAAAAGGCCGCTTTAAAATCACAGCACCAATACTCATTCGGGTGCTCTTAACAAACTAGGGCCTAGAACATGCACAACACTTTTTATACATCAACATTTATACATTAGGCCTAGGTACTCTAGGCGGGAGGGAATCCTAAAGGGAACCCCTCAACATGTCCAGCAGCTGGGGGCTTCCTATAAGGGGGACTCCTTTATCTCCCCGGGGAGGTGAGGGTTACATTAGGCTAGGGTTACACCAGGTGCCTGGCCTATTATCAAATGTTATCAAAGGCCCCCTCCCTCCTTAATCCCTCTTCATGCGTGGCCCCCGGCCCCCAGGGGCTTAACCTAGAGCCCTAGGGGCCTCCTGGGCTCACCTGCGGTGTTGTGGCTGGCTGCGGGGGCCTCACGGCGGACTCTTCTCCGGGCCAGCCCTCTGTTGTGGGGGCGGGGCCCGGCGTGAGTCTCCACGGCCCTCCGGCCGGCGCTGTTTCTACTTCACAAGGCTACGGAGCCTCTCGCTGTGTTGCTGCGTCGTTGGGGGCCGGTATGCCACTCCTCCGGCCCCCGTGGAGTCAGGGGAGAGAGTGGGGACTCTGAGCGGGAGCCGGCAGTCCTTGCAGACGGCTCCGGCTTCCCGCGAAGGCACAGGAGGTTCGTCCTTACCTCCGGACGTGCTGGGCGGAGGCGGGCTCTTGACGGCGCCCAATCCTGGCGCGGCGGCGATTCTTCTTGGGGCTCCCGTTGGCAGTGGAGCCCCGTGGACGTCCCTCTCGATTGGCTCCGGCTGGGCCAATCGCGTCGCGGTCTTCTCTTCTTCCGGGGCTCCCGTTGGCAGTGGAGCCCCTCTGACGTCGTCTCGCTTGGCTCCGGCTGGGCCAATCGCGTCGCGGCCTTCGTTGGTTGCCAGGCGACGCCTCCCTCTCCTTCTTCTCCGGCGATTGACTCCGGCGGGCCAATCCCGTCGCGGCCTTTTCGGGGCGCGACCTGTGACGCGGTCAGCGTCCCCGGCCCCTCGGCAACAGCGTCCACGGGCCTGGAGGCCGCAGTAGGCCTCAGCTCACTTCACGCAGCCCTCGGGGGCTGCGACGGTGTTATTCTTGGCCGCGCTTGCAGCGGCAGGGGTCTCGGGCCCGGCGGTGACTTCTGGGGTTTCGGTGAGGGCGCGGACGGCGCCCCTCACCACAGTTATGCACGGGGGAGAGGTCTTCCTGCCTCAGCTCCCTCTTCACGCAGCGGCGGCCGCGGCGGCGATCCGGTCACCAGGTCAGTGACGGAGGGGGAGGTCAAGTTCTCTCCTCACTTGGAGTTGCAGCGCAGGCGCGCTGACAGCCTTATGCACCGGGCTGTGTAAGGATGGTTCTTGGAGGACAGTCCAGCTGTCTGTATAGGTAGATAGGGGGTGGAGGCCTAGCGCTTAGGACGCAGCGCTTCGCCTCCTGATCCCCTCTCAATGGTTTTCACTTTAGGTTCTGCAGGTCATGGATTCAGCAAAGTCTCTTTATGAACAGGGGGGGTTGTGAGTTGGTGATTCTTGGAGGGGTTGATGTGCCTCCTGGCACGCTGGAGATGGTTCCCTGGGTCCCCTCACACTGGGCAAGATCAGTGGGTGGTGGGCGTTCCTCATCTATCTTACGGCAGCAGGGCCTTGACCCTGTCAGCGGCAGTAGTGTAGGTCTCCCCCTAGGCCCTAAAGTCTGTACTCCAGCGCAGGTTCTCCCAGGTTCAGCGGTGCCTCAACCTAACTAACTCCAGGTTTTCCCTCCAAGCCTCTTATACCCCTAGGTCAGGTGACCCTCCCAAAGGCGGCAAAGTGTAACTCCTCCCACAGCCCGGAAGGTTCTGGAACCTTCCACCTACCTAGCTATGGGGCCCAGAGGCGGGGACGGGATGGCTACTGTATCCCTTGTCCCAGCCTGACTCTGGCGACTAGTGTGTATGTGTGGAAGGCCCTCTGCAGTAGCAGGGGCCTGTGGCAGCCATCTTTGGTGAGAGAGCACCTGCACCTCAGCACTGACCAGCAGTGGCAAGGCGCCCGGAGACCTAGGTCCAGTAAAAATATGGTGGCAAAAATGAGGCGCAGAAAGGGAAAAAAAACAGGGTAAGACCACCCTAGGGCTGACAGGTCTAACAGGCGGGGAGGTACCTGCCTGATGATCATAGAGCCTGCTGCGTGTCCCTTTGGTGGGAAGGTACCTGCAAATGACAAGATGATCATATAGGCTGCTGCACATCTCTTTGGTGGGGAGGTACCTGCCTGATGATCATATAGGCTGCTGCGCGTCCCTTTGGTGTGGAGGTACCTGCCTGATGATCATATAGGCAGCTGCGCGGCCGTTTGGTGGGGAGGTACCTGCCTGATGATCACAAAGGCTGCTGCGCATCCCTTTGGTGGGGAGGTACCTGCCTGATGATCATATAGGCTGCTGCACGTCCCTTTGGTGGGGAGGCACCTGCAAATGACAGGATGATCATATAGGCTGCTGCGCGTCCCTTTGGTGGGGAGGTACCAGCCTGATGATCATATAGGATGCTGTGAGTCCCTTTGGTGGGGAGGTACCTGTCTGATGATCATATAGGCTGCTGCACGTCCCTTTGGTGGGGAGGTACCTGCCTGATGATCATATAGGCTGCTGAGCATCCCTTTGGTGGGGAGGTACCTGCCTGATGATCATAGAGCCTGGTGCGGGTCCCTTTGGTGGGTAGGTACCTGCCTGATGATCATAGAGCCTGCTGCGCGTCCCTTTGGTGGGAAGGTACCTGCCTGATGATCATAGAGCCTGCTGCGTGTCCCTTTGGTGGGGAGGTACCTGCCTGATGATCATAGAGCCTGCTGCGCGTCCCTTTGGTGGGGAGGTACCTGCCTGATGATCATAGAGGCTGCTGCGTGTGAGAAGTTGGCCTGGTATATGCTGTTCACTAATTAAAGTGGACACCTTGCACCAGGGCAAATCGACTCTTATGGTAGATAGGTTAAAGACAACCTTATTGAAAGCTATCCTAGTGGTAGCTATGGAGAGCAGCCTTCAGGCTAAGTCTTGAAGGAATGTAAAGCAGCTTGTTTTACCAGTCTATAATCTCTTGAGTGACCAAATGAAAGAGCACCACACCAGGTATATATTCAAAATATATGTATTTATTGCTAAACACACCCCTCTAGTCTCTTTATGAGGCTAGAGTTCGAAGTACATAAGTTATAAGATCTTAAATCACAGTAATAGCACAAATACACGTTTGGGCCCTAGGGGCGTACTCAAACCATATACCAATAAAGTGGTATGCGAACCACGACTGAACTAGACACTAGGCCTAGAGCCTCTAGAAGTGCTTGGACCACAAGGAACCACCCAAGGTAGTGACACAGGGGACCCACGGGAGACGCGTGCAGTGTAAATACACAACCGCGATACGCCGTTTACTTCTATGGAGAAAGTCGGGATCGGGAAAATAGAGGAAAGGGACACTTAAAAGAGGACTAGGACAAAACCCTTTGAGATCTAGGACTTTGAAGAGTCTCTACCCACGGGAGCACCGGAGTACTCGTGTTACCTCACCCAGGGAAGCCGGGTGCATAGGTGCCTTTCGGGGTCGGGTTTCGTCGTCGATTCGAATGGCGATCTGCTGCAAAGTGCTGCTGGCGGCCAAGAGAAAAGTGTCCGGGGGATCCAAGAGTGGATCGGAGTTCTGGTGAACCTGAAAGCAGAGGGGACAGAGTCTGGGTCACTAGCCAGTGACCAGGAAGGCGATGGACAGATGCCCACCGATGTCGAGTGCTTCAGGTGCGTTGACGGTCATCTTGACTCTTCAGCCATGAGGTCCGGGAGGCGTTGTCAGCAACCAGGAGCAGGATTTGGGCTGGTGCTCGATGTCTATCGAGTGCTGATGTGTCGGCGACCGGATTGGACCCAACAAGCCTTGGCAACGGCAAGTCTCGAGTAAGATGTAGATCGTCGATGGTGCAGACCAGCAAGGTCTGTGGAACTCACCCAGTGAGGGTAAGTGAGGGCAGGCCTGGAGCAACCAGGATGCCAAGTAAGGAAAAGATTGGCCTTCGTTAAGGGCTACTAGCCAACGGGCTAGCGACCGCAAAGGAGCCTTGTGACGCCGCACGTGGAGCTGGCTTACAGGACACTCGTGGAGTGGAAGCCAGTGATCTTCGGTGCAGGTGGTGCTGGAGGCTAGGGCTACTCGAAGCCCAAAGCACGACTTCTTGGGAGACCCAGAAGACGATGCACTTGCAAATGGGCTCGGTGTCCAGGGGTCACGGTCTCAAGTCACCCACGATAGCCACGGGCCTCAGCTTTGCTAGGGACTCAGGGTAGCCTCGGGGAAGTCTGAGAATCCACCTCTGGTGATGCGATGACTTCGGCGTCCGACGGGAGCTTCAGAAATGCGAACCGGACAGATGCTTCTTTGGTGCCTGCCAAGCAGGGGAGTCACTCCTTGACCCCAAGGGAGATTCTTCAGTCCTCTAATCTTGTCGTGGAGCGTCGAAGGTCCAGGATTCAGTTTCAGAGTTTCGTCCAGGTGTAATCTAAAGTCCTAAGGACTGGGTTCCTACCTTTATTCTAAAAATAGGGGTTGGACTACTCTGTGGCCCCACCTATGGGTGGGTCAGGGCAGAGGGGTGGCTACACCCCTTTCCCTTTGTCCAGTTCGCGCCAAAGCAGGGGCTGCAAGCCCCTGATCCGGTTTGAACTGGGGTATGCACAGGGACACCAAATGTGCCCCCAGTGCAGGACTTCAAAGCACCCGAAAGTGCTCCCGCCCAGCCCCAATACACATTATCCTGTCTGGGGAGGTGGTCACACCTCCCTGGGACAGGAAACCTATTGTCCAGGCCTCCCCTGCCGGAGTTTCGTCCAGCAGCAGGAGGCCAGACTCGTGTCTGTGGCAGCAGCATCCATTTTGTGATGCCAGGGCTCTGGAAAGAAGTTACGGGACTCGTCAGAGTTAACATGTCTTTCCCTCTAGAAGGGTGGAATGCTACCCCCGCCGCCAGGATTGGCGGGGGGGGTAGTATTCCACGATGTTTGATACCAAACACGACATGTTTAGGTGCAGCCATTCCAAAGTTAGCATTTTACCGCGAGGATATAATGCGCTTAAGAGTATATGGTCAGGCTGCACTACAAACAGCATCAGAGATGGTCTCCGAACGCTGCAGAGGGGCCCTGCTCATGCAGGGGCACCCTCTCACATAGGAACCATGCACTCTGCCTTTAGGATTGATAAGGCCTGCCTTAGGAGTGACTTATAGGTTTATATGTGTGTATGTATTTTGTGATATAGGTAACCTATATCACAGTAAGGGGTGCATGCACCACCTTACCCAGGCTGCAGTAGCAGACCTGTGGTGTCAGTTTGGATGGCCTTCCAGGGTGGCATAATACATGCTGCAGCCCCTGGCAGGCCTCTGAGGTACCTATGCCCTTGGTACATAGTATACCATATACTAGGGACTTATAAGGGCACTCCAGATCCCAATCAGAGATGTGCCTAAGGCACATGGAAACCATTTTAGAGAGGAAGCAGCTAGGCTGGGGTTCTGATTAGCAGGGCCCCAGCCAGACTAATGTCGAAAAACAGTGAAGCATCAGCAAAAAGTGGGGGTACCCATGTGAAGCAGATCCTACTCTCCTACACAGCGCGTCCCTTTGGTGGGGAGGTACCTGCCTGATGATCATAGAGGTTGCTGCGCGTATCTTTGGTGGGGAGGTACCTGCCTGATGATCATAGAGCCTGCTGCCAGTCCCTTTGGTGGGGAGGTACCTGCCTGATGATCATAGAGGCTGCTGCGAGTCCCTTTGGTGGGGAGGTACCTGCCTGATGATCATATAGGCTGCTGCGCATCCCTTTGGTGGGAAGGTACCTGCAAATGACAAGATGACCATATAGGCTGCTGCGCATCTCTTTGGTGGGGAGGTACCAGCTTGATGATCATAAAGGCTGCTGCGCATCCCTTTGGGGGGAGGTACTTGCCTGCTGCACATCCCTTTGGTGGGGAGGTACCTGCAAATGACAGGATGATCATATAGGCTGCTGCGCATCCCTTTGGTGGGGAGGTACCTGCCTGATGATCATAGAGCCTGCTGCGCTCCCTTTGGTGTGGAGGTACCTGCCTGATGATCATTATAGGCTGCTGCGCATCCCTTTGTTGTGGAGGTACCTGCAAATGACAGGATGATCATATAGGCTGCTGCGCATCCCTTTGGTGGGGAGGTACCTGCCTGATGATCATAGAGCCTGCTGAGCGTCCCGTTGGTGGGAAGGTACCTGCAAGTGTCCGGATGATCATAGAGCCTGCTGCACATCCCTTTGGTGTGAAGGTACCTGCCTGATGATCATTATAGGCTGCTGCACATCCCTTTGGTGTGAAGGTACCTGCCTGATGATCATTATAGGCTGCTGCACATCCCTTTGGTGTGAAGGTACCTGCCTGATGATCATTATAGGCTGCTGCACATCCCTTTGGTGTGAAGGTACCTGCCTGATGATCATTATAGGCTGCTGCACATCCCTTTGGTGTGAAGGTACCTGCCTGATGATCATTATAGGCTGCTGCACATCCTTTTGGTGTGAAGGTACCTGCCTGATGATCATTATAGGCTGCTGCACATCCCTTTGGTGTGAAGGTACCTGCCTGATGATCATTATAGGCTGCTGCACATCCCTTTGGTGGAAAGGTACCTGCAAGTGAAAGGATGATCATATCTTCCATTTTGTGGGAAGGTTAGCTATTCCAAGTCTGTCACCTTCCCTTCACTCAGCCTTACCATTCCAAAGTGACTTGTGATAATTGTTCATTAATTGGCTAATGCACCTTTGAATCATCAAATATTTATAAATGTAGTCCCTTCATGCTTGCCGCGTGCCTACACAACATATTAAACAGCTTGATTAAAGGCAACTCTAATTAATTTAACATCAATAAATAGGAGAATGACAACACTAATTTGTTTAATTTATTACAGCGCCTAAGACTTTACAGAACTTGCAACACTACTTAGAACTTAAAATCCCAGCAGTTTAAACATGGCTGCAAAAGGACTAAAAACGCAAGCCAGCCCAAGGTTTGATCAGCCCTTACTGATGCAGTGGAGGACAGATATCACGAGTTCGAAATGACACCAAGTATTATATTCTGAAATCTGGAATGTTAAACATCACAAAGATTGCTTAGCCTAAATCGGGGGCTCAAGCCCTTGAGCTTCTGACTCCTGATTATGTGGGGTTTTAGTAAAAGATACATATGACATGCAGAGGTTCAGTTAATGTGTCCTTTTGCTGAATGTTGCCCAGATATTTGCCACCCACCTGTTGCAGCTGGTAATGATGTATGGCGTTTGCATTGGGGCTACCTTGTCGACATACTTAAAGTGGGGAAAAAGTGCGTGCAGCAAATAAAATAAAATAAATGTGTCTTGGTTCGTTTTCACGACACTAAAATGTTTGAATTACACTTCAGGATTAACTAATACGCTTCAGTTGCACTTCACAAGCTATCGGTTTATGTTGGCATACTTGTAAAATTTAGATTGTGAATCCATAAAACGTTTACATAAAAGTCAGATATAAAACTTATGACATATTTTTGCCATCGCTCCAGGACCGTAATGTAGGCCCCTGCAGCCCCTTCGGGGGCCCTCATTGAGCCCTAACAATGAAAATCTATGAGATTTTGGAGACTTGGGAGCCCTTCATCACAGTTTGCCGGGGGGGGGGAGGCTCCATTTTTTGTTACTCCAATGCATCTGCCACATTTTCCTCTATCCAAGTTAGAGTGTAACCAGGTCCTGTTAAACAAGCATTGGCATAGCCAATAGGTCTCGCCTTTGGGACCTTACAAGTGCTTAGCCAAAGCTATTGGCTTGTTTTTAAGCTATGTGACCCAACCGGTGCCTAAGAAGAAAAGAGAGCGTTTGATGTACCCAACGATTGGAGATCTTGTAAGTGTGGATTAAAACGATACAAAGACCTTAATGTTTTAGTAAAATGTGTGGTGTTTTCAATATATCAACTTTAGAAGGCTGAGGGACTGAGATGGTGCAAATAGCAATGTACGCAACTTTTGGCTGAAGCAAGGTACTGTGTTTTCATTGTGTAGTTTCCATGAAGGTGCGTGCAGACATGTCCAGTGCGCCATAGGCACACACGCACGTCGCAATACTCACTACATGAAGGTGCGTGCAGACACCGTCTAGTGGCGCCATATGCACACACAGTCACACACGCATGCCTACACATATTGGTCGCGAGTGGCCCACGCATAAACCCCCCTCTCTTGCACCAGGTACATGAAATCTGCCTGCACCTATTTTCTAGGGTGATAAAGTACTATTCAGGCATGCGAACGGAACAGAGACCTTTTACTATTTTCCTTCCTTTCAAAACATTATTTATTTTTCTCACCTGTTTGTAAAAGTGTAAAGTCAAGGTTATGTAACTGTCTAGAAGTTCTCCCTCAAAGTTGCGCAGTTTGTCAGCTGGGGTGCCCCATTAGTAAGGCCTCCGCGGTGCAAGGTGAAACTGTGTCTTTCCGCTCGGCGTCGTCTTGCTTTGTGCAAAGCGCAACGGGCGATTAGTGCATATTCAGTCAGAGCACTGAGCGTCTGGATGGAGTGAATGAATGCCTGTTGTTTGATATACTTACGAACACACGTGTTACTGGCTGCGGTGAGAGCTACAGTTGCATTCCAGATAAAATGTGCCTTACTGTGGCACTGCACTGTCTGTTGGGGTTACAGGTCTTCGTGTTTTACAAACGGGCTTTTTGAAATTTGAACAGGGTTCCGAGAAGCAATTTTGAGTGTTTTGAAACTCAAGTTCACTGTGAAATTCTTAGAAGCAAGCTGGAGATACGCCCTTTGAGGAACTGTTTACAAGAATACCTCTTCTTTATTTGAAAAACATCCCTGAAGTGGGAAGATAGCTATTTGTCATTCCTGCCCAGCGCGAGGACCGCAGTTGTGGGTGAATGAAGTTTGTCTGATATGTGATGTTCTCGGGCACGGTTCGGACAGAGCGGACCGGCTGAAGCGCGCGGCCATCGCACCCTCTTTGAAAGGGCCACGTCCATTTAAAGGGGCCTTTCACGTCTGCATGATAGTTTAGATGCAAGGCTCTAAGTGGCCCAAATTAGCGCCATCCAGGGCTTTGACGCTGCTCCCTTTATGTGTTCTAGTGTATTCGCGATGCCAAATGCGGCTTCTTAATTAGTTTGCGAACTCCGTGTCATTTTCACTAATTTCAGTGGTCTTGCAGTAAACACGCACAACTGTATCTGTGAACAGTTTTAGGAAACGCGATACATGAGTGAAATGTATTTTAAGTGAAAAGTGCAGCTGCCTTTGTGTTTTCTTTTTCCCCACGTAATCAGATTTTGGTTAATTAGTGCAGGCTGTGGGAGGGAGGTTTGAAACCCCGCTGTTTGCCGCGCAGCATGGGTTCTGCAAACACTGGGCCCTATCTCGAGTGAAGCACTTGGGATCTTACAATGGAGGGAGGAAGGCCCTGCGCGCGCCGTCACCTGGCAATTTTATAACATGCAAGATACACAAACCAAAGGAAAACAGACAAGCGCGGCTGCTAAAGTGAAAGCAACCACGCTGTGTTTAATTAGTAACCTGATCCACGACGAGGAATGCAGCTGCCACCGTGCGCGCCGCTGCTCGCTCCCGAGAGCAAAACACCGTGGGAGTGACACATTGGAAAGGAGGTGGGACATGCACCCGCCTTTGGCCATTTGCAGGCTTTCATTATTGAAAGACACACGCAAAGGCCAATCCAATGTGTGGGAGGAGTCAGACCCACACGGAGAAGTTTGGAGTGCTCACAAGAAGCCTCCCATAGAGCAGCGCATGCGCGCTGCGCTAGGCTCGACCTAAAAATGATCTTTCTTTGCAGCCAGAGAAAAGAAAGGCCAATAAATGCTAAAAGATTTATCAACATTTGGTCAGAAAAAGTTGTTTGACATTTGAGATTTTCTCTTTGAACACAAAGTAAAATTGGGTAGAAAAAAAAGTAAACACCTAATTTTTGTTCATTTTCCAGCTGAACTTCTTGCATGTTATCTAGGGGAGCTGTAGCACCTCCCGCACCCCTACCTCGGCCATTCCTGAGTGGGGAAGAAAGACAGCTGCCGAGAATCACACAACGTGCTTAACTGGAAAGCTGGGATTTGACCTTAGGTCTTCTAGATCCACAGAACCCGTTTCTAGGCTGATAGAAAGCAGTGACATGTTCGTGGTCCAAGGGGAGACAGTGCATTATGTGGGAGTCATCATAGTGTGAGAGTAAAGAAAGAGTCTCAGACTTCGCAAATCAAACAGTGAAATGGGCGCGCTGGGAGGACCTAGTTGTTCTTTTTATGGTCACTATTATACGTCTCCAACTTTTGAAGTGAGAACTCTTTTGGAATTTTTTTTAATTGGGATGGATGAAAAAATAGAATTAATACTTAGACAAGCATCAAACTTAGTAATCCATTAAACTACATAAAATCAGCATCACATACTAAAGTTAAAAGATCATGGTTTTAAGAATATTCCGACATTGTTATTCACACCATTTTCTGATAGGTTCCTAAATCAATCAATCAGGTTTTATAAAGCGCTACAAATCACCCGTGAGGGTCTCAAGGCGCCGGAGTTGCTAGCTAATACGAGGTGATCAGCTTATTCGAACAGCCAGGTCTTGAGTCCTTTCCTGAATTCCCGGTGAGATGAGGTGTCCCTGAGGTGCAGATGACCTCATGCGTTAGATTTCCTCACTTTGCAACAACAGAGATCCTGCTCAGGGTGGAGCACATCTCCTCAGCCATTGCCGGAATACAGGTGGCCCGGGTCTAAGCCATTCGCGGCTATACATAACCGGCCAATGGCGATTCCAGTAAGGAGATGAGGAGGCACCGCTGTAGCCTTGCTATTATTTGACTCCCAGCTAGCTTCCCTATAAAGACAAATATTCTGTCCCAAAATGGCTTCAAAGCCTGCCGGGAGGCAAACATGTGAACTATATCTGCCTCAACCGCTCCACACCGGTGGCAGTGAGAGTTGTCGTGACATTGCCATCTATGAGGCCTGGCGGATGTGTGATACTTGTTGAATAGCGTCCTATAATTCAGCATTTTTAAGATGGCCGAGAGTCGCGCCATCCTCCTTGATCTCAAAGACTCTTCTATATCTATTCTCTCTAGGGCTATATTCGGCCTACTTGCCCTATTTCGATTGCACAAAGTTATAACCTTCAGTTTAATAAACATTCTTAAATAATAGCCCTTGATTCTACCCTTTGTTGGATGATTCACCATTTGCAGTTGGGGATTTACTGAATAAAACAGAGCGTCTTGATTCATTTTATGGACAAAATCCCTAATCTGTAAATACTTAAAGAATCAATGCTTGGGCAGATGACATTTTTCCTGTAAATTTGTAAAAAACACAAATATACCCATTACAATAGATTTCCCTGAGTATCTTAATCCATGCTTGTTCCCAGATCCTACAATGATTATTACTAAATATTACAGGAAGCGATTCTGTATTCCACCAAGGTGTGTATTTATTGCACTTCTTGATGTTAAATCGATTGGCTTAATACTGGCATAATCTCCCTGCAGTTGCCATGATCTTAAAACAAACTCTTTTGAAGTAATTATATTCACTGCTCTTCATAAACTTCCCATTAGCTTTCTTCTCAACATACAATTCAGATATGGAGGGTATATTGGGGGGAGTCCCTTCTATTTCCGCGTTATAACTCTTAATAAGAAAATTCATGTAATTTAAAATAATAATATTTAGAGATAGGAAATCCCCTCCCCTTTATTAGTAGGTTGCCTACGATATTTTAATACTCTTCGTGGCTGTATACACCCCAAGATATAACAATAACATATGGAATCAAGTTTCTGGAACCATTTTGCTTTGGTTTCAAGTGGGATAGACCTAAAAAAAATATAAATGTACGGATAAAATAATCATGATTTAGACCTGATTTAGACCTTTTAATCGGCTCTCTATTTTTTTAATCAGAGAGAACTCTTTTTGGGATAATGATTTTGTAATGCCTTTTCTTTCTCCTTGACCTGAATTAATAAGAAGAAAAGCACTTTGAAAAGAAAGGCAATATATATCTATATAATATATGCATGTGGTAACCCCATGGAAATTGGCAAATAAATGCTATATACTGCCCCTTGGTACTCGATTCAATGGTTCCAAATGGGCAAAGAATCAAAAAGGGTATTTTTGTTATGCGCTCCTAAAGTTAAGTTTATTTGACTGAGAAAACATATATCTGTGATGTGGTTACACAATATTTTAACAACAAATATAACCGTGGGCTCTAATTGAAGGTGGTAGTCCTAGTTATTCAGAGCAATAATGCTTATAAATTTATTGCATGATTTACAACCAGACACCCAGCTTTGTGAACAATTTAAAATTTAAAGAGTGATATGTAGACAAGTAGTGCACAATTGGCATTGACATGTTTTGGCACTATAAGGGCCTTCATCTGGACCACAGTAGCTTTATTGGCCACAGTAGTGGGTTTTATATATGACAATAGTTAACTTATGAACTCTGAGCCCAAGACAGCTTTGCTTACACAGTACAAGCTGATGCTAACCCATTGGGCATCCCATTCCATGTTTCAGCTGCTCTCTGAAGGCTGAACTTTCTTTGGACCCTGGCATCCTGGCTACCAGCATGCTAGAGGCACAGCAGGCACAGTGCTATTACTGACTTCTGTTTCATGGTCCTAGCTGGTGGCTTTGTTCCTGGCCATGTTTACATTTCCCTCCTCCAATTTTCTGGTTTTTGTTGCGGATGTGCTTTTGAGTCTACTTCCCGATACTCCAGTTTTCCGTTTTTTGTTTTTGCTGCGAATGTGCTGTTGAGTCTGGGACAGCTGTCTGGGACAGCTGTCTGTCTGTTTTTCGTACCATCATGCCCTTCATCTCTTTTTCTGTTCCTGCCCGCCCATCAACCTCTGCATAGCCTGTCTCTTCACTTTTCTTTACATGCCACTCTGTTCTCCTGGAGTTCACATTATTAGGTCCGGTGTGACAATGCAGCAGTCTGCAAGACCCATTGCTATTACCAATTCTTTCAAAAATACAAAGGGTGGTCTTTTGCTCCTCCCAGAGGAGTATCTCTCTCTCTCAAGTCTTGCTATTGGCTGTTTGGTGTGCCACTCCATTTCCTTTGGAGTGCTTGCATTGCAATGAATGCAGTTTTTTTTTACGTCTCAAATGTGTATTGAAGCATCATACATTAATTATTTATCGACATAGATGCATTGTATACCGAAAGTAACATCATTTTTGGCTTTTTCACTACAACAGTTTTTTCATTAATGCTTTATGACTCACAATTCAAGACGTTGCAAATGCTTTTTTTGTTACCCTCCCTCCCTCTCCCATACAGCTTCTCATTTGTCCCATGCTACCCACCATTCTCTGCATAAGAGGTCCCAGTGCCATCTTGTCCGACATGACCAGCATGTTGTGATATTGGGTGCAGGTTGTTTTCCGTGCCCTCATTTCACAGCCACTCCTCGTCTGTTCCCCACCACCCCACACCCTCTGTATGGCCTGTCTCTTCCACTTCCTGCAAACCACAGCCACCATGTTATCCCCAACTGCCACATGCCTCTGTTCCCTTATTGCAGGCACCCTTATGTGCTGTGGTTTGGGACATCTATCCTTTTTTTTGCAGATTTATATAGCGCAAACTCGACCCGAAGGTATTGGAGCGCTTTACATGAGTACCAGTTATGTTACACAAGGACACATTCATTTTTTGGTAGGCACGGGGAGATTACGTGATTTGCCCAGAATTGCAGGAAGTTGAGCCGACACCGAGGCTCGCACCTGGTTCCCCAGCTTCAAAGTCAGCAGCTCTGGCCGTAAGGCCACAACCTCTCCCCAACTCTCCCAATCCTTACCTGTGGGGCAATGATCCTGAGTGATGACTTCGGGCCTGCAGCCTTCTGTGCTATTGTGCATGGCCACTTTCCTTTCGACCCAGTTATATGATGAGGAGTATTCTTTTTCCCTCTTTGCTCCTTCCCCTGTGTCTTTTTGTGTTCCATCCTCTCTTTTTTCCACTGTCTCTTTTCATTCGTCTCCCTCTGTGTTTCATCTTGTTATTCTTCCTGTTACTGTGTCCCCCATCTATATTTTCATAATTCCACACTTTCTCTTTTTATTCGCTCCTTGTGTTCCCCAACCAGCACTTTTCATAACTCCTCCTCTTTATCACTGTATTCAGGAGTTCTCACCCCTGAAGCAGGGCACCAGCAAAAGGTGTGGTTACTCACAAGTTGTCACCAGAAAACACCCCTTTATGCAGGGCCGGCTGGAAGGGGGGGGTGCTGTATTTTGCAATAACTTATGATTTAAAAAGCACCTGCTGAATTCCTTGTGCCTCCAACTTTCAGGCAGCAAAAAAATGTCAAGATAACTCTTGTGATTAATTTTCCTACTTGGGAGAGAGATCAGAGTTTTTGTCTATTGGCAATTTGACTCACCATAAAGTAGTGCAGAGGGTTTATATGCCTGCTGCAAAGAACAGATCTGTATTGTGTATGAATTAGTAAAACCAGCCTTTAACAGCAAATTAAAAGAAATTAAATGTATGTGAGAGAGGGGCTATGGAGAGATGATGGACCCTTTTGCTAGGTGGTAGTGAGGGAATTCGAAGTGAAGGTCATGGGGACGGGGGGGCCAAAAAAGATTGTCGCACAAGGTACCACCAGCTCTAAAGCTGGCCCTGCCTTTATGCCTTGATCGCTCCAGGCAGAAGTGTCTTGGAAATACTGCTACTGACGTTTCAGCTCTTTGACTCTCTCTCTCCGATTCCACGAGTACACTCATAGCTTCTCAGTACTGGCCTCTACAGAGATCTAAAAGCTAGGAGTACGTATGATTGAGAGTTGAGGGTTTTTAGGTGAACAAACTCGGTGCACGACTCTCGGATCTTTGAGAGTGAAAAGAGTGAGACTGTGCTGCAGGAAGTGACACTC
The DNA here is from genome assembly GCA_963921515.1 of Calotriton arnoldi. Lineage (NCBI taxonomy): Eukaryota > Metazoa > Chordata > Amphibia > Caudata > Salamandridae > Calotriton > Calotriton arnoldi. The sequence goes on from CAWUFW010001040.1 coordinate 2,809,538, forward strand.
ACACTCAATTAGTGTGCACTAGTCCAAGGTCTACAACTGACACCAAATGGTTGAGAGCAAGGCATGAAAAAGACATCCAATCAGTAAGACTATGCTCCTAGAACTAAAACTCCCAATCCAGGAGTCACCTTGTAATCTAAGAAGTGAAACTCACACCCAATGAATGACATTATATTCCATAGTGTGAGATGTGAACCCAATGAGACTACCATATATGATACGCATTCCATGCCCCCACCCCCCTTGTAAGACCATTCACAATTTATAAGTCTCTCAGTTGGTAACCCCTTTCAACAACCTTCAAGCTATTAGAATGCTTCAGTCAAAAAAAAGTACCCAACATCACACAGATTTAATTCAACAAATTAAAAAACGGCAATGCAGAGGTGTGATGGAAAGAATACGTATTGTGAAGTACAAAACAAAGTCAAACAAAAGTTCATCCCATAGAGAAATTAGTGTCAATACAAACAATGACAGATCAACAGGTTGAATAAGCATAGAAATACCTGTTGGGGATCACTGATACAACATCGACTCTGATAACATCGAACTACAAAATTATCGAGGCAAAATTATCGTAAACAAAAATATCGACATACCACACACAAAATAGAAATGACACTAACATCGATGAAAAAATATCGTCTAAAAAATCTCGATTACAAAAATATCGACGACAAAAATATAGAACACAAAAATATCGATTAAATTAAAATGAAGTGAAACACATCAAAAATATCGATATAAACAATATTGACAACACAAACATCGATAAAATACATATAACCTATATAGAAAATAACATTTAAACATAAAAATTACTATTTACAATAATATAATAAAAACATATACCAAATATTTTAAAAAAACAATAAAAATATTTACAAATTAATCACATTAATTAAAACAAATAAATTAAAAATACAATAACGAAGAAATAAACAAATAGAACATAAAAAATATATCACAAATAAAATTCAAGAAACATAAATGTATATAATATATAAAAAATATAACACATTTATCTACATATAAAATTAAATAACAACAAAATAAAAACAAACACTAAATAAACATAATAAATATGAAACAAATTAAAATGTAACAGCTAAAAAATACAAAAAATCTACCTCGACCAATACATTTTAAACACACAGGCACAAACCAATAGAAAACTCTAACTAATTAAACAAACACTATAAAAACAATCAAATAATTAACATAAAATTTACCGTATCACGGACAACCACGGAGGAAGAGTGAACCTTTGAGAGAGAGAAGACAGAACGAAAAACAACTGCACCAAAAACTATTCCAAACATCCCGCAATAAAGGTAAGCACAAAACTTTGTAACTAAATAAATGAAATAAGTTTAAAAAAATATTATAACATGTTTTTCTTTACATATAAAAGATTCAACTTTACTAAAATTGCACCTAGAAAATTCAACACAAAGATTTAGGTACACAACAACAATAAAATATAACACAGAGTAAGTATATGACTTAACCAATAAATAATGTAAATTATTTAAAAGTAATACATTTAATAAAATAGCAAAACATAGCCAACAAATGTTTTTTTTTAACAGCTTCTACAAAAATCAACAAAACCACAACATCTACCATGGACACTGCATCAACTAACAAGAGTAAGTATATTTATTTAATTATAAATAAATAAAAATAAACACTAAATAATATAAATAATCAAATTAAGTAAAATTACAACGTATTCTCTTATGTTTCACAGATTACACTTCACAATAATTCCGCCCAAAAACCCCAAAACAAACATTACATTCGAGAACAAATACAAAACCAACATAAGAGAAAAATATAATACAAAGTAAGTATATAAATTAAACAACAAATAAACCTAACTATAAAAAACGATAAATTTAATAAAAAACAAATCATTACTAACAAACAATTTTCTCTTGCCAGCTTCTACAAACTTCAACAAAAAACAGCATCAACAAAAGAAACTTCACCAACTACATTCAGTAAGTATTTTTTTACTTCAATTAAATATAGAGACTAAAGAAGTGAAATAAGCAAATATACTAAAATTATAACCTTTTATTTTATATTTCACAGATTACACCAATAAAACTCAACCTAAAAAAGCCAAAGCAAGAATTAACTTCAAAAACAAAAACAAACGCAACATTAAAGAATAATATAAAAATAAGTAAGCATATAAATTAACCAACAAATATAACAAACTAATTTAAAAAAACAAAAAAATATATATATATATGTCTAACAAATACTTTTCTCTTGCCAGCTTCTACAAACTGCAACCTACAACAAAATCATCGAAAAAAACATCTTCAACAAAAAATAGTAAGTATTTTTTTCTCAACTAAATATATATAAAAACTAAATAAATAAAATAATACAATAAAATGTAACACTTTAATAAAAATAACATTTTGCTTTTAAACCAACAGAAAAAAAAAACAGTGGATAAACATCAACAATCGAAAAAAAATCCCATCAAGAAAATCAAATCAAAATATATGTAAGTTTATTTTCAAATATATTAATTTTACAAAATATTTACTGTTCAATATCATATAATTAATAAATATATATACATATATTAACAGATAGAACAAAAAATGGCTGAAGGAGCAAAATTCATTACTTCACAAAAGGGAAAACTACTGTGCTACATGGGCTACACTTATACTCAAGAGAAAATTACTGGAAACAAAACACATTGGAAATGCAGTAAATATTACTCTAACTCTTGCTATGGGAGAGCCACTACAATAGAAACCAATGTAGTAAATGTCAAAGAACACAACCATCCCCCAATGTAACTGGAATTGAGGTTAGAGATGCTCTCGAGACAATCAGAGAAGCAAGTACCAGCTCCCAACAGACAAGTACCCAAATACTTAAAAACGTGTTAACTAAGACACCCGAACATTTCACAGGACAACTACCATCTATCCCCACTCTGAAGAGATTAATTGCACAAAATTCCTTCTACATGACAACAACAGTCATAAAAAACAAATTATCATCTTTGCAACAAACAACTTGCAAAAACTTAAAAACTGCGAAACGTGGATGATGGATGGCACATTCAAAGTTTGCCCCAAGCCTTTTTATCAACTATATACTATCCACGGTGACTATGAAGATACTAACATCCCCTTCATATACGCACTACTCCCTAATAAACAAAACACCACATACATAGAGCTCCTAACAATATTAAAACAATACACTAACAACTACTTTCCTCAAAAAATCATCATTGATTTTGAACAAGCAATGATTCAATCAATTTTAAAAATACCCACACACTGCAATACCAGGTTGCTATTACCACTTTAACCAAACTATCTGGAGACACCTACAAAAATCTACTTTAAGTGTAGATTACGCCACCAATAGCAACTTTGCCTACCAAATTCAAAAATTAATAGCCCTGGCACATGTACCAACAACTAAAGTAGCAAACCATTATAACCTACTTCTTGAAAGCCCCTTCTATCAAGCAAATGAAACTAAACTAACTCCCTCCCTAGACTACTTTGAAGACACTTGGGTGGGAAGGTTACATTGGTCAGGGCACCGTAGACAACCCAAGTTCCAAATACCCTGGTGGAACGTCTACGACAGTACTCTAGCTCAAAAAGCTAAAACCAAAAACGCAGTGGAAGGATTGCACAATGCCTTCCAAGCCACAATAGGAAGAGGACAACCAACCCTACATAAACTTATAGAAGCTATTAAAAAAGAACAAAGCTATCAAGAGCTAAGGCTTGAGCAATCAAACTAAAATAATGTATGAATACCTACAACACAAAACTAGACTATTTGCTAGCACCAAAGGTCTAGAATACCTAGACATGATAGCTAAATCTATACTGTAAAGAAAAAACAATGCTAAACTCCATAAGCATTTTAAAATTTCTAAACATTTAAACAACATAATTCTTCTCTTTTTTAAATTAATAATTATAACTATGTCATGTAAAAATTTAAAAAAATAACACCAATATATATGACATAACCTAATATAATTATTAAAATAAAAAAGAAACAAACAAATCAATGTAACAAAAAACATTTCCCACCCATGATAATAAAAAATAATTTACAGTTATGTAGCAGTAGATAATCCTGAAAATCCAATAAATCCATAGAAGATAAATAGAAACACAAATCCATTCAGAAAGAGAACCCCCCCAAAAAATGTAAAAATACAAGTGTAGAAAAAAGGCTCCAACGACGTAATCTTCTCATAAACGAAACCCTCAAAAACCCGCAAATTAGTTTTTTAAAAAATGCAAAAATTGAACTGTAGAAAAAAGGCTCCAACGACGCAATCCTCTTGGTAACAAAACCCTCAAAAACCCGAAAAATAGCTTTAAAAAGAAAACGCTCCAACCCGAAAAATAAAAGGAAGTGTAAAATAACTTGTTTTAAATAAACAAAATACATTTTCCTTTTTTTATAGCAAAAAACGCATTGACACCACCATCCGTACACAATCCGGAAAACCTGTAAAGAAAATAAAAGAACACCCACCCACAATAACACATACAAACCCACAAACATTAACATTAACAATAAACACAAAAAAATAATAGAATTAAACAACACATAACCCTCTACTCCTATCCAACACTACGTCAAACACAAAAAACACTAAACTACCAAAACAACACCTAACTACACCAAAAACAAACAAATAATGTTCTAACAAACCTAATTACACTACTCCTACCTCGCCCCTACCCTAAAACTACCTTAAAAGTAAATTAAATCAAACTTACCTTAAGCAACCAAACACAGCTTCCAACCGCGAGGTTCCGTCTTCCAAAATGACCTAAAAACGAAACAGATGGATAGAAAAGCAAGGAAAGTAGAAAAGAAAGGTGAACTATCTCTAAAATGCAAAAAAATATATATATTTTTATTTATTGTAAAAAAAATTACAACTGTTCAAAAAATATACAAAAAATTGTAAAATATATATTAAATATTATATCATCAAAAAACAAAAAATATAATATTTTATATATATTAAAATGTATGTTTATTTAATGTACTGTAAATTTCCCAAAAATATTAAAATATATAATTAAAAAATATATGTGAAAATATATATTTGTTATACAATTTGTAAATTATTTAATATATTAATTATTTTAATAAAAACAATATTCAATATGCTATATAATAAAATATACAAAGCATTTTGTAAAATACATAATATATAATTGTATTAAAAAATAAAATTATATAACATGTATTAAAAATTGTTTAAAAAACTGAATACAAATGTTTAATTATTTTCATAAAAAATAATACACAATCAAAGTCAAATTGTTTATAATAAATAAACTAACAATATATTAACTTTACTATTACATGACTATACTTAAAAAAAGTACAATTTTTCAAAAATGTTTAAAACAATATGTATGTAAAAAATATTGTTAATTTTCCAAATGTACATGAAAAATATATGTAAAAAATATATTATACTTTATAATTAATTTTGTACAACATCAAAATACCTGAATCATGTTTTTAATATTGTGAAAACATGTATAACAAAACCAAATGTTAACAAATAAAGTGTAAAACAAAAAAAAAAACATGTTACCCAATAAAAATATTTCCAATAATAACTAACATACATCTCCTTTCTTATTCAAATGTCATACAAAATATAAAAATAAAATTACTAATGAACAACAAAAATTTACAATTCCAACTCCAAAACAAACTAAACTCATGGAAAGTGCTGGATAATAAAACATAATAAATTACCATTCCAACTCCAAAACCAGCAAAACTCAGGGAAAGCGCTGGATGATAAACCATAAGAAATTACTATTCCAACTCCATAACCAACTAACCTCAGGAAAAGTGCTGAATAATAAAACATAATAAATTACTATTCCAACTCCAAAACCAACGAAACTCAGAGAAAGTGCTGGATAATAAACCATAATAAATTACTATTACAACTCCAAAACCAACTAAACTCAGAGAAAGTGCTGGATAATAAACCATAATAAATTACTATTCCAACTCCAAAACCAACAAAACTCAGGGAAAGTGCTGGATAATAAACTATAACAAATTACTATTCCAACTCCAAAACCAACTAAACTCAGGGAAAGTGTTGGATAATAAAACATTAAAAATTACTATTCCAACTCCAAAACCAACTAAACTCAGAGACAGTGCTGGATAATAAAACATAATAAATTACTATTCCAACTCCAAACCCAACTAAACTCAGGGAAACTGCTGGATAATAAACCATAATAAATAACTATTCCAACTCCAAATTTATAATAAAAAAATAAAAATCAACATTATTTTTATTATAACATTATAAATTAATAACCTAATCATAATTTTCTTTAAATTTAATTGTTTTTAAAAAATAATTATAAAATATCTAAAAAAAATAACCAAAAATAAATATAACCTCAAAATTATGTAATTTAATTTTGTAACAATTTAAAAATTAAAATTTAAAAAAAAAATCAATATTACAAAAATCACTTATAAAAAAAATTCTTTTTAAACAACATTCAAAAATTACTCCCTAACCTTATCACATCACACTACTAAATTATCTCAAAAAACTTCTAAAAATGTATAAAGATTTACAAACAATGGGGTCCATTACGATAACCGGCGTTAAAAAATCCGCCATCCACCATAGCCTGAAAAAACCGCCCGCCTGCACCATGGGAATACCGACCGAGCAATTATGATGTCGCGAAGCAACCTCCGCCCACGGCGGTAAAAACACACAAAATTCCGCCCGTCCATGTCCGAGTAGATGATTAACCGTCCGCCACGGACGCAATCCCGCCCGAAAACCCAAATCCATCCGCCCTGACGAGCGAGACAATGACCGTGAAATTATGATCTCCCTGACATGAGCGCGGAAAATCCACATTTTCCCCGCCCGCCACGGTTAACAACAGCGATGAAGAACTGACACAGCGGAAGGCCTTGCGGACACGTCCGGGCACGGAAACCATTGGCGGGACAAAGAAATATACACAACATGGCCAACAAGTCCACACAGCAAACCACGCCAAAATACACGAACACAGAACACATCCCAATGACACATGCCCCCTGCCAAAAATAAAAAACTACAAATCCCAGGACAACAGACACAACACACCTGAAAACGACAGACCATCATGACACACCCACATAAATTAGTACAAAAGCAGCCTCCTCACAGACCACAATCCCTTGCACGAGGACAAAGCGAAGACGCCATCAGACAACACAGAGAGACACAAAGGAAAGCAGCACACCACATGCACGCACACATCACACACATCACCACCACTACCACCACCACCATCACCACTGAAACAACGGCACCACGAACCCCCTGCACATCACACACCACACACCACACAACCACCACACCAGCTCAACAAATAGCAGACCACACACCATGGCAAGCCAAAGAATGCCAAAGTACACTGCCACTGAGTTGACGGTCATGGTCGATGAGATCATCAAGGTGCACCCACAAATCTATGGGAACCAGGTCCAACAGACACCAGTAGCCACCAGAAACAGAATGTGGAGAAGGATAGCGGACCAGGTGAATGCAGTTGGGAACGTGCCACGCAACCGGGGCGAAATCACAAAGAGGTGGCACGACCTGAAAAGCGTGGTCAGGAAGAAGGAGGCCAAGAACCGTGAGCTGGCTGCCACGACTGGCGGCGGAAATCCCGCGCTATTCAAGACCTTCAAGGCGTGGGAGGAGAAGGTGCGAGGCATTCTGCATCCGGAGAGTCTCACCGGAATACCAGGGGGAGTGGAGGCTGGTAAGTACAAACAAATGTATACCAGCACACCGCTATGTACTGTCATGCACTACCAGAATGCCATAGCACCGAGGGCCAAACACCCCCATGTCCAGTACACAATACACAAGACATCTCTCACACATGCAACAGACACTCCCACACACTCAGCCCAAAGGTACCAACAAACAAAACCATGGGGGCATGTGTACAGTCAGCCAGCACCACAACTCCCACCAGGTCGCTCTGTACCCCAGATGTGCCGGAAGGAGCACTCCCCACACCCACACTCATGTGTCAGCCATAGCTGCACTAACCAACAAGTAACAGGTAAGTAGCCTTACCACTAACTCCGAGTATCGGAGGGGGGTCTGCAGAAATATAACCACCACCAGGCCCCTAGTCCTACAGCGCAGCAAGATGGAGCACTCCCCACACCCATGTGACAGCCATTGCAGTGTACACCTTCACCCGACAGGTAGATATGTTTCCCTACATGGAGGGGTGTCTGTGGATGGTAAGCCTTCACCACAACTCACAACACGGCCCCCACTGCCACAGACCAGCAAGATGGAGCACCCCTCCCTCTCATGACCATGTTACAGCCATTGCATTACTCCCTACAAACCAACAAGTAGGTAGACTACTGTACAGGGTGGGGTGTCTGTAGGCATGAGGACTGTACTACGACTAACATTTGGGACATGTCACGTAGCAGAGGAACAGGTAGCACTGCTCCCTGTCATAATCATGTGACTAATGTGCACACGGACATGAATTACAGAGTCATAGCCCACATGAGCCATCACAAATACACTAACACGGAAGGAGTCACGTCTGCATGCACAAGTCTCACTGGAGTACTGACCCACATGCCGTGCACTGTGCCAGTCATCACACACATCAGCAACACCATCGAAGTATTGTCCATGTAGTCGTGTCTGCTTGTTCCGTTGACATCGTACAACATCACCCATGTAAGTCCATCTCGTCCCAATGTAACTGAGTGGAACCACAGTAATGTCACATACACCACTGGACCCATGAACCACACAGCTACACAATGCACATTCAATGTCTCATCCATCACATCTTCACAGCCCCAGTGTCATGAAAGGTATATCATCTAATCAGTTGCCCCATATACAGTAGTACAGCAAAGATTCCTGCCGATGACCAATAATGTGTCTGTAGTGTCTGAAGCGCACGTCACACTGTGATTTACAACATACCTAATATAGTCAACACACCAAGAGCACTGCATTGCTGCACATGGCTGAGGGTAGCACGCACACAAAGGAATTGTCCCATCTGCAATACGAAGTGTGGCAAACAACCATCACCCACCTACTACAATGCTTGCAGTGTAATGTCCCTAAATGATAACAGTGAGCAGATATGCTTGGTATGTCAGACATACACACACCTTTGTCTCTGCAGTGTCGTGTGGCCAAAACACATGTCCCCTCCTGCACCCTTATGTCACAGTATGTACCCCAAAACCATATCTCACATCAAAAGCGTTGAGGGGGCTGTACCCCTTTTGCCATCTGCGTTCCTAAGCGTTCCATTTGAAACCCCAAAACCATATTGCACCTCAAAAGCGTTGAGGGGGCTGTACCCCGTGTCCACCAAAGGCACAAAATGTAGGGGTACTGCAACACACACCGATTGGCTATCCAAATCCGTCCCATGCCATGTGCACCCATCACACCATTACATTGCCTTGATCACGCACACACATTGTAGAGCCATAGACACGCATCTGGGAAATCAGTGCACAACTGTGCACCAACTGTGAATGTCAGTCATCTAACACAAACCTTGCAAGGTGCAACACAATAACCTTTCGTCTCCGCCCCACAGGTGACGAACAGCATGATGCTGGAGAGGGAGACAGCAGTCATCACAGCCAGTCCACAAGCCCTCCACCCAGACTCACGGATGTGGAAGACCTGGACACCTCCTCGGACGAGGACTCCGGACCAGGCACATCTGGTGTGGCAGGGCCCAACCGCTCCCCAGGACCACTCCTACCCACCAACCCATCTCCCAGGGCCGGTTGCCAGTCCCAGGCCCCTGCTGCCACGGTCATTGCGGCCACCACCACCGCCGCAACCACCACCACCACCACCAGGGCCTCCCTGACCACTCAGCCTGCGCAAGGGCTTGTACGCACGTCGACACCGACCCTGGGAGCCACAACGAGGCCCCGGGTGACCACTGTGGCGAGTGGGCAGGTCGGTGGCAGCAGTTCAGGTGGGAGGAGCAGGGTCAGGTCAACGCCATCAGAGCCTGGGAGCCAAGCCCTGCCGCAAATCGCAAGAGTCCTTGGGGCCTATGAAGAGGCCCAGGGACAATGGGCCCGGTCAGCTTCCGATACGCGGGAAGTCCTTGGGGTGTTGAGGTCCATGGACGCCCATATGGGCCAATTCGTGACCTGTATGGGTAAACTTGTTGACCTCATGGGCCAGCCAGTGGTGGCGGTGAGGGCCCAATCAAGGCCAACCACACCACCTCCGACACCACCTGCTGGGGCGCAGGTCCGTGCAACATCCAGTTCCCCTGCGTCCACAGCAAGTGGGCAATCCTCAGCCACCACCAGCAGCCCACAAACACAACCCCCCTCTCAATACATGGAAGGGGCGTCCGAAGAGGAAACAGGTGTCCAGAGATGACTTTGCACGCTCCAAACGCCAGTGAGACAGCCAGCCACGGTGGCCATCTACTGCATTCACTTGGACTACTATCCTACCCCACACTGCCATGTGAATGGCATGTGTCTGTCGGACTGTGGACCCAGAACAACATGGGTACACCTTGGCCATCACGCGGACATGTCCGTCAACTCATTGTTCCAGCATGCACCACTTTTGTCATCACCTTGCCCACAATCACATGTCACTGTTCAAAATAAATACACCTGGATCACATTCTGTTGTATCTGCTCTGTGTTTAATCAAGGATGTGCAACCGTCACCATGATCAGTAATGCATCAGGAGTGTGGTATGTCGATAGGCCAGGAGAGGCTGGAGGGACCTAGGGGTGAAAAACAGAACAAGAGTCCATTGAATGTGTGTGTCACACACTCATCACACAGTACTTGTCATCAAGTTCAAGCAATGTACACACATCTCACAGAGCAACAGGGCACAATGCCACAGCCACTGTCAGTGGCATACTACCCTGGACATGGACCATTGCCACACAGCACTCAGTGAACAATAGGCCGCCGTGACAATGCACACATACACCTACACAACTACAGCAACATCAGCTGACGTACATGGTCACTCACCGTCAAGTGAAGTAGCGGGCGATGAGCTGCTGACGCTCATTCACTGCTTCCTCCTCTCCACTGTCCTCGCCACTGGACACGGCCTGGTCTGCAGGCGGGGGTCCTGGCTGATCACCGTCATCCACTATCAGGGGGATCTGCCTGCGAATAGCGAGGTTGTGCAGCATGCAGCATGCCACAACTATCTGGCACACCTTCTGTGGGGAGTATGCCAGTGCACCCCCGGTGCGGTCCAGGCACCTGAATCTGGATTTCAGGAGTCCAAAAGTACGCTCCACCACACGTCTGGTCCTCCCATGTACCTCATTGTATCTGACATCAGCTGGTGTCCTGGGATTACGGAGTGGGCTCAGCAGCCAAGGCCCGTTAGGATATGCCGAGTCACCTGGGTGTGAGAAACACAGAGAATCCTTGCAATTCCAACAGGACACAAGACAGCATGTCACACCCAGCACGCTACACGAGTATGCATACTCACCAACAATCCAGGCACGGTCCGGTTGAAGATTGGACACCAGTCGTGGGAGGATGCTGTGGCGCATGATGTGCGAGTCATGGGTGGAACCGGGAAACTTCGCACACACGTGCGTGATGATCATGTCCGTCAGGCACACCACTTGCACATTCAGGGAGTGGAAATGTTTCCGGTTCCTAAAGATGTGCTCCATGGCCTGTGGTGCAACAAGGCCAACATGTGTGCAATCAATTTCACCAACAACGTGGGGGATGCGTCCAAGTGCATAGAAAGCCCCCTTCACTGCCGCCAAATCACGAGCCCTGGGGAATCTGATGTAGCGGTTCCTGTACAGCATCATAGCTGACAGGACATCCCGTAGCACCATGCTGAACATGGGTTGGGACATTCCAGCTCCACTGCCTACCGTGTGTTGGAAAGATCCGGTAGCGAAAAAATGCAGTGCAGCCATCACCTTAGCCGTGGGGGTGAATGCTGTTGGATACACCCTGCGAGGACGAAGGTGGGGTTCCAACATGGCACATAGGCGATGCAGGGTGGGTCGGTCCAGCCGGAATTTACGAATGACCTCCACATCCTCCATGTCTGACAGCAATTGGTAGGGGCGATGTATGTTTGGTCTCCTCCTAGGACAGATGGAAGTGGACACATGTCAATGCAACACACCACATGGCACATACACATACACATACCAAAAATAACTGGCAAAGCTATAGAATCACAGAACAGCTGACAAGTAGGGACAGCACAGCCACAATACTCTTACACAGGTCCCCTTACCAATAGCAATGGTTACTGACACAAACCATTGACATGAGCATGCACATGGGGATTTAGGCCCTAATAGCTTGAAAGGCATCATGATGGTTTCAGACTGCATAGGTGGGAGGCGACAACACCACGGCAATATACCTAGCTGCTGTGCCAGACACAGCTTCCGAGGCCGGGTGAGTATGGCACACACCAACAACACAATGTACACAGGCTGAGCGGCCAAAACAAGTGGGTCCTGTTGCACAATGGGATATGAGACAGTCAATGATGTCCCTAGTCCACCCAATGTCCAGCACTGTACGTATCACACCTCCAACACACATTGACAGGTGTACACATTGACAACTCCATGACAACACAGCTGTGTGAATGCAAACACACATCACAAGTGACACGTAACGTTGCACGTGCCAAGTGGGAGATGTACATAGAGAAATATGGCATGTGTGTGCATATGCACATCCCATGCACCCATGCTAATGTGTACATGATGATGTGCCAACAGACATGTGGAGGCTGAGCACTGGCCGTCAATGCCAATGCACACAGCATGAAGTGGCCCTGTCCAGTGTGGACATGCTCCCACACACAAATCATGGCCACACCTGCAAATGCATGGCGCACCTTCAACTGTGGATTCCACATGGCACCAGCGGACTGTACCCGCCATGGACCAGGCCCTTGAGGCCAACTCCAATGGCCCTCGCGACTGCATCCTGGGTGTTCGACGATAGAGGTAAGCGTACCGGGACAGCTCGGTGCAGGCCATTGTGTGCATTTGAAGCAGGCAGACATGGTACACCAATTGCAGCAGCTTGGACCCACTGGAACAGCCCCAGGGGGCTATATGAGTGTGGGAGGGAGACAGGCATTACCACAGCTTACAGGGACTGCTGCCTGGCATCCCTCAACAACACCTGCCGCTGCTGCCACATGTACACCTACATGTCGACAACTCTGAAGATATGTCCAGGTCCACTCACCAGCGAGGAGCTGGAGATCATGGATTCCGAGCTCCACGCACACTGCCCAAGGCTATTCATAGCAAAACTTGTATGTGTAAGACAACTACAGTGTGTGTGGGAGTTCATGTGGGGGACACACACGTCGTAGATCCGCAGCACTATGATTCTGAGCCTGTGGGGTTCCAACATGCACTGCTTACCATGCTAACTACAGGTGTAAGGGGTATGTAGGCTCTATGGCGCTTTCCCATGCATGTCCCTCACGAGTGATGGTACATGGCATTTCCATGTCAGACATCCAGTCACGCAGCCACTTGGCAATGCAGGACTCAGGGCAGTCATTGCTTGTGTGACTGGCTGGCTGGGTCCCTGCTGGCCTTCTCAGTGGCAGCAGACCTGGGCTGCACATTAACCGCACAATCCTAGAAGGAGACAACACTGACTGTACAGTGGGTTACATGTGTCTTTTGTTCAGGTCTCTCCTGAAATGCACAAACTCAGCCCTGTCGATTGGACACACCATGCCTTGTGATAGGGATGTGTGTGAGAGATAGTGGCACTGAATGTGACCTCGATTGCGGGGTGAGCCATTCACAGGGCGAGTACATTGAGGGCTGCGCAGTGTTGGACACAGTGAGTCCACCCACAAAGATGTGTTGCCTTGTGATGTATTTGTTGGTCCACCTGACAATGGACAGTAGATGTGGGCAGACTACACATTGCTCAATGTGCTGGCAACCTGCATGTGAATGGGATGGACAGGTACTGTGTACACACTCCCAGCAGCATGCATTCACGTGTGGTGTACACATGCTGTTGGGCCATGTCCGATTAATTCCTGGCTCTGTTGCACGTCTCTGAGTATTTGGGATGGGTCAGCAGCATGCCACTGTGATTGGTGGATGTGGGTGATGTTGAGAAGTGCATGAGTGACATTCCAAGGCTCTTGTGTACCATCCCTGCAGTTTGAAGTCCTCCAGCCCAAGGGCTTGTGATGAGGCATTGCATCCAAGTTGATGCCTTTGTGTATGTGTGACCGACAGTGCAGCCAATTCCACAAAGGGTGTGACGTCATCTGCCGGATGAGCTACTACGTGGCGAGAACGGATCGGGGGATGCCCCCTCGTATTGTCAGGTCAGCACGGCGCTGCATTTCACCAGTAATGGTCTGCATCTTGACAGTCACACAGCCTGTGCCGGATGCATGTTTGTAGGGGCATCAGCAGCAAGCAAGTGTACAGTAATGTGGGATGGTGTCTTCTGCGGTGAGAGGCAGCATGTGTCCACAGCCTAACCATAATCTTGGTGATGCGATGTATGTTGTGTATGCAGTGGGTTGTAAGTGTACTCTGTGCTGTGTGCACCTGACATGCATATGCGATTCCTGAGGATCAAGATGTAATTTGAGCACTCTGCATTCTCAATGCACTCAGAGTCGTAGCCCTCAGGAACAACCTGTAGTGGCCTGGATTGGCAATTCACATGTATGTTTGAGGCACTGTGCCTACTCTGATTTCGTTCGGTCATATGTTTGCGATGCCTCAGCTCATGTCTCTGTTGCTTACACATCCGGCACACTGTGCAACAGCAGTTATGCTCGTGTCAACGACAGGTGGATGGCATGGGCTCATGGCCATTGTGGCCCGTCATGTTGCAGTCTGTGTGAGTGGTGTTCCATTCTGCTCCATGCAGGTATGTCTTTGGCCTAATTACATAGTGGTCATCCTTGCCCCATCAGGACAGTGGGTGTGCACACCGTGATTTGGGACTATGGTCGCACGGTGACACAGGCCGGGTGTGTTGCTATGTGCCCAACACATGTGCCACTTATTAGCGGCTTCAGTTACTGTACGCCAGCCATTACGTGTTGAATGTGGTGGCTGTATGCAATTGCACAGGTATTGTGCAACATGTGGATTGGTGGATGTTCTGTGCTGCTTCCCTTGCACATGTCTGTTTAATTGATGCCAGATGAGTGAGGCCACCTCGCTCTCTCTCATGTGGCATCTCCCGTGGGTTCTGAGGGACAGGGGACGGTCAGCAGTGGTGTGGCATCGGATGTAGCAGCTGCACAGGTGCTGAGTGTGTCAGATGTGACCAGCGCCTCGGAGGGGCCAGACGTGTGCTGGATGAATTACAGGCCGAGAGGGCAATTTCTGAGTCATCTGAGGACCGAGGTGATGCATCCATGTTTGCTAACACAGGGGACGTGGACTCTGGCTCCTCTTCAGCCACGCGGAGGCCAATGCCCGCCCTCCCATCTACTTCCACAGGTGCAACACGTGTCGGCACAGGGATGAAGGGTAGAGTTTCCTTCACACCAGGCACAGCTGCCCCTGCACATGTGAGCCCTGCTGCCCTCAGTGCTGGGTCTGTTGAGCTCATGCGCCATCTCTGCGTGGGGCAGACAGCTCTCCTCAATAACGTCATTGCCCATGACATCACTTTGCCGCAGGTGACACAGTACATGGAGGGCCCACATGTACGCGTGGGTGGGCTACGACAGACTGTCCAATGGTTGTCCCCCCAGTCAAGGTGGTCCTTCAAATGGGCCAATATCAGGCTGACATTCCTGACCCTTTCTCCACCCCCTGGGCAGTGGCACATCTGACAACAGCAGGGCACGAGTCCTAAAATAAGGGCTGGGGGACGCTGACGTCACGACAGGAAGTGACATCACGGAAGGTGGCTTGCACCGTCTGACTCATTGCCTCCCCTCGCTCACCCCTTATATGCGATTGCATCGTAGAAGCCAGCGCGTGCACAAGCAGCACCGATCTCGCCACAGAGAGGCCAAAGAGTGAATGTGTAGGTCCATTTGCCCCAATCATCTGTCTCGCGGTAATATGAGTGGTGGGACGCCGTCCACCCGCGTGGTACCCCGACTCGATACCTGGACAACAGTGACAATGCATGACAGCCTCCGGAGTCCGGATACACCACATGCAACACACAGAGGCTGTGTCTGCCCCAGCGGGCCAGGCCGCAAACACAATCCCACACGTAGGGTTGACCCACCCCTGCGCGCATAGTCATTACAACCGCTGCCATTGACAAGGGACCCATGTGGTGGGACATGGGCCTCAGGGTGACGGGCCTCCGAGCCATCCCCCGCCAACGAGTGTCATGCATCTCACACATTTCGCAAAGCCAATAGGACACTTTACCTGCACACCAGGTTTCGAGTCAGGGTACCACGCGGGTGGACGGCGTCCCACCACTGATTTTACCACCAGCCAGGGAACTGGTGCTAATGGACACACACATTCACTCTTTGGCCCCACTGGGGTGAGCTCAGTGCTGCTTGGGCACGCGCTGGCTTCTCTGTTGCAATCGCATGTAAGTGGTGGGCGAAGGGAGGCAGAATGTCTGATGGTGCAAGCCACCTTTCGTGACGTCACTTCCTGTCGTGACGTCTGCGTCCCCCCACTACATATTTAGGACTTGTGCCCTGCTGCTCACTGAGAATGTGTTGCCTGCGAGATGTGACCAGGAGGAGGGCGCCATGAGCTCCCACCCACCAAGCTCCACTGCCGTCCCGTGCCCTGGGTAGCATGCGGACAATGTAGGGGCTACACCTGGTGGACAGGGGATGTGAGTGCCTTGGCAAGGGCCTGGCAGACGCACAGCAGTATCCAGCATGTCCCCAGAGGGAGGGCTAACGTCTACACCTGATGCAGCATTGATCGTGTGCCCGCCTGTTGTGCCCACACGAGTTCACATTCAGCTCCAGACAGGTGTGCTTTCCAAATAACCAACACAGTGGAAATATAGCCCTCCGGAATCCTCCCCACACAGTCTGTTTCAACAATGCATGTGTGCACCTACCCGTGCCACCCACCCACCTGGCCCAAGCGGAACTCCCGCTTCACATGACACATGTGTGTCTTCTACAGTTGTGCTTCTCTCTCAGGGGCGGACCTCCAACTGTCCCGTAGCACATAGACAGCACCGAGTTGAACGGGCCATCCTGTTTGAATTGTAGGGACACACACACATCTACCTGTGACACAGTGGTGGCTGTGATGGCTATTGTGCCTGCCATGGCAGTGTTGGTGGCCATGTCAGGGTACACTCACACACATTGCATACGCAGCTTTTCGTGTCACTAATCTGCACATCGGACTGGCCACTGTCCCTGGTGTTGAACAATTTTGCCGCCTGTCTATGTAATCTGTGACTGGATGCTGTTGTTCCTGTAGTCGGTTGTGTCTGTGTAGTTGCTGATTGCAGTTGTTACTGTGTGTGCATAGTTAAGTGAGGCACATGCCTTGTATGGTACATCAACAATTGCAATGTACGGTGTCACATTCCAATGTGTTTTACACGTGGCTGGGACTTCACTTCTTTCAGACTCTGTCACTTGTGTGTGTGATGAAGAAGTTTTTTAGTGACACGGATTGTCTGCATGTATTTGCTGGAATTCCATGGTAAATGTCTACGTGTCATGTTTGCGTGCAGGCAAAGCACGGGGTGTGAGTCTGGCCACAGGATGACAGGTAGCATGTGCATAGTGTGCGGGTATGTGTGAGCTTACTTTCTGGGTGGCCAGCAGTGTAGGTGTATGTTGATCTTGTGATTGACATTGAGCCTGGGCACATGGGTTACTTTCAAAGTGTGCATTTGGGAAGTGTAGGTGTGTGTGGTGTGAAGTGTGTGACTTTGGGGTGGTGTTGGTGTGTGTGTGTGCACTCTGGCAATGTCGATTACACACATGTGTTACCCAGGGGCATGGTGGGTGTTTGTATCCGTGTTCAGGTTTGTGAATGTGAGCGCATGTGTGTATTGTATGTTGCACAGTGTGCAGTGTGTGGGTGTTTCCTTGCAGTTCAGGATGGCTCCTACTTAATGTGTTTTGGCCATTGTGGGTCTGCAGGGTGTGTGACTGTCAAGATTGTGCCTGGTTTAATTAAGCATGTATGTGAGTTTCAGCAGTTCATACTCACTGTGCGGACCTGCCCACCCACACTGATTTCCTGTGTGTGTTTTGACATGCATTGCTGTGGCATGCTTGTTGTGTGGGTCCTAATTTTGCTTGATGAGTGGGATGTCAGACTGTGAAGGTAATTATACACATATGTAGGACTGTGCTTTGAAGTGACCAGCCCATCAGTGTTCATGTGATGATCTGTTGGGCCACGTCAGAGTCTGACAATCAAAGGCCCACGACCTGTAGTATTTCACTAGGTCCACTGTGGCGGCAACTCATATGCATTGACATCCAATGTCACTGGAGTACATGGTCATCTCACGGCTCTCGTGTACTTCACACACTCTCATCCTCTCTCATTCGTACTTGTCTTCTTGAAATTATTCAACAGAGTCCCATATTTGCTTCGAGGCATGTATTTGGACTTACTTCCTCTGTGATGCAGAATAGTGGACACTACTGGCAGCAAAATGCATGTGGAGGATATACTTAGCATGATTACACATACGAAAGGGGGTACAGGTAGATGTAATTAGTTTTTGACTGTGGAATGGAGGCTTCAGGGTTACAGTTGCCTTGCCCTTTCTATGCTACAGTACATTTGCTGATTACTGATGGTCTCTGGGCTTTGACACAGACAGTATTCATTCAGCCTACCAGACAGCTTGGCATCATAGGGACAGTTCATCTCAGTTCCATGGTACCGGTTTAATACAATAGTGACTCCGACACACCTGCGTTAGAGGTGACATCAGGGCATGTGCCCACCTGCATGCAGCAGCGTCTCACCAGTTGTTGCAATGTGGTGGCTACTGAACATGACACTGTTACTAGGGCCATGTTGTAGGGGGTTGCATTAGTTGTCCATGCAAAGGTCCTGTCACGGAAGTACAGACAAAGGTGAGGTGACAGTTCGCACGTACTACAGCAGACAGATAAGTGTGCACTGACAGGTGCATGTGTCCAGGTGCGCAGGATACATATTATGGCATAGTTGTTCGTGCTGTTTTGCCCATGTGGTTACTGTACACAAGTCCCATACCTCTGCCTCCCCCTGTTCATGCAGAGACACGGGATATGGTGGCGAACAGGGTGCATGTCCCGGAAATGTCAGTTGTCATGGCAGTGGAGTTGATGGTAGGGTGTTAGTTGCAGATTATATGGTATAGTTCTTGTACAGCTACCTGCCCACTCCGTGTGAAAGCCAAGCATGGGTACGGTGTTGTACATCTATGTTCAATTGGGGATATTGAGTCGGGGACCCATGAATTGACAAGTTGACGTGTATGCGATACCTTCCAGCAGGGTATCCATCCCATTGATGGTGAACATGGATGTCATCCAATGAAGCGGGTGGTGGGTGGCAACGTGTTCGTAGTAAGTTGTCCCTTGTAGAATCCTGATGGGACATGTTGGATGACATTCGATGAAACTGTGATCCAGAAGACGTTTTGTGGAGGCACACTGGTCCCATTGCAGTGTGTCCCCGATTGCAGCCACATACGCCATGCCCCCATACACTGAACAGATCCTGTCGTGGTCGTCCAGGGGTGCAAACAAGTGTACCAAGTCCGCCTTTGGACATGCCGGGTTGGAGAGACATAAATCCACAGGCCAGTGGAACGGACACCTCCAACAGTAGAATACGGGGATGACGCAGCTGAACATTGCAATGCGGTAAGTTACTCGGTAACTTACATTCAGCATTGCCAGATTTGAGCAGCCCACTATGTGTAGCATGCTGTCACTGTACAGCTTGATCTGTCCGGCGTTGTTGAGGGTCAGTGGTGCAACAGCCATTTTGCTACAGAGTGATGTGATGGCGTGCTCCGTCTGCCTGAGCAGTCAGCAGAGTGCAGCCTCCGTCGATGCTGGGAATTCTGGAATGGATGTAAGGCGGATGGACTTGGGGTATAGCTTGGGCGGAGGACACAGTCCCTCATCCCACATGCTTCTATGAATAGTCAAGGCCAGTGGTGTGTGACTCTTTCCACATTACTTTCATTTGGTCCACATGGAGGAGTGGTATTATTGCATTTTGTGGTGTTATCTTTCTTTCATGTTGTGCGCTATCTGCCAGTGGACGTTTTACTCTGCATGGCTATGTTTTGCTTCTTGTTGGTACAATGGCTCCATTCTCCAGCATAATTTGTTGCAATGTTATTTCGGAGCAGGAATGGAAGGCCATTCAGTGCTATCTGCTCTCCCGTGTGTGGGCGGGACACTCCGTTGCCGCTGTACATTTCGGCTTCTGTGTGGGTGTTGTGATTGTGCACACCTGTTCTCAGGCAGCAGGGTTTTTCTATTTTGTACATTGCATATGTTGTTATTGCGAGCAGGATGGTTTTGGTATTTCTTGTTGAGACTGGCGTGCCTTTTCCGGACATTGTTGATATTCTGCGCTGTTATGTGGGAGCCGCCGTGTGATTATCCATGTTTTACATACAAGGGTGTGTCCTATTTAGCATTCACATTACTCCCCTGTTCGGGACACTTGTGTGACGTCAAGTTGACAACTGTGAGTTGTCGGTTGGGGACATGACTGATGCAGGAAGGCCACGTTACATGTGCCTTCAGGGTGGGGCTGGTGTGTGGGGTGTGTAGTTGTGGCCCTGTGGTGTTTGTGTGCAGCCAAATTATGGCGCAGTCGTTGGCCACTGTGTTGTGCGCATGTGTACCTGCGTCATCGCCGCTACGCTGCGGTGCCGTGACGGGGACGTCACTTCCTGGGCCCGGGTCGTGGGTGCCCAGGATGTTGCGAGTTGTTTATTTTTGACAGGTGGGACATGTGTGGGTACAGTGGTGGATGTGTCCTGTCCACACAGGGGTGTCTGGGGGGCCATGTACAGTTTTCCCGCCCTTGCACTGTGTGCATTGTTTTCGTACCCTTGTTGTGTGTCTGCCTACCTGCGTCGTCGTGGTGCGTTCACTCCTAGGTGGTGCATCAGGTAGAGCAAGGGGATGGCCTGGAGTGCAGGATTCATCTCTGGCTGGTCCGCCTTTTAGTCTCCGTCAGGAAAAGTCGAGTTTCCGCCTTGGTATCTCGTGCGGTGTCTCTTAGCCGGTGGGGCTGTTTGGTTGTGGCATCGTAATTTGTACGCCGGGCGGTACGTCATTTCGTCGGACGGTGTGTCTCCATTGGCTCGCGCCGCTACGTAGACTGGCGCACTTTGATGGCGGGCGGCGCCGCAGCCTTGCGGGCGGTGTTTGCCTGACTAATCACATCCTAATTTGGCGGGCGTGTGGACCGTTGCTGGCGGACGGTAATTAGCGGTTTTTGCCTCCGTCAGCACGGCGGTCGTGCTTCCGCCCGACATCGTAATGGGCCCCAATATTTTTAAATTACTCCCCACCCTTATCCCCTATAAACCCAACATGCCACTCCTAATATTTTTTTTAATATTTAAAAATTTTAAAGTATTTCTACATTTTTACCTAAATTACTCCCCACCCTTATCCACTATAAATCCAACATCCCACTACTAAATTTTAACAAAAATTATTTACAATTTTTTTAATTACTTCCCACCCTTATCCCCCATAAATCCAACATCCCGCTCCAAAAACTTTTCAAAAATTAAAAAATATTTACATTTTAATCCAAAATTTTTAAATTACTCCCCACCCTTAACCCCATATAAACCCAACATCCTGCAATTAAATGTTTAATTTTTTTTCAAATATTTAAAAAATGGTGAATAACTATACGTCACGAACATTCTTATTAAAAAGGGGCACTAGGCAGGGCTGTCCTTTATCCCCCCTGATTTTCGCCCTCAAGTTGGAATCACTGGCGTTCTGGGTCCGGCGTGATGTTGTGGTAAGGGAATTGAAGTGGGCGGAGGGGCATGATGACCGAATATCTCTCTATGCCGATGACATTCTGCTCTATCTTGCCTCCCCATATAGATCTATACAATGGGTATTAAATATATTTACAAACTTTGGGAAGTACTCAGGATATGCTATTAATTGGAGCAAGTCGGTATTGTTTGCTCTTCGAGGCCAGGTTCCTCGGCTCCCCCCGGATTGCAAGGTAAAAGTGGCGACGGAAGGTTTCCGATATCTGGGAATCTATATAACCCCGAACTCCCAAATTTTTTATGATCGTAATCTTGCCACTCCACTGGCCTGAATGCATGCAGATGTTAAGCATTGGAGATCCCTGCACCTTTATCTGATGGGCCGGGCGGCTCTTTTTAAGATGTTGGCCCTTCCACGCTTTCTTTATATCCTTCAGAATTGTCCATACCGGGTCCCAGATACGTATTTTTCAGGTGTGGAGAGTGAAATCAGGACGTTGTTGTGGGACGGTGGATCTCCTCGTATAGCGCTGAATAAGCTAACAAGGGGATGGTATGACGGGGGCATAGCCCTTCCAGACATTAGGCTCTACTACTGGGCGTCGCAACTAATGGTGGTGAATCACTGGTTATATCGCTCCCCGCTAGATCCCGCTTATTTACTAGACAAATGCCAAACGGGAAGGGCGGGATACTTGGGGGTGCTGTATTCAAAAGCTCGCAGGGGGAGATAGTTCGGCCCTACGGCCCATACCATTACTATCTGGCACCAAGCAAACTCCCGTCTCGGATGGTCAAATGTTCTTACAAAAGCCACGCCACTGTGGTATACCTAAAGATTGGGACACTTGTGCCACCAGCCTGGCTTCGACAAGTGGGATATCATAGGGATTTCCACTATTGGAGATCTGGTTAAAAAGGGCTCGATCCTTAAGTTTGAGGACTTGAGAGAGAACTATGACATGGCCCAGGGAGAAGTATTTAGATACCTCCAAATTAGACATGCCCTTACCACAGCCATTCCAGACATGACTGATATACCAGAGTCATCCCCATTGGAAGACCGGCTACTCGACGGACCGCTGCTCACCAAAGTCATATCATTGACCTACAAAAAACTATGGGGCCTATTACGATGGTGGGCGGACAAAGTCCGCCCACCACCGTAACGGTGAATGGTACCGTCCGCCAGAGGTGCGGCGGTCCCACTGTGGGCATTAGGATGCCACCGCCCGCCATCCTAATGGGCCCCTATGTAACAACCTACCTGACACATTCCACAAACTACGAGAGAACTGGCAGACAGACCTGGGGCCCATTGATGATGAGGATTGGCAAACGGCATTAATGTCCCCTAGGGAAGCAGCCATCACCCTTCCATTCCGATTAATACAGCTTAAAATTTTACACAGATCTTACCTGACCGGGGTTACCCAGGCGAAGATAGGCGCAAGAGTGGACTCGCTCTGCCTCAGAGGCTGCCAGCAAATTGCGACCTTCTATCACACAGTTTGGGATTGCCCAGGGGTGCGACCAATATGGGAGGGGGCCACGACTCACTTACACAATGCCCTGGGAAAGGAACTACTCCTCACGCCGAAACTAGGTCTTCTTAACATATGGGAGCCGACTGACCTCACGGAGGTGGAGCAACAATTGACCACACTGGGCTAAACCTTAGTCAAACGAGAGATTGCGAAAGGGTGGGGGGTGGCGGGCGGGCCTTCTCCCCGACTGTGGGTGAGAGAGTTTGATAAGTGCATGATTGCAGAAAGGGAAGTATTTAAATCAAGAGGGTGTCCGAAAAAATGGGATAGAAAATGGGGCAAGTGGAATATGTACCGTGGCGACCTGTGTATCTCCCCTTCGGTGGAAATGGAAATGCAGCGCACCGGTGAGCAACATATGGGCATATCATGATTGTAACCACTCTACCCTCTATTATGGCGGCGAACCAATGTATAACTAATCCAAATGATAGATGGGGGATGTGTGTGACCTTTGACACTGTGAAATTAATAAAAATATTTCATTAAAAAAAAATATTTAAAAAATGTCTATTTTTTTACCCTTATCCCCTAAACCCAACATCCCACTCCCAAAACTTAACAATTTTTTTTATAAATATTTAAATTTTAATCCAACATTTTTAAAATTACTCCCCACCCTGATCCCCTATAAATCCAATATCCCGCTCCTAAAACTTTACAACATTTTTAAAAATATTTAAATTTTAATCCTAAACTTTTAAATTACTCCCCACCCTTATCCCCTATAAACCCAACATCCCGCTCCTAAAACTTAACGAAGAAAAACGAAAAAAACATTTTGACATAATCTTTTTTTTATAAAATATATAATAACTAATACTAAATTAATAATAAAAAATACCATCATTAAACAAAAAAAATATCGATATAATTTACATTACAATAAAATAGATATTTTTAACAACGAAAAAACTTACCTCGATATATTGCACCATCGATATTCTTGACTCGATATTAATGCAATTCGATATTTCAACGTTGATATTCTGTCTCTGCACTACCTGTTTGTTTTGTAGAAGCATAGATGTTTCAAGAATTTGCTGACATGACTGACACTAAACAATATGTACATTTTTCATTAAATGTATTGTAACATCACAGTAATATAGTTCAATCCACAATGAAGTCTGGGACTTTTTGGTTTTCATGTGCTCGCTATCAGTTGTTTAATATGTGGCCAGGCGCATAGCTCTTTTTGCCATTGCTAGACATGTTTACTACACTCGTAGTCATCACCGTCCCCACCCGCACAACTTTTTGTCCTACATCACTTAAATGTAGCCACTTGTATATAAATCAGTCTAGGGCCCTTTCCAAAATCCCTGTACAGCAAACGGACCAAAAACCTGACTCAATAACATGAAACTTGATGCCTTTGAACCCCATCTTTCACTGAATGCAAAGTCACTTGGATTCACCTTGGACACCATCCTCGAGGAACACATTGCCAAAAAAACAAAGGTGGCCTGGTACCAGCTCTCTCCTCTAAAAAAAGCTAAACTGTTTCTTCTTGAAAGTGACTTCAGAACTGCTGTTCAATTCCTAATACTCTTTGGATTGTGGCAGCACCCTGCTCCATGGCCTTGGCACCCCTCAAGGGTATTCTACACTCTGCGGCACATCTGATCTAACTCTATTGCCACCGCCTTTCCAGCCCGCACCATCTTCAAAACCAGCTGCATTCTTTATAAACCCATTACAACCAGTATCCCCACTTATTCTGCAGAAAAGTTCACCATCTCTGGTGGTTCTCGGCACACCCACAGGGACATAATCAGACTGGAGACTAAAAAGTGTAAAAAATTAACAAAACCAAGCATTTGAAAAGCTTATAGGTGTCGCCCATGTGAGAGCTAATGGCTTTGCCAATGTCTTTTAGCCAGATTATACAGCAGCGTGGCTGCTGTGCACCAAGGCTAAAATTAGTGGCTAGGAGTTGGAGTAGAGTACAGCGGTGGAGAGGACAGTGGTGTAGAGGAGAGTGGAGTAGTGCGGCATAGAGTGTAGTGGCATGAGTGATGTGTAGTGGCGTAGAGTAGTGTAGAGTGGAAAGGAGTGGCGGAGAGTAGAGTGGCATGGAGTGGTATGCAGTGAAGTGCCATAGGGTACCATGGCATGGAGTAGAGTACAGTGTAGTAGAGTAGCATAGATTGGAGTGGCATAGAGTACAGTGCCTGAGTGAAGTATCTTAGAGTAGAGTAGCAAAGAGTGTCATAGAGTAGAGTGGCAAAAAGTGGCATAGAATGACATACAGTAGAATAGAGTAGCATAGAGTGATGTGGCATAGAGTGGAATAGCGTAGAATAGAGTGCTGTAAAGTGGCATTGAATGGAGTGGCATAGAGTAGAGTGCATATAGTAGAATGGCGTAGAGTAGAGTGGAGTAGATTGGGATAGAGTGAAGTGGGAAAGAGGGGAGTGGCATAAAGTGGACTGGCATAGAGTGGGGTGAAGTAGCGTGGCATGGAGTAGAGTGTAGTGGCATAGAGTAGAGTGGCATAGAGTATGGTGGCACAGAGTACAGTAGCTTAGAGTAGAGTAGAGTAGAGTAGAGTGGTATAGAGTGGAGGGACATACAGTGGCGTAGAGTGGAGTGGCATAGAATGGAGTGGCATGGAGTAGGGTGGGGTAGAGTAGAGTGACAGAGTGAAATAGAGCAACGTAGAGTGGAATGAAGTGGTGGAGAGCAGCGAGGGTACAGTGGGGTGGCATAGAGTGGAGTAGCATAGAGTGGAGTGGTGTAGTGCAGAGTGGCATAGAATAGGTTGGTATAGAGGGAAGTGGCATAAAGTGGGGTTGGATTTAAATGGCATGGAGTAGAGTGGTGTAAAGTGGCATAGAATAGAATGGCGAGGAGTAGAGTAGCGTAGAGTAGAGTGGCATGGAATGAGTTAAGTAGAGCAGTGTAGAGTAGAGTGGAGTGGTTTGGAATGGCATAGAGTAGAGTGGTGTAGAGTAGAGTGGAGTGGAATGGTGTAGAGTGGAGTGGTATAGAGTGGGGTGGAGTAGAGTGGCGTAGAGTGGTGTAGAGTGGAGTGGCATAGGGTAAAATGTCATAGAGTAGAGTGGAGTACAGTAAAGTGGCATAGAGTAGAGATGCATAGAGTAGAGAAGAGTGGAGTAGAGTAGAGTTACATAGCCTGTAGTGGTGTAGAGTGACATAGAGTAGAGTGGCCTAGTGAACAGTGGCATAGAGTAGAGTGGCCTAGAGTGGGGTGCTGTACAATGGCGTGGAGCAGAGTGGATTGGTGAGGAGTGGTATGAAGTAGAGTGCCATAAAGTGGTGTGGTGTAGAGAAGAGTGGCATAGAGTGGTGTAGAGTAGATTGGAGTGGCATGAAGTGCTGTAGAGTAGTGGCATTGAGTAGAATGACGTAGAGTGGCATTGTGTGTAGTGGTGTAGAGTGGCATGGCGTAGGGTGGCATAGAGTGGATTGGTGTAGAGTAGAGTGGCGCAGAGTAAGGTGGTGTAGAATAGAGTGGCGTAGAGAAGAAAGTGATAGAGTGGGGAGGCAAAGAGTGTTGTGGATTAGAGTAGAGTGGCGTGGAGTCGAGTGGCATAGGGTGGAGTGGCATAGAGTGGTGTGGAGTGGCATAGAGTAGACTGGTGTAGATTAAAATGGCTTAGAGTGGAGTGCCGTACAGTGGCATTGTGTAAAGTGGAATGGCATAGAGTGAAGTGGAGTAGCTTAGAGTTTCGTAGAGTAGAGTGGAGTAGAATAGAGTGACCTGGAGTGGAGTGGTGTGGAGTAGAGTGGCATAGAGCGGAGTGGGGTAGAGTGGAGTGAAGTGTAATGGAGTGGAGTAGAGTGGTGAGTCGTACTGTAGAGTGGAGTGGCATAGAGTGGAGTGGCATAAAGAGGATTGGAGTAGAGTGGTGTGAAAAGGAGTGGCGGAGAGTAGAGTGGCGTGGAGTGGTATACAGTGAAGTGGCATAGGGTACCATGGCATGGAGTAGAGTACAGTGTAGTAGAGTAGCATAGATTGGAGTGGCATAGAGTACAGTGGCTGAGTGAAGTGGCTTAGAGTAGAGTAGCATAGAATGTCATAGAGTAGAGTGGCGAAAAGTGGCATAGAGTGACATACAGTGGAATAGAGTAGCGTAGAGTGATGTGGCATAGAGTGGAATAGCGTAGAATAGAGTGCTGTAGAGTGGCATTGAATGGAGTGGCATAGAGTGGAGTGCATGGAGTAGAATGGCGTAGAGTAGAGTGGAGTAGATTGGTATATAGTGAAGTGGCAAAGAGGGAAGTGGCATAAAGTGGACTGGCATAGAGTGGGGTGAAGTAGAGTGGTATGGAGTAGAGTGTAGTGGCATAGAGTAGAGTGACATGGAGTATGGTGGTGCAGAGTACAGTAGTATAGAGTAGAGTAAAGTAGAGTAGAGTAGAGTAGAGTAGAGTAGAGTAGAGTGGCATAGATTGGAGGGACGTACAGTGGCGTAGAGTGGAGTGGCATAAAGTGGAGTGGCGTGGAGTAGAGTGGGGTAGAGTAGAGTGGAATAGAGTGACGTAGAATGGAATGAAGTGGTGGAGAGTAGCGAGGGTACAGTGGGGTGGCGTAGAGTGGAGTTGCATAGAGTGGAGTGGTGTAGAGTAGGTTGGTATAGAGGGAAGTGGCACAAAGTGGGGTTGGATTCGAAGCCATGGAGTAGAGTGGCGTAGAGTGGCATAGAATAGAATGGCGAGGAGTAGAGTAGCGTAGAGTAGAGTGGCATGGAATGAGTTAAGTAGAGCGGTGTACAGTAGAGTGGAGTGGTTTAGAATAGCATAGAATAGAGTGGTGTAGAGTAGAGTGGAGTGGAATGGTGTAGAGTGGAGTTGTATAGAATGGGGTGGCGTAGAGTGGTATAGGGTAGAGTGGCAAAGGGTAAAATGGCATAGAGTAGAGTGGAGTATAGTAAAGTGGTATAGAGTAGAGAGGCATAGAGTAGAGAAGAGTGGAGTAGAGTAGAGTGGTATAGAGTGACATAGAGTAGAGTGGCCTAGTGTACAGTGGCATAGAGTAGAGTGGCCTAGAGTGGGGTGGTGTAGAATGGCATGGAGCAGAGAGGATTGGTGTAGAGTGGTATAGAGTAGAGTGCCGTAGAGTGGTGTGGTGTAGAGAAGAGTGGCATAGAGAGGTGTAGAGTAGATTGGAGTGGCATGAAGTGCTGTAGAGTAGTGGCATTGAGTAGAATGAGGTAGAGTGGCATTGTGTGGAGTGGTGTAGAGTGGCGTGGTGTAGAGTGGCATAGAGTGGAGTGGCTTAGAGTAGCATAGGGTGGCGTAGAGTAGAGTGGCATAGAGTAAGGTGGTGTAGAATAGAGTGGCGTAGAGAAGAGTGGGATAGAGTGGGGAGGCATCGAGTGGTGTTGATTAGAGTAGAGTGGCATAGGGTGGAGTGGCATAGAGTGGTATGGAGTGGCATAGAGTAGAATGGCATTGAGTGGAGTGGCATAGAGTAGACTGGCGTAGATTAAAATGGCTTAGAGTGGCGTGCCGTACAGTGGCATTGTGTGAAGTGGAATGGCATAGAGTGAAGTGGAGTAGCTTAGAGTGGCATAGAGTAGAGTGGAGTAGAATAGAGTGACCTGGAGTAGAGTGGTGTGGAGTAGAGTGGTGTAGAGCAGAGTGGGGAAGAGTGGAGTGAAGTGTAATGGAGTGGAGTAGAGTGGTGTGGCGTAGAGTAGAGTGGAGTGGCATAGAGTGGAGTGGTATAAAGAGGATTGGAGTAGAGTGGAGTAGAGTGGTGTGGAGTAGAGTGGAGTGGCATATAGTAGAGTGGCATAGAGTGGGGTGGAGTAAAGTGATGTGGTGAAAGCAGAGTGGTGTACAGTGGAGTAGCGTACAGTAGAGATGCGTGGCATAGAGTAGACTGGCGTACAGTAGAGTGGCGTAGAGTGGAGTGGTGTAGAGTGGAGTGGCATAGAGTAGAGTGACATAGAGGGAAGTGGTGTAGAGTGCTGTAGTGTGGCATTGTGTAAAGTGGAGTGACGTAGAGTGTTATAGAGTGGAATGGCATAGAGTGGCGTAGAGTAGAGTGGCATAGAGTTGTATGGCGTAGAGGGCCATAGAGTGGCATTGTGTGGAGTGGAGTGATGGAGCATAGAGTGGAGTGGCATAGAGTGGAGATGCCTAGATTAGAGTGTTTTAGAGTAGAGCTGCGTGGAGTGGAGTAGAGTGGAGTGGTGTAGAGTGGAGCAGCATAGGGTAGAGTGGAGTGTCATTGAGTAGAGTGTAATGGGGTGGAGCGGAGTGGCGTAGAGTGGAGTAGAGTAGAGTGGAGTAGAGTAGAGTGGGGTAGAGTAGAGTGCATTGACAGAGTGCAGTAGAGAGAAGTGGTTTAGAGTACAGATGTCAATTCAAGATGCTGATCCACACCAGAAAGCCCTACACAACCAAGGACCAGCATACATCAACCACCGCCTGAAGTTCCGCCAACCCTCCAGACACCTGTGCTCCTCCTCCCTCCCTCTCCCTTGCTCACACACTCGCATCCACCGAAGCAAAAGTGGAGGACGCTCCTTCTCCTACCTTGCTGCAAAGTCCTGGAAACACCTCCCCCTTCACCTCAAGACCTCATCCTCTCTGATGCAATTCAGGAAAGGACTCAAGACCTGGCTGTTCAACTGAACCCTCCCCAAGCAGCAGGGTTCTCAGCCCCTGGATCCCCTCACGGGGGATTAGCTGCACTCTATAAGTCCTGTTTGATTGACTGAGTGGCACAGAGTAGAGTGACGTAGGGTGGAGTGGCGTAGAGTAGAGTGGCATAGAGAAGAGTGAAGTAGGGTGGAATGGCGTAGAGTAGAGTGGCATAGAGTGAAGTGGTGCAGGGAGGATTGGAGTAGAGTGAAGTAGCATAGAGTAGATTGGCATAGAGTTGTACAGTTGTGGGCATGAGTAACTAAAGCATCAATAGAGACGGCAGATATGGTGAAAGCAACATTCATAACAAGGCATCTGACTGTGTTGCAAGTAGCAAAGCACATTTGAGGAGTCTCTCCCGATGACCAGAGGAGTCGGCGAGGCGTCCCTGCCTGCCGCCGTCGCTCTGCATCCCTGAGGACCTGACGGGAGCCCGGCGGCCAGCACCTGGACGGTGGTTCCTCCTCCTCCGCCCCCGGAGGTCCGACGTCTCGCCTGATACCAGCGAGGGGGCTGTGGATGCCAATGCCATTTGGTGTCGGCGCCATTTTGCAGCCTCTGGCGCGGCTGCCCCTCTGACCTGCCCGGAGCCTGGCAGTGGCTACAGGCGCCACCTGATCTCCGGCGCTGGTCTTTGCAGCCCCTACCGCTGCTGCGCCTCGGCCCTGCCCGGAGTCCGGCTGTCTGATGTGGGCTCACCCGAGCCGATGCCTGCCTGCTTTCGGAGGATCGAGGCCCCCCAGGTGCCAGTGGGTGACCCCGGACGCCGGCGCCGCTCGCAGCGACCCTCCCCGTGGCCATCGTCTTCGGCGGCGGGTCCCGCCCTGAGGCTTAGCGTCCTGCGCTGCCTGGGACCTGTCTGGAGCCCTTGGTCTGCAGCCCAGCAGCGGGTGCGCTGCCGGTGAATCCTCCCCCCCTGCCTCCGAGGGATCGACGCTTGCCTGGGGCCAGCAGGGGGGCTGTGTTTTCCGCTCATAACAACTGATATTGAAATTGACCGTAAATACTCCACATAAAGCACGTGAGTAGGACAGGCCATTGATCTGAATGTTTCTCGCTTGCCACTTAGGAGACGCATTCCCCCATTTTGACCTTTGACTTTTACTGTGCCTATCCCGCCTAAGTTGCGTGATTAGGCTCAGAACCTTTTCTGGAAAAACTTATTTTGGATAGAATTGCCTAGTCCCTAATGTTGAGTGATGGGCTGATCATTCTTTAGCTTCTCACTCACACTACTATTTTAGTCTTGATGAGGACCCTTTGACTCTTGGGGTCGAAACGCCGTCGGACCTTTTCCGGCTTTCAGGAGCAGATGGATATCCATAAGTTTTCATTTATTACGGAGCATTTGTTTAAGCTGTAGACGGATTGCTATCTCTCGCTCCCTACAGCGGAGCCTCCGTAAAGGGGATCGTCCTCCTCTAAGACACCCTTCTCTAACGCATTCCGTCCAGCCCTTGAGCCTTGGCCCGATCCCTATCTCTTGGAACGCCCTGCTCGGCGGTGGACTTCCTGTTTAGGCCACTGAGCGCTCTCCTCACTGCCGGAGCCTGGCACCTCTGCGGACCTCGTGGGCGGTCCCCCTGAGTGGGGATCAACGCTGCTGCTACCACTCCCGCAACCTCCTTCAGCTCCTTCCTGGCCCCAAGCTTCCCCACTCTTGCCAGCATGGCAGGGCCCGGCCTGACCTCTACTGGCGACAATTCCTACACTGTGGCCTGTCCTCCTAATCTCTCCAAAACGGCTGCTAAATCCTTCAAACACTCCATCTTGAAAAATCATCCCAAGACCCTGATCTCTGACCTACGATTCAGCGCAGACAAGGGCACAGTCATCAATGACCTCATCTTCTACTTCAGAAAAACTTCGCTATGGCGCAAAGCCATCTCGAACCTCCTTAACGTACACGATGCCAGGAATATCCCGTACAGCACTAAGCTCACGATCGCACCATCCTCAAACCTGCGAGCCGACCTTACCATCACCTTATACAAAAACGGCATCGTCCTGATCCAAGCTCCACCCAAAGACCTCAATAAATTCGCGGACCTCTTCACCCTCCTCAAAAAATATGTGCACGACCCTCATTCGTCTAAGCTCCCCTCGCTCTATCTCTTGACCTCTCCGCCAAGGGTGCCTAGCCACTCATAAACCACCCCTCCAAGGGCCAACGTCTCAGGTCGGCCTAGCCCCACTACCATGCCTCCATCGCATGTCAACAGGTTTGTGCCCAAACCACCGACCCCTGGCCCGCAAGCTCTTCCCACCTACATGGCTATTGAATCTCCTCTAAGGGCTCATGACACTGGTCGAACAAGGCCTTCTTCCACGCTTCCAGCACTTGCCAACAGAATCGTCCCCAAACCTTTGACCCACCCGGCTACTGAATCTCCTCTAAGTGCTCACGGCACTGCTCGACCAAGCCCTTCTTCCACGCTACCAACACATACCAACAGAATCGTCCCCAAACCTGTGACCTCCTGCCCGCTAACTCTTCCCTCCCATTTGGATATTGAAACTCCTCCAAGGGTTCACGACACCGGTCGACCTAGCCTCACTACCTTGCTACCTGCGCATGCTATCAGAATCGTCCCCAAACCATCGGCCTCCTGCCCGCAAGAGTATCCCTCATATAGGGATATTGAAACCCTCCACCTCAGAGCAACCAAACTAACACCAAGCATCCATAACTCCATCCTGGAACTAAAGAACCTCCTTCACCTCACCGAACGCTCCTTCTCGAATGTCAAGCTCCCGCAAGTCTCCGCTCCCCTCCCGTCCACCAAGCCCCTCCTTCACCCTCTACCGCTATCCCTGAGACAACTGCGCCCTCGCAAGCAGCCTTGCCTCCTCTCGGAGGTGGAAATTCTGGCCCTCCTCCTCACTTACAGATCTGCCCCTGTAACTCCTAGTCCACTAGACCTCACGGAGGAAGAAGTTCTAGACCTCCTCATTAGCTACGAATCTGCCCTGGCAACCCCTTGCCCTTTAGTCTTGAGCGACGAACACGCTATCTGCACGGTTGCAATCAACCCCAACAGGCCAGCTACCCTCCGCAATAGAGGAATCGTTGACAGCAACCTAGTGCTAGTACCTATCTCTGCCCCTCCTCACGACACTCACTCCGACCTCCCACTATCCGGCCTCCTAATTAACTTCCGCTCTGCAGTAAAGCATGCTGCGGATGTCGCCGATCTCATCCTGAGCCTAAAATCAGACTTAGCGATCCTGACCGAATCCTGGCTCAATGAAGCCTCATCGCCCTGCCTAGACCTCTTAGTCCCTCCCAACTATAACATCGTTAGGCTGGACAGGCAGTCAAAAAAAAAAGGGGGAGGTATTGCCTGCATCTTCCGCTCCAACCTCCTTGTTACTGAACTTATGGCAGATCCCACTGACTCCTGCGAATACCTTGCACTCTCCATTTGCAGCAACACCACCCTACTGTGCAGACTCCACATCTTTTACCACCCCCCAGGCATGAATGATACCTTCACTGACCACCTCATGGAAATCATCACAGCCAAGGTTTTCCCCAGCTCCAAAGACATTTTCCTTGGCGACTTCAACCTGCACTGGAACGACCCCAAGGACCCACAGGTCAACGCCATTAGAGACTTCCTGGCCGACCTAGCCCTTACCCAAGCCTGCACACTCCCAACTCACTCGAAAGGCGCTACTCTAGACTGGATCATCGCTAAGGAATCAGCGGTCAAGCTCATCTCTATAGACCCATGCGATTGGTCTGACCACCACGCTATCACCTTCCTTCTACCTGGCACCCACAGGACAAGAGCACCACAACCCGTGATTCCCAAACGTTGGGTTAGAGACACCAAGAACCTTGATCACAGGAAACTGGCTGCTCGCTGCGAGACTGACCTCCCCCCCCTCATATCACTTCAGTCAACAACCTCACTGAACATTACTCCACAACCTTATCCAACATTCTTGATGATCTTGCTCCGCTAAAACTAAAAAGAACCCAAATTAAAGACAGGAACCCCTGGTTCAACGGATCCCTCAATAATGAGAGGAGATCCCTCCGGCAGACAGAACTAAACTGCAAACAGCACCCATCAGCAGCCCATCTAAAACTTCTCCGCCAGGCCAGAAATGCCTATAATAGGAAAGTCCTCAAGTCAAAAAAAGAATTCTTCAGAACAGAACTGGAGAACGCCAAGAACAGACCTCGCAAGCTATTCGAAATGGTCAAACACCAATCCAACAAACTGGCAAAAACCTCTAAAGAAACCCCCAAATCTCTAATATCATGCAAGGAGTTTTCCTCTTTCTTCTTCGACAAAATCACTGCCCCAGGAAACGAGCTTAGATCCGCCTCTTACTCCCTAACCCCTCCAGCTCTGCTTCATCCTTCCGCGCTGCCCCCCCAGACATCACCCAAAAACCAAGCGCACTGGTCCAACTTCAAAGTCTATGACGAACATTCTGTCTCGAAAATTCTATCCTCCTTAAACCCGAACAACCACTTAAATTACCCTCTCCCCTCTAACTGCCTTGCCGCTGCCTCTCAGGCTATCATCCCTAGTTGGACTGCAATAATCAACGCCTCCCTCCTACAGGGATCGATACCTGACTCTCTTAAAGCCGGCCAAGTCATTCCTATCTTAAAAAAACCTACGCTGGATCCTGCTTCCCCTGACAACTACAAACCTATTTCTAATATCCCACTCCTAGCTAAAGTTCTGGAGAAATGTGTGCAACAGCAGCTGAGCCAACACATCACCAACTTCCATCTACTTGACGACTTCCAATCCGGGTTCAGACCTGGGCACAGCACGGAAACCACCCTCCTCCACATCGTGGATGATGCCCTTTAAGCCCTTGACCAAGGCAAAACCTGTCTCCTAATCCTCCTAGATCTTTCCTCTGCTTTCGATACGGTCAACCACGAAAAACTCCTTGAATGCCTCAAACTCAGGATGGGACTGGATTGCCCCATTCTTGAATGGTTTAGGTCCTTCCTCCAAAACCGTTCACAGAGATTCCTCATCAATGGTACCTTGTCCGCTCCCTCTCCGATCACGGTTGGTGTCCCCCAAGGATCAACCCTGTCCCCTACCCTCTTCAACCTTTACCTTGAACCGCTCGCAGAAGTGCTTTGCACCGCCAATATCTCCTACCACATGTATGCCGACGACACCCAGATCTATATCAAAATCTCTTCTCCTGAGGACATTCTTTCCCTAAATGAGGCCTTGAAGCTGACTGTACATTGGCTCACCTCTAACCAGCTCAAACTTAACGCAAACAAAACTGAATTTCTTCTAATATCCCCACCCAGAACCAACCCTGACATCCTGGAATGGATCAAGTCGGTCAGAGCACTAAACTGTCCACCAACCATTGTGGACTCTGCTAAATCCCTTGGAATAACCCTAGACTGTAGCTTGAATATGCGTGGCCACATTAACGCGATGGCGAAAACAGCCAGATTTCACCTGAGCTATCTAAGAAACCTGAAACGTTTCCTTGACACTCCCGACCTAAAAATGGCAATCCAGGCACTAGTCATCTCCAGACTGGAATATGGATGCTCTACCCTCGCAGGTCTACCCAAGATCTCCCTGGCCCCATTAAAAGCCTGCCTCAACGCTGCCGCCAGACTCCTAACAGGTTCAAAGAAATTTGACCACATCTCTCCACACCTTCAAGCTCTGAATTGGCTTCCCCTCGAGGACAGAATCTAACTTAAGCTGGCTTGCATCACTCACAAGGCTTTATACTCCAATTCCCCTGCATTTCTCGCCCAGAAACTCGTGATATCTGGAGGAGCCAGAAACTCCCGGTCCGCCAGAGACCTCTTGCTACAACCAGCACGCTTGCGAAAAAAAAAAACGTACAATCGGGCCTTCTCTGGGGCCGCACCAAGAATTTGGCACTCACTCCCGCCTGCCATTAGAAGAATTCCGTCTCTGGCGCGCTTCAAAAAGGAGGCCAAAACCTTCCTTGTGGGCAAATTCCTCTCCTAACTCTTGCGCTACAGTCACCTCAGCGACCTTGTTCTACCTCCTATTACGGCCTCACCATGGCTTCTCCGGATGATATCCACCGGCACCTCTGGGCCTCCCACCCTGGGATCTGAGAACGCTTGTTTCATATAAATTGTATCTACCTGTTCTCATCCCAAATGTATACACCCTGGGATCTGAGACCGCTTGTTTCTGTAAAAAGTATCTATCTATTTTATCCCTAATGTATCCACCCCTCCTAAGTTCTTTTGTATAGCACTTGTCTATCCTGTAAAGCGCTCTGATACCCTTGCGGGTCTAGTTCACGCTACATAAAACACAAAAATAAATAAATAAATAAAACATTGTACGTCCAGGAATAATACTTAAACATTTATTAAATAAAAAAGAAATGAATTACAAAATATGAGGAAGAACAAAGAGGAGGAAGACATGTGCTAGGGCCATGCTCCAGGGAGGTGTTAACACAAGAAAGAAAGGGAAGCCTACGGGAGCCAAGCCATCAACAAATTGCAAATGAGAGTGACAACGAAAACAACTAATGGTATGGTGTGGGTGGTCTGTAAGCCCGTGAATTGTAAACAATACATCTTGCAGCACAGCTCATAGGCTGTATAGGCAAAACCTAAAACGACTGCAGGGCTTTCTGTCTATGTACTCTGGATCTGGAACAACATAACTGCATCCATAAGAATCGCCCAACGCTGCTCCAATTTAGAGAATATTCTAAGACTTACCTCTTCAAAGAACACTGCATCCCAACTATTGGCGTCATGAACCCCCCACTTTAGCCACTTAAGAGGGGGGTACCCACTGCACCTTATGGCCTCGTTTGTAATTTGTGGCCCACTAAAGGAGTTCTCTGTATGCATCTCCACTCTTCTCCTCGCAGTCTGCAGGGAAGGGCTGCTAAAGTGAGCCAAGGTTAATGAAGGAGAGAGAAATGATTAAAAAATCTAAAAGGGACAGATAGCAGGCAGATGATAGAGCTATGAGGAAGAGAAAGGTAAGGAAACAATAATGTAAAGAAAGAAAGGCGTTAGAAAGAAACTGAAAAGGGAGAAGGAAGGTAGTCAAAGGTGATAGGTAGAAAATATGGAAGAAAGAGAAAGTAAAAGTGGAAGGGAGGTAGGTAGGGTGAAAAGAACAAAGGTAGGAATTAATTAAAACCAGATGGATGGAAGGATCAAAGGATGGATGGATTGAAGGGTGAAAGGATGAGTTGGAAGGATGAAAGAAAGGGTGAAATGAAGTATGGATAGATAGATGATAGGATAAAAAGAAAGGTGCATGGATAAATGAAGAGATGAAATAGTAAAAGGATGGATTATCGATGTGTGAACTAAATGACTAATGGATGTATGAATGCATGGATGGATGGGTTGAAAGGTGAAACAATGGAAAGGTGAAAGGATGGATGGGTGAAGGAAGGAAAGGTGAAAAAATGGAAAGATGGAAGGAAGGTAGTATGAAAGCAGAGATTGATAGATGAGAGGATGAAGGTAATGGTCTAGGAAGGGCCGAGTTTAATTGCTTTACTCATTCGATGTACTGTGCACTTAGACGTTTGGTTTAAAGTGGGGGTCATTTTAATTTTCTGCCTACTTCCATGATCACAATGCATTAACAATCCAAGAACCACCTACCTCTCCTACCACTCGTTAACTGCGTGCTGCCTGTGAACCACTGCAGGTCTCTGCTGCCTTTTCGGCTATGTTCGCACTATATAAGTACCACATACATGTCCCAGAAACTTCCAAACGTAGAACTTTGCTACAGATGTGTAATTTTCACGATAAATACACAATGATTGGGATAAAAACTGTGAATATGTGCACATCCATAGAAACAGGGTTCCAGCTTCGATATTATGCAAGATTTGTAACTGGAACAACAATTACAAATCGAATTAGCACCATTTTCTGTGCTTGTTTAACATTAAAGGTGTGGTACTAGAGCTGGCACCAGTTCATTTAGAATGTGGGCTCGTGTGCGTTGTAATTGTCTTGTGGGGATTCTACGTAGAGTGTTTGGGTTTGAAGTAGTGAGCCCTGAGGAGGATGGCTGAGATGTCTTTTCTCCACTAAGATCTTAATAAATCCTTTCATCTCTTCTCCTGACTTCTATTCAGCGCTATGCGAAGGTTTTCAGCACTATAGATCTTACTTCAGCCTATCATCAAATACAACTAGATGAGGTGTCCAAGGACCTCACTGCATTTGTTACGCAGTTCCGAACATTCAGGTACACCAGTCTACCTGTTGGTCTTGATTTGGTGGCAGTGGTATTCCAACGAGCGATGGAGAGAATTTTACATGGAATAGACTGTGTTTGTTTATACCAAGATGATATACTGGTACATGGAAAGGATGACTCTGAGCATGATACCAGGGTCCGACAGGTTTTGGGGAGGCTGTGTGATCATGGCCTTACCATCTAGTTGGTAAAATGCAGGTTTGGTACTAGGACTATTGATTATCCGGGACATACTATAACAGGTGAGGGGTGGTTCGAAAAGCGGAGCTGGTCAGCACCATCCAGAACATGGCTTCTCCATCTGCCAAGAAAGAACTTATGCATTTTCTGGGAATGGCGGAGTATTAATACAAAGAGTATGCAGTTCCTAATCGCAAGAGGGGGGGGAAGAGAAGAGCCAGGCTTGAGTGGTCTACATTAACAAGGGGAACGGGGGTTCCACCTGTTGGAATTTAGGGCCCGCACACACCCGGCTGGGTGTCATGCTTCATCATAGGGCGTGCTCCTCGTCAGGTCGGCGCTGCAATACCTGACGGGCTCCCTATGAGGGGCTCTTTGGCGGAGATCTTTTATTCCAAAGTGCCGTAAGGTGCCGTGGAGGTGAGGGGGCCTAAATAGTGTAGATGAGGTGAGTGTGAGTGAGTGACTTGAAGGAAAATTAAAACAGGAGAAGGAAGTGTCACTGAAAAACGCCCCCTTTTTTGGCTGTCCGGTCAACTACTGGATGAGCTCATAACCCGTAGTTCTTCAGGCCTTGCATATCAGTGTCCTTAACTATGGAGGATAACCAAGGTCTTAGCTTCGGAGATGACATGGTGGCAGAAATTTTTAAAGCACATTCACTATTAGGAGCTGATAGTGGTGCAGCAACAGGCAGTCAGTCAGAGGACTGGCAATCTCTAACTTCCATGAAGCGTGAATGGGTTAAGATCACCCTACACGGAGCACTAATGACTGAATATTTGAGAGCCAACATAGCCCCTAACGGCTTACTGGTAAAAAACTTCCCACGCCTATTCCTTGAGGATGATGTTTTTAAAAAAGAGTGGTCCCTAGTGGCATGGAAGTGCACTAGGGACTTACTTATTCTCATTATTAACACAGCGAAGAGAATAGCCGATGCCTTACTCATAAGGAGTCAGATAGCAGAAGGCGCTCTTAAGACTACGATCCAAATCTCT
This sequence comes from Calotriton arnoldi, assembly GCA_963921515.1. Lineage (NCBI taxonomy): Eukaryota > Metazoa > Chordata > Amphibia > Caudata > Salamandridae > Calotriton > Calotriton arnoldi. Next base: position 2,849,223 of record CAWUFW010001040.1, read on the forward strand.
GCTTTCAAAGCAAAATTGACTGAGATCAATAACGAGATAGCTGAGAACAAAGAGTACTTGATGAAGCAGAAAATTGCGAAACTACAAAAAGGTATTCGTAAATTTGATAAAGAAAAAGTATACCCATACCTAAAAGCAGACTTTTCTCCTCCCGGAATGAATAATTCTTCTGATGAAGGTTCCAATACCACGAGGAGAGGTTCATCCTCCAACAGTGACACAAGCACAGAGAGTTGGGGCAATAATAACCCCAGACGAGGCAGACGCCAAGGATACTCTGGATTCCAGATGCCTCCATACCAGGGACCTGCCTATTGGCAGCATCCCATGTTCCCGCAAGGCCCCCCCAGTTCTATCCACCTGGCAATAGTCAACCTTTTTTAGACAGAGGTTGAGGCAGAGGGCGAGGGCAAAGACGAGGAAATCAACAACAAAAAAAGTATAATGGGAGGAACCACCACAACAACATGTAGTGGAAACCCGGAGCCACACGAAGAAGAGAAATTGATTGTTAATCTTTCTCCCAGAGTGCTCACGGACACTGAAATGACAGTCCAAGACAGAAAATTTTCACGAACAGTGCGAAATACAGAACTTTTTTCGCAAGGTACGTCTGAAAGCCTACTTTCATGACAAACCCATGCCACAAACTAAAGATTCGGGTCTACATAACCCCTCCACTTTTACACCCAACAGTAGTATGGTGCCGAATGAGGTGCTCACTTTTGAACAGGCTGTCCTCAAGGACTTGTCAAGTGGTACTATCCCTAGACATTTTTGCAACTTCTCTACTCTGGAATTGACGGCTGTCAACTCCCTATCCAATGACACCTCCATCACCATCAAACAAGCAGATAAGGGCGGCGCAACGGTCATTATGTCTACCACGGACTATGATACCGAATGGCATCGCCAATTGAGCAACCTTCAGTACTACACTCCTATACCCAACAGCCCCATGACACGTCTTACCAAGACTATATCAGCTATGGTTTTTACAGCTGAAGCCCAGGGCTGGGTGACCAAAAAGGAAGATGATTTTCTTATTAAGAAAGATCCTAAGGTGCCCTACTTTTACATCTTACCAAAGATTCACAAGGGCACCTTCCCTGTCCCCGACAGACCCATTGTCTTGGGGATTGATTCCCTTCTTGAACCCTTGTCTAAGTTTTGCGATTACTTTCTGCAGCCTTTTGTTAGGAAAATTCCTTCCTTTTTGAAAGACACTGCTGACGTCTTGCGTCTTATTACTGAAATACAACATAACAATGACATTAACTTACTGGTTACCCTTGACGTAGAGGCCCTCTATACCAATATTCCCCAAATAGCCACCCTGGGCATGATAGAGGATACCTTTAGCAATACCAACTGGGATTCTCCTACTCCCAGCCACTTCGTTCTTGAATGTGCAACACTCGCTCTCACCGAAAACTTCTTTGAGTTTAAGGGCCAATTATACCATCAAACCCAAGGTACTTCCATGGGGAGTACCTTTGCCCCGAGTGTAGCATGTTTGTACATAGCATTGTTTGAAGAGAGATTGATCTTCAACGATTCCAATCCCTACCGAACCAACCTACTCCTTTGGAAGAGATTTATTGATGATATCCTCATCTTCTGGAAGGGTGATTTGAAGACCTGTGAGGAATTTTGCAAGTGGATAAATACCTTGAATCCCTACTTAAGATTCACCAGTTCTATATCCCAAACTAAGATCCCGTTTCTGGATCTTACCATCAAACTTGAAGATGGCCATCTGAGCACTACTGATCGCAACAGTCTGCTGTTATTTAGTAGCCATCACCCAAGGGCCCTGAAGGAGCACCTGCCCTTTGGTCAGTTCCTCAGGCTGAGAAGAAACTGCAGCACTACTGAGGACTACAGGACTGAGGCAGACCAGCTTGCTAGCAATCTAAGCAAGCGTGAGTACCCACAACGCAATATCGCCCTGTCCAAAAAACGAGCAAGGAACAACAATCGTGAGGCTCTCTTAGAACCCAAACAGAAAGAACTAACAGACACCCTCACCTGTGTGACTACTTATACCCCTGATTCCAATAGAATTACGAGTATCATCAAAAAACACTGGGGTATATTACAAACAGGTTCACTTGAGCTAGAGACCCCCAGATTTGCATTCAAACGCACAAGAAATTTGAAATATATGTTGATCCATACTAGACCCAGAATACAGAACCATGTCTCACAACGACAACTTTGGGATCCACCCCGAGTGAAGGGTCACTACCCCTGTGGGTCCTGTACGGTGTGTGCATTTACCGATGTGACTAAAGAGATCGTCTTTTCCAACATGTTTAGATGGGAATTTCGAGCCCACACTAATTGCAATACATCCAACTGCATCTACATGATCACATGCCCATGCAACCTCAGGTATATAAGCATGACCACCGGAGCAGTGAAGACACGCATCACGGAACATCAGAGTAATATTAGATACCACAAACTTACCACCAAAATGTGTACACACTTCGATCAACAACACCACCCACCAGATACATTACGGTGACTAGTACTTGAAGCACACCCTAAAATGAACAAGGGGGCCCTATTCAAAAAGGAGCAGAGATGGGTCCACCGTCTGTCGACCAATACTCAAGGGCTAAATGAAGAAATCCCTATGAGTGAACTTCATACATGAAAAATATGCCTTTTTTCACACCATGTTGTTATAATTCACCCCGTGACTCAGTACACACTGACACCAGTAGTGGCCTGCTTCTTACAACCGTTCACCCACATACATAAGGTGACTGCCCTATGCGGATCGCTAAGCACCTCTGGCCTATTTGTGACTGAGTATACACTGACATCTACAGTGGTCTATATATATCTATTGACCTCCTATACTAGCATAGACCTGTATCTTTCCACATACTTGCTTAAAATGCCTGCTCCATGTCTTTCACTTTAGACAGCCTTGGTTCGGTGCCTTGTGTTGACTTTAATTCCAATGAGAGGGGCACCTATTACAAGATGGCGGCATCTTTCATCCAGCTCTTCACTTTCAATATGGCCACCACGTAATACCCCTACTGCTCCATACTTGGTAGCAGTCCAGCTTAGACCCGCAAGGGATTCAGGAGTCCCTGCCCTCCCTTCCGGTTCGCGGGTACTATTTTAATCACATCCACGCGAATCCCGGCACCTCCCGGTTCCCGGCAGTATTGGGTAGGTCGGAAGACGTGTTGCGACTCCTGTAACTGTGAGTATTATCGTGACTCTGTTGCATAGAAAGAATAGACACAGCCATTAGCCATGGTACTTCCATAGACCACGCTTGCCATTTCCCTCGTTTTTTTGGCTTTCGCCTTCTGCGCCAAACGCGGGTCGCTTTACCATAAAGGTATGCCTATAACAATCATGTCACCTTGTTTGATTTTTTACATTGTAATTTAATATTAAGTCAGTCGCGCTCCACGACTCTCCATTCGTCTCATGAGCCACTAGGCTCCACGTACATGGACTACTTTGCTGTTTGGCATTTGACTTCCGTCCAGCCACACGGCTACTTTGAGCAACAAGCACCTCCTCGGCTAACACGTGCTTTTGGCAATCTGCTAAACAGCCCTATACCCCCAGTTGCTAGCTATACCTGATTGATAGATTGCCATACAATGGGCCTTTTGCTCTACATCAGTCACATCGGACAGACTCTGCCATAACTTGCCCTAAGCCTAGTGTTTTTCCAATGCATTGCACTGATACATACAACTTAACTTTCCAATGGATTACAACATGTGCTCTGTTATACATATAAAACTTGTTTATATATATATCTTTTCCCCAACGCTATTGACCTAGGACACTGGGAATTACCATGTGTCTTTTCATGCCGGTAATTGATGCTGTAGACTACAGACCCGGTTAGGGTGAATCTCATATCTGTTCTGCTACCAGGGTGGTATGTTCCACCTCACCTGATTATGTTTTCTTCACGATATGATACCAGTGAGAGCTAGCCACACTTCTCTCACTTTGTTTTTAACCACCTTCACTGCGTGCTGTGTGCATGCATACAGGGGACACGTGTGTATTTATGTTGCAATGCTATTATAAGTCTAACATTTGTTTTTATCTTTGCCAGGCTGGTGTGACCAGTGCTTCAACAGGTACTATATTTAAAGTATTGTATAGGTTGGTTTATCTAGGCAAACATCACCAGACAACCACCCTTGTGTAGATAGAATTGATTTTATTAGGTCATGATGAATCGCCGCTAGATCAACTGACCATCAGGCGAGAAACATGTTGACCACATAACATAGCGCCAAACCCGAGCCATTACCTCTGGAGTGCGCCTCTTCTTTTTAACCAGGTTGGAAGGCCTATTGATTAAAAAAAAAATTCAGTGACACTTCCTTCTCCTGTTTTAATTTTCCTTCAAGTCACTCACTCACCTCATCTACACTACTTAGGCCCCCTCACCCCCACGGCACCTTACGGCACTTTGGAATAAAAGATCTCCGCCCAAGAGCCCCTCATAGGGAGCCCGTCAGGAATTGCAGCGCCGACCTGACGAGGAGAACGCCCTATGATGAAGCATGACACCCAGCCGGGTGTGTGAGGGCCCTAAATTCCAACAGGTGGTACCCCCGTTCCCCTTGTTAACGTTGACCACTCGAGCCTGGCTCTTCTCTTTCCCCCCCTCTTGCGATTAGGAACTGCATACTCTTTGTATTTATACGGTTTGGGGATGTACGCTGGACCTGTAAAAAGCCCTCAGTCCCTCTTTTTTGGTATATAATGGCGGAGTATTATAATAAGTTCATTCAAAACTTTGCTGATTACAGCTCCAGCAGGAGAAGTTTTTTGAGGAAAAGAGCTAACTTTGTGCGGTGTACTGATTGTGAGAAGGAATTCATTAAACTAAAAAATATACTGGCACAGGACCCCAAGCTAAAACATGTTGATCCCAATAAAGGATCAATAATCACCACGGATGCCAATCTCAAGGGACTGGGGGCGGGGAGAGGGGGTGACAGCAAAGTGGGTTTGGCCCAGAAAACACCATTATATTCATCTGAAGGAGTCTCAAGGGAGCTGAAACTACGTATTCTGTAATAGAGAGAGGCCCTTGGAGCGAGGAAAGACATGTTTGTGGGGCAGTACATTTGTAGTGAGGACTGATCACAAGACCTTATGTGAAGTCTTCAAATCAAATGGCATTGACTCTATTTCACTTAGAATCTCGAGGTGGGTTGTAAGTTTAAAGGAATACAACTTTGATATAAAATATATTCTGGGGCAGAAAATTAAATTGCGGATACCTTGTCCCGATTGTCCCGATTAGTACCTGGAGTAGGTTCTGAACATGATAGCAATTGAACCACACGTGATCCCACAGATTTTGTCTGTGAGGTTGATTATGAAATAATTTCTGAAGAGAGATAGAAAGAAGCGGTAAAGGGGGATAAGGTGCTGCAAAAGGTGATGAATCGTATATGTACAGGTTGGGACCATGAAGATCAAGGTGGTGTGGAGTGTTTTCTTGTGGGTGAAGGATCAGTTAACTTCCTAACAAGGGCCGGTTATTGAGGGGTCTGACAGTCCGTGGAAAGACATTGCCCTGGACATCCTAGGGCCCATCCTGGGGAGAGTCCTGAAAGCGATGTCATTGTTGTGATGGATTTATTTTCCTGATGGCTAGAGGTTTGTTTTTTCCCAGGGCATTGAAACACGATATGTGATTCATTTTTTTAAAGACCTCATTGCAAGGGAGGGTCTTCCCGAAACTACGTTGACAGACAATGGGATGCCTTTGGTGTCAAAGGAGATGGAGAGTTTTTTTCCAGGATGTATTCACTACAAGAAATGTGCCCTCCATCATCCCAAATCCAATGAGATCGTAGAGAGGTTTAATGGCGTGTTAAAAGTAACCATCTCCTTGGGTATAAACAATCGACTTAATTGGAAAAAAGAGGTATCCAAGAGGGTGGATGAGTCACCGTTTGTTTTGTTTTGGAGAAGATATCTCGATACTGTGTTAGAACCCTCTTAGGTCAACAAGTTCCTGAGTGATGAGAGGAGGAACGGTGTGTCTGAGGAGTGGAAGTTGAAAGAGGACAAAAAAAGGAAAGACAGCAAAACCTGCTTCGATGCGAAACACTCACTCAAACCGACAGCTGTCGCTATAGGTGCTATGGTCATGATTAGGAGGCCGGGATGGAATGAAGTTGGGGGCAAGTTGCCGAAGCCGGTGAGGGTTATAAAAATATTCACCAATGACATAAGGACTGCGGACCACCATGTGCGGAATCTTAATCAAGTAGTGTTGAATAAAGGGAGGAATTTGGAGAGTGCTGAGAAGTGTTCTCAGAGAAATATTTTCCAAGAAAGGGGACTGAGGGGCTTTTATTCGAGGTCCAGCATTAGTGCCCTGTCAGATCCTAAAAACTAGTGGAATGCTGTTCCTCATACGGTGGTGCCTAGTCAATGCAAGTCAGAGAACCACCCGCTATCATTGGAAATGATAGTGGAGGTGGAACCTACTCAAGAAGAGGGATTCGGAGTGGATCCCGCTTTTTTGGAACTAGGGTCCAGCAAGCTAGGTGTCATGCTTCATCATCTGGACCTGCTCCTCGTTGGGTCGGCGCTGCAATACCCAACGGGCACCCGCGAAGGGACTCTTTGTCGGAGATCTTTTGTTCCTTGCCGTTTGATGAAGTGGGGGTGTGTGGCCCGTGTTAGTGTAGATAAAGTGGAGTGAGTGGGTTAAAAAAGGTGGGATAATCCAGATAACACTTTGATCAGGCTGGTTATCCACCTCAGTAAAAGCATGAAGAGTGGCAGCTTCCCTGACGTGAAGGTTCAGTTAAAGCTATGCTCATCTCTTGGGGTCAACATGTTTCTTGCCTTGTGGTAAGAATAATCCGTGGCAATTCTTCAAGACCTAATCTGTGAACAGTGAACCTATCTACACTCAGTGGTGGAGCTGTTAGCTAACTACCACAAGTAAGCACTACGTCACAATTCTTCAGTAGTGTGGTTCAGTAACCTGGAGAGAGGGATATAAAAAATATATGTATATCTATACGCTGCTGTAAACACCCATGTTAAGGTCACTTAGTGCTCAAATCACAACTCCTAAAACCTCTCCTTTCCCCACATTAAGAGAGAAAGTGTAACGAAGAACTAGGCACAATAAAAACAGTTAACAAAGTATATGTGATATGGGGCTTGACTATCATCCCCTAGTGCAAGTTGAAATATAGTCGGAAACTATCCAGCTATAATTAGGAAGACTGGCCTTCCCCTAGGAGAGGCGATGGTAGTGAGGGAGGAATGGTCGTTTAAAAACAAGGTGAGGAGTACAAAGCTATAACTGGCAGCGTGACATGTCACATCAATAGTTGAGTGAATGTGGAATATGTCATGCTGAAGCTCACCTCCCACTGTCAGGAATGTCACCTCAATGGGACACCTGGTGGCATGGTGTCCTGTAAAACATAAAGTGCAGGACGGTGGACAAATCACGAGTTAGTGGGGCAGAGGTGCGCGACCAATCCAGGTATCATTGCCTGTCCACTCGTGTCGACAAGCGGGGAGCCTCCACGGGTTCAACCCGTCCCCCCACATCGACCCACCTACACAAGAAGGGCGTATCAGGAAGCTGTCGGCGAATGGTACAGCTCCTCACCTGCGGAAACCCTGAGCTGACCATATAGTCACACCGTACAGTGCCCAGCCTGCCCCTCAGTGCGTATCTAGGGGCCCACAGGGAGCGGGTCAAACAGCGTAGTTGCCACTTGCTGTGCCGCCAGAATTCAAGTTGTGACTTAAAACGGTCACGGGCCCCTGCCCCAGACGTCAATAGTACTCACCAGTCCTGCGGGGGTCCTGGCTAATTCACCTACCCTCCTTGCCGGCGCCGGAGTAGAGACTGTCAGCTCCAAACGGAGTTGAAGTACTATTTCCGGGTCACGTGCGAGGACGGGGGCGGTGTCCATCCCGCGTCATCTCAGATACCGCCTTCTAGGTTATTAAGGCAGTATGACTGGCCGAAATAACGGCCATCTTAAAGTGTAGTAACTATCACTCTGGGCAACAGGAACAACCGGGTCACTAAGCTGTCTAGTGTGTTAATAATAGCCCATGTATATACTGGAATGTATACATGGTGACATGTGGTGTTAAACATGTCCATTGATGCATGTGAGATAAAAATAAAGATAAATATAAATACAAAAATATTGGTCGATATTGGGAGAGTGTACCATAGCCAGTGGTCGTAAAGCAACTGCGGTACTGCTAGAGGTCATCACACGATAGTGCGTTAAGCACGATGATGGCCCTGCATTATATATATGGCGTGGCCGGTAGGCATGAATAACAGCAAATGCTGGTGATGTCAACTGAGTGTTCCAAAACAGGGTCATGCCTGCTGTATATGTCGGTTAGCTGTAGAGTGATATAAAGTGATGCAAACCGGTAGTTTCAATACAGTTTCATGCATCCTGTATACCAAAAGTAAGCTAGGATGCCCATGTATACATACGGTCAGCCAGGGGTCATCTGTTATTCAGGGTGGTCCACGGTACATCATCATTTAAGCCAAGGACGGATGTGGATAAACGATGTATCCATCGTTGTTCTATCCTAAAAAGTGCCTGCTGGGTGATCTTAGGATGGGATTCTAGTACCAGCCACTGTAGTGATTCGGGGCTATGTCCCTGTTCTTGATAGTGTTTATACAACTTAGTTCTGACCCTTTGGCATCTTATGTTGCTCTTGTGTTCTGTAATTCGGGTCCTGACTGGTCTCATCGTCATACCCACATATCTTTTACCGCAAGGGCAAGTCACCAGATAGATGCATTTGGATGTATTGCAATTGGTGTGGCTCCTCATAGTCCAGGTAAATGTGTCTGATAATGCTATTGTTTTGATAACTCTGGTCTGATCACAGACCATACAGGTGCCACAGGGATAATGCCCGGTAACGGGAGGGAGGTCCCAGAGTGTTCTCTGTGTGTCGTTTTGTACAGTGCGAGGTCTTGTGTGCACAATCACGTCCTTCAAATTTCTTGTCCTCTTAAAGGCGAATCTAGGTAAGGGGAATTCTATCTCACCCGTATTGAGGATGCCCCAGTGTTTCCTAATGATCCCCTTAATGTGTGTGGAATCTGGTGTGTAAGATGTGACACAGGTCAGGGTCTCGGTGGGGTCCTTCTTTGTACTTTGCAACAGTGCTTCTCTGGGGTTGTTCAAAGCTCTCTTAGAAGAATCCCTAACCAATCGCTCTGGATACCCTCTTTGTTTTAGATTTTGTTCAAGCACCTTGGCCTCTACTTTGTAATCAGTGGTGGAACTACAATTCCGCCTAATGCGTAGGAACTGGCCAAATGGGAGGTTGTTCTTGAGGGCCCTCGGGTGGTGACTCTGGTATGATAATAAACTGTTCCTATCGGTAGGTTTTTGTACAGGTTGGTGCTTAATCCTGTGTGTGTCAGTTGCAGGTTCAGATCCAGGAAAGGTATATCAGTTTCTGAAATGGTGTGTGTAATTTCAAGAACTGATTTTGTGTATTCGTCCATTCACAAAACTCCTCGCAGGTCGAACGATCACCTTTCCAGAAGACTAAAATATCATCAATGAACCTCTTCCACAGAGTTAGGTGATTGATGTAGGGGTTGTTGATGTTCCTGATGATGTTCTCTTCGAAAGTGGCCATGTAAAGACATGCCACACTCGGAGCGAAGGTACTCCCCATGGAAGTACCTTGCGACTGATGGAACAGCTGTTTCTGGTATGCAAAGTAATTTTCCGTTAATGCCAGTGTGGCACACCCCATGATGAAAGAGATAGGGGTGGGTGAGTCCCAGTCTTCTTTCCTGAGCCACGTTTCTATAGCATTGAGTGTCTCTTGCTGAGGAATATTTGTATACAACGCTTCTACGTCAAGTGTGACTAGAAGGTTGATCTCAGTTGTCTCGTGTGTTACCTCTATGATGCGTAGTATATCCGTCGTGTCTCGCACATATGAGGGAGTCTTTTTCACTATAGGCTGCAAAAAGTGGTCACAGAATCTTGACAGGGGCTCCAAGAGTGACCCTATTCCCGACACTATTGGCCTCCCTGGTACCGGTGTATTGCCTTTGTGAATTTTAGGGAGTGTATAGAAATAGGGCACTCTTGGGTCCCTCGTAGTCAAGAAGTCAGCCTCTTTCTTTGATATCCACCCGTTAGCTTCAGCTTCAACCGCCATACTACTGATATCGGTTTTGAGTCTGGTAGTGGGGTCTTCAGAGATGGGGGTATAGTATCTGGTATTACTTAGTTGGAGTCTACATTCACGGTCATAGTCGTCAGTGGATTGGATCACTGTGGCACCCCCTTTGTCTGCTTGTTTAATGGTTATACTAACATCTTCTGCAAGTGATCTGGCTGCTGTTTCTTCAGCATTAGATAGATTATGGAAGGGTCTAATGGCGGGTATCCCAGCCAGATCTTTTAGTACTGCCTTTTCAAAAGTCAATATCTCGGGGGGTACCATCCCATTATTGGGAGTGAAGGTTGAGGGGTTCCTCAGCCCCGAGTCGTCATTTACAAGTTGTGGAACATCATGAAAGAAAGCTTTCAATCGGATTTTCCGGAAAAAATCCTGGATTTCACAGGTATCCCTGAATCTGTCTGTTCTGGGTGTTGGCACGTACCCTAGTCCCTTTTCCAGTACTCTTTGCTCAGTTTCGGTCAAGGTCCTGTGGGACAAATTGACCACTAGTTCCTTTAGTTCATTTTCCCCTTGGTCCGACTCCTGGTCTCTATCAAGTGTGTTGCCTGATCCTGCCATTGCACTCCTTTTGGCATCCCTCTGTTGCGCCCTCTTCCTCTGCCCCAGCCTCTGCCTAAAAAAGGGGGGTTTTCCAATGGGTAGTATTGGGGTTGGCCTTGAGGGTACATGGGGTATTGCCATAAGGGGGGGGGGGGCGGTGGTGGCCCTGGTATAGGGGTGCATTATGGTAGCTCGGGTGGGGATGATAGAAACTCCTCCTCTGAGTGTTGCTGCCCCTACTGTCAGTGCTTGATTCACTGTTAGAGGACCCCCTCCTGCTAGTATCCGTCCCCTCATCCGATGAATATCCATTTTTCGATGAGGTATAATCAGTCTTCAGATAGGGGTAAATTGTCTCTTTATTAAATTTTTCGATATCCTTTTGTGGTTTTGCAATTTTACGCTTGAGTAGATATTCCTTATTCTCAGCGATCTCGCTGTTGATTTCAGCCAGTTTGGATCTAAATGGAGTGGATTGCACTACTGATTTCAGAACAGCCTCTGCTGCCTGAATCCTGGCTAATAGGGCATCTGCCAGTCTTTGGGCGGTGTTGATGATCAAGACTAGAAGGTCTCGAGTGCATTTCCATGACACCATGCACCAATCTTTCTTAAAAATAGGGTCCTCCAGGAAAATTCTGGGTAGGATGTTAACAATCAGACCATTGGGGGCTATGTTGGCCCGCAGATATTCCGTCATCAAAGCCCAGTGGAGGGTGATCTTCAACCATTCCCTCTTGAGTGAAGATAACGCGGACCAGTCCTCACTTTGTGACCCTGAGGCCACACTCGTTCCAATACCTAACAAGGAGGGAGTCTTCTGTAAAATATCGGCCACAGCTTCCTCATTGAAGCTGAGGCCCTGGTAGTCTTCCATATCGCGTGGGTCAATAATGATCCCACCGTTGAAAGTGTAAGAGTGGGTATGGGCCAATAAGTGTATTTCACACTGTTTGGTAACCTAATGTCCCACGGGTGTAACCCGTGCTGATAATATTTTCCAAGAAAGGGGACTGAGGGGCTTTTCTCAGAGAAATAGCCATGACAGAGGAAAGGACAAAGACGCTAGGAGCGACACCTGTGGCAAAGGCAAAAACAGCCAAAAGTGTCATGCTGGTGAAGCCAGTGGTAAAACCAGCGGTAAAGGTGAAAGCAACGGTAAACTTTCTGCATCACGGTAGTCTGCCAGGAAGGTGCAGAGTCCTGCATATTTGGATGACTATGGGCCATATTGTCAAGGAAGTGGCGGAGAGAGGAGTCAGCCTTCCTGGCTTAACGCCTCTCTCCGCCACTTTGAAAACGCGAGGCTGCACCCTATTCTCAAGGATATGGTGCAGCCTCGCGTTTCCCCCTGCGATGGCGCTAAGTTTCACAACTTAGCGCCAATGCAGGCACCCTTGCACCATAGTGCAAGGGTGTCTGCAAGCAGGGAGGTTTGTTAATGTACAGGAAGGTGCCCCTCCCTGCACATAAACAAACCTTAAATGCCATTTTGTAACTTACATGTGTGCTGCTTCATGCAGCACACATGTAAGTTACAAAACGGCATTTAAAAAAGGTTTGTTCATGTACAGGAAGGGACACCTTCCTGTACATAAACAAACCATGGCATTTTGCTTTTTCCATGTGTGCTGCACAAGGCAGCACACATGGAAAAAGCAGAAACGAGGAGAAATAAAGCATTTCTCCTCGTTTCGCCACCTTAAGACCAGATTTTTCCTGGTTTTAAGTTTGGCGCTACCGCCTATTTACGCTGCCCTTGTGAATAGGAGGTAGCGTCAAACTCAATGTGTGTTACGGTGGAACGCCCACCGCAACACCCACTGCACGCCCCCTTCACGCTAAAAACAGCGTGAAGGGGGCCCTATTCACAAGGCAGCGTTTAGCAGCGTTAAGCCACTTAACGTGGCTTAACGCTGCCTTGTGAATAGGGCGAAGCCCCTATCGCCACAACTACGTCACTGAAAGTGACGTTGTGGTGGCGATGGGGGCTTGAGAATATGCCCCTATGTTGCTTAACTTGAAATTTCACATGCATTTTTCTTTGCAGTAATATATGTTTTATTCTTTGTGTATAAGTAAGGTTCTTTTATGTAATGCTTTCTATGCTGTGCTAGTTTTCTGGCCATGTTATTATATGAGAGGGAGTGTGTGTGGGTACCAGGGCTGGCACCAGCTCATTTAAAATGTGGGCTCGTAGTCCATGGAATTATCTTGCGGGGATTCTACGTAGAATGTTCGGGTTTTCAGTCGTGATCCGGTGGCCTGTCCTGGGGAGGATGGCTGGGATGTCTTTCCTGCCCTGAGATCTTAATGAACCCTTCCGACTCTTCTACGGGCTCCTGACTTCTATTCAGCGCTATGCATTCTACTTCAACTGAAGGTTTGCACCAAGGCAAACTGACTTTGTGTTTGTGCTTTGAGTGCACGATAGCAAAATGGAGTAAATCTGTTATTTTACAACTTTCAAATGCGAAAGCGTTGAATAAGTTTGAGGCAAAATGAACGTGTTCCACGTACTATTGTTCGAATACGGAATGTTGAAAATCAACATGTAACGTTGTTTAGACAAATATCCACGAACAAGCTTTTATTTGGTAAAAATTCTGCTAACGTGACATGATCTTAGCAATGGCTTGGTCGTATATGTCTAAATTCCGTTTCATTTTTTGTTTCACCTGTTTCTACTGTTGTGCAAAAACCTTTAAGTGATGTGGACTTGCGCTAACTGCTGTTTGTTCGACTTCCTCTCACAGGACGAGAGGAAATGGAGCCACTAGATGTGTCCTGTTTGTTGCACCCGTGCAAAGTGTACGTAAGATTGCTCTTTAGTTATTATAATGATCTCATTATAGACACAATGACAGTTTCCTTTTTGCTGTTTCTTTCTTGGGAAAAGATAGGTTGAAACAACACTGACTGAAAAAATAGGCTCAAAAATATATATTTGCAAAATGTCGACTTTCTTATATATTGCATCTGTTTTATTTCAAAAGTCAATACTTATTTTTTTTAAATCTCAACTTTATTTCTGTCTCTGCAAAAAAAAAAAAAAAAAAAGTTAAGCTTCTAAAATCACTTTCAGGCGCTAGCCTTCAGATCTGGCGTTAGTAAAGTAAATGAATTCAAGTCCCACATTAAAAGGCAAAATGACATAGCTGACTATAAATGCTTAACTCAATAAAAAGTTACTGTATGAAATAAAAACTTGACAATGTTTGTTGTGGAGTGTTTATATAATGTTCCTATTTTAGCCGCCTATAATTTTAGCACGCAAATGCATTAACTTTAAGAAAAATCGCCTGGGGTGTATTTTCCCCTCAAGTACAAAGTGCTGTATAAAAACGTCTGTAGCGATTACACGTACGATGCAATGGGATAACTGGATGCAATGCACTAGTTCGGCTCAAAAGGACAGGATGCTTCCTCTTCTACAGGCCGAAGAGCTGAGAGGACCAGCGGGTTCACTCTAGTCTCAGCAGCAGGTGCACAACCCCCCGAGTGATCTCACCGGAATCTCCCCTCCCGGGGAGTTCCGAAGCTCCATGCGATCCTATTTCTGTCCCCGTTAAGCAGAAGGCTCGGTCCTCTGGCGCGTCATCGCACAGGAAGAGGCCGGAAGTGAGCTTTATAAGGTGTTTGTTGTCTTGCAGGCAGGCTCGCCCCCACGGGAGCCGGGAGGGGATATAAGGCAGGGTGGAGAGCAGGGAAGCCACTCACGAGCAGCATCGGCTCCGAGAGATACAGGCGGAGAGCAGAGCCTGCTGCAAAGATACAGCGCCTACTCTGAGAGATACAGGCGGAGAGCAGCGCCTGCAGCAGAGATACAGCGCCTACTCCGATAGATACATCCGGAGAGTAGCGCCTGCTGCAGAGATACAGCGCCTACTCCGATTGATATAGCCGGAGAGCAGCGCCTGCTGCAGAGATACAGCGCCTACTCTGGGAGATACAGGCGGAGAGCGGAGCCTGCTGCAGAGATACAGCGCCTACTCCGAAAGATACAGGCGGAGAGCCGAGCCTGCTGCAGAGATACAGCGCCTACTCCGATAGATACAGGCGGAGAGCAGCGCCTGCTGCAGAGATACAGCGCCTACTCTGGGAGATACAGGCGGAGAGCGGAGCCTGCTGTAGAGATACAGCGCCTACTCCGAGAGTTACATTCGGAGAGCAGCGCTTGCAGCGAGGGATACAGCGCCTACACTGAGAGATACCGGCAGCTAACAGCACGGGCTGCGAGAGATACGGAGGCTCAGAGCTCAGAGCTTCGGTACTACAAGGCACAGGCGGACAGCTGCATCTACTCTGAGAGTCACAGACACAAATAATCTAGATTGAACAGACCAGCCATCGCCACGCAGAATCCCTCTTCCGTTGAAGAAGCCAAGATGATGCCCCAGAATCAGGCGGAGATGCTGAGCATGTGGTCCAGCTACCAGGAGGTGATGCCTCGGTGCACCCACCTCACCCAGGAGCTCGCCCGGCCCACCCAGGCCGAGGCGCCTCGAAGCCGGCAGAGGAGGCCCCGGCTGGTCAGGCTCCGGACTTTGCCGGTGACCTGCGGGGAGATCCAGGAGGTGGAGGAGGAGGGCACCTCGGCCATGGACGAGGAGAGGGCTCGGAGGTCCTTCCTGCAGTCGCTGGAGTCCCTGCGGAGGAGCACGCAGTCCCTGCACCTCCAGCAGAGGGCGGAGCTGAGCAGCTGTAACACGTCCAGCGTGGACTCGGGGGACTCCGACTGTGGCCCGTGAGAGGGGCCCTAGGGGCTGAGGACCCTCAGGAACATCTATGTGACTATGGAATGAAATAACCCCGAGGGGCTGGTGGCCCTCAACAAACTCTGTCAAAATGTTTGTGAAGGCCCCCGAGGCCCGCAGGCCCCAACAACCTCCGCGTCACTTCATGGAAATTATCTTGGGCCCCCAGCCCTCAAAGGTATGCTTCGCCTTGTGAGAATTACCTGAGGCCTTGGAGACCCTCAAGAACACCTGCCAAGCTTTGTGAGAAGCATTTCGGGGTCTGGAGACCCTAACAACTCTTCCAGACTCCGTGGAGCCCCCCAGAGACTGCTGACCCTCACACATTTCTGTCTGACTCTGTAGAGGCCCTCATGAGCTGGTGTGTCCCCCCGGAAACCTCTGTCTGACTCTGTAGAGGCCCTCGTGAGCTGGTGCCCCCACCGGAAACCTCTGTCTGACTCTGTAGAGACCCTCATGAGCTGGTGCCCCCCAGAAACCTCTGTCGGACTCTGTGAAGGACGTCTGACCAGGACATTTTCCAGTACCCTCTTCCTTACCAGAGTCATGATGCCAGCAGGGGGGCTGTCACATTCAATTGAAGGAATGAATGAAAATGTCTTTGGTAAAGCACATCTCTACGGACTCCACAGCCTCAAGGCGCTATTGAAGAGTCCACAGAAGACGCCCCTTTGCTGCAGGTGGGAAGCCTCGAATTGCAGCATAGCGCCTAGTCCGGACTTCTCAGCATCAAGGGAGGGACCATGGACACAAAGTTAAAAACACATTTCAGCAACGCAAAGGCCCCTGGGCTCAACCAGCCTGCCAGCTTCCATTTCCCTTTTAAGAACGCGCACCAGGTCTCCGGCTTTCCCCAGCCCCTCCATGCTGTAGCTTCCCTATTTCTGCCCCATCCTGTTAACATGATTGACTGATTATCTGCACTTCTTGAGCAGGTCAGACAGAGCCCTCTCTGGTACTTGGCATGCACTGGGCTAACACTGGGTACCTGCAACCTCCTGGCCAGGACAGCTTGGGTTAAAATCTGAATTCTTTTTTAAAGTAATACTGTATGTGTCCTATGTGTGACTTTCTAAACGTTTTTTAAAAGCTTAGACTTTTGTTATTTAAATATTTATGTTTTTATGAACATGTCGCTCATTTAGTAATGACTTTTACAGGAAGAGCTGTTGTATGACCCCAAGTTGTGCAATAAATATATTTTCATAATACACACTGGTGTCGGATAGTTGTGAGTCAATGCATGCATTTTTTATCATATGAATGAGTGCTTGCTGGTGACAGACAGTGCCACGTAACTTGCTTGTGAGCTGACATTACCTATATTTTACCCAACACCGAACATAAAGTTCAGTTTTGGGATGTCACAGCGTGGGACAACCACAGAACACTAGGGAGCAGCCTCGTGGCTGAGATACATATTTACTTATTCCAATGTATGCCCCATTCCAGGTGATCGATAACCAGGTGCATTGTAACAGGCAGCAATTCTAGACCGGAGTCTGTGCTTGGTGCAAGAAAGCACGGTTAATACATGGTGCAGCACCTACAGATCATGCGTCCCCCTCCCTCCCGCCCCCGCCCCGTCCATCCGATAGCCCAGTCTGTCTGTGTGCCTGTTGATGTGCAAGTCGGGATCCTAGCAGGGCTGACTGAGCCATCCATCCGTCCAAGGATGGTAAAACGAGTAGGGAATTATGTTGATGTGTGCTATTTATAGCGCCTCAAAGCAGCGTGCTGTGGAAGTAAAGCACACCGGCGCAATGTACTTATATTGGCAAGGTTAGTCTGAGTGCACGGATTGTCAGTCTCACTTTATGAACTACGAGCTCACTCAGTTGGTGCAGTCCCACGCCATGAATCATAGCCTAATTCATTCTTATACCATGGACTCACTCATTTGGCGCGAACCCCACACCTAATAGTTAAAGAGGTTCTGACACACTCACTGGGTCGGACACTCACATACCCAAGTACTCATTCTCCCTCACTGTGCACAAGTCACGCGCCTTGGAGCACATAGGCAGTCACAGGGTTGAGACTTATGTCTTTGAAGATTGTGTCACTAATTCTGAATCCACAATGTCACTCATTTGGCGCGAGTCCCACGCCTTGGTGCATTATCTTACTCATGCTTACACCACGGTCTCACTCATTTGGCGCGAACCCCACACCTAATAGTTAAAGAGGTTCTGACACACTCACTGGGTCGGACACTCACATACCCAAGTACTCATTCTCCCTCACTGTGCACAAGTCACGCGCCTTGGAGCACATAGGCAGTCACAGGGTTGAGACTTATGTCTTTGAAGATAGTGTCACTAATTCTGAATCCACAATGTCACTCATTTGGCGCGAGTCCCACGCCTTGGTGCATTATCTTACTCATGCTTACACCACGGTCTCACTCATTTGGCGCGAACCCCACACCTAATAGTTAAAGAGGTTCTGACACACTCACTGGGTCGGACACTCACATACCCAAGTACTCATTCTCCCTCACTGTGCACAAGTCACGCGCCTTGGAGCACATAGGCAGTCACAGGGTTGAGACTTATGTCTTTGAAGATTGTGTCACTAATTCTGAATCCACAATGTCACTCATTTGGCGCGAGTCCCACGCCTTGGTGCATTATCTTACTCATGCTTACACCACGGTCTCACTCATTTGGCGCGAACCCCACACCTAATAGTTAAAGAGGTTCTGACACACTCACTGGGTCGGACACTCACATACCCAAGTACTCATTCTCCCTCACTGTGCACAAGTCACGCGCCTTGGAGCACATAGGCAGTCACAGGGTTGAGACTTATGTCTTTGAAGATAGTGTCACTAATTCTGAATCCACAATGTCACTCATTTGGCGCGAGTCCCACGCCTTGGTGCATTATCTTACTCATGCTTACACCACGGTCTCACTCATTTGGCGCGAACCCCACACCTAATAGTTAAAGAGGTTCTGACACACTCACTAGGTCGGACACTCACATACCCAAGTACTCATTCTCCCTCACTGTGCACAAGTCACGCGCCTTGGAGCACATAGGCAGTCACAGGGTTGAGACTTATGTCTTTGAAGATTGTGTCACTAATTCTGAATCCACAATGTCACTCATTTGGCGCGAGTCCCACGCCTTGGTGCATTATCTTACTCATGCTTACACCACGGTCTCACTCATTTGGCGCGAACCCCACACCTAATAGTTAAAGAGGTTCTGACACACTCACTAGGTCGGACACTCACATACCCAAGTACTCATTCTCCCTCACTGTGCACAAGTCACGCGCCTTGGAGCACATAGGCAGTCACAGGGTTGAGACTTATGTCTTTGAAGATTGTGTCACTAATTCTGAATCCACAATGTCACTCATTTGGCGCGAGTCCCACGCCTTGGTGCATTATCTTACTCATGCTTACACCACGGTCTCACTCATTTGGCGCGAACCCCACACCTAATAGTTAAAGAGGTTCTGACACACTCACTAGGTCGGACACTCACATACCCAAGTACTCATTCTCCCTCACTGTGCACAAGTCACGCGCCTTGGAGCACATAGGCAGTCACAGGGTTGAGACTTATGTCTTTGAAGATAGTGTCACTAATTCTGAATCCACAATGTCACTCATTTGGCGCGAGTCCCACGCCTTGGTGCATTATCTTACTCATGCTTACACCACGGTCTCACTCATTTGGCGCGAACCCCACACCTAATAGTTAAAGAGGTTCTGACACACTCACTGGGTCGGACACTCACATACCCAAGTACTCATTCTCCCTCACTGTGCACAAGTCACGCGCCTTGGAGCACATAGGCAGTCACAGGGTTGAGACTTATGTCTTTGAAGATAGTGTCACTAATTCTGAATCCACAATGTCACTCATTTGGCGCGAGTCCCACGCCTTGGTGCATTATCTTACTCATGCTTACACCACGGTCTCACTCATTTGGCGCGAACCCCACACCTAATAGTTAAAGAGGTTCTGACACACTCACTAGGTCGGACACTCACATACCCAAGTACTCATTCTCCCTCACTGTGCACAAGTCACGCGCCTTGGAGCACATAGGCAGTCACAGGGTTGAGACTTATGTCTTTGAAGATAGTGTCACTAATTCTGAATCCACAATGTCACTCATTTGGCGCGAGTCCCACGCCTTGGTGCATTATCTTACTCATGCTTACACCACGGTCTCACTCATTTGGCGCGAACCCCACACCTAATAGTTAAAGAGGTTCTGACACACTCACTGGGTCGGACACTCACATACCCAAGTACTCATTCTCCCTCACTGTGCACAAGTCACGCGCCTTGGAGCACATAGGCAGTCACAGGGTTGAGACTTATGTCTTTGAAGATAGTGTCACTAATTCTGAATCCACAATGTCACTCATTTGGCGCGAGTCCCACGCCTTGGTGCATTATCTTACTCATGCTTACACCACGGTCTCACTCATTTGGCGCGAACCCCACACCTAATAGTTAAAGAGGTTCTGACACACTCACTGGGTCGGACACTCACATACCCAAGTACTCATTCTCCCTCACTGTGCACAAGTCACGCGCCTTGGAGCACATAGGCAGTCACAGGGTTGAGACTTATGTCTTTGAAGATAGTGTCACTAATTCTGAATCCACAATGTCACTCATTTGGCGCGAGTCCCACGCCTTGGTGCATTATCTTACTCATGCTTACACCACGGTCTCACTCATTTGGCGCGAACCCCACACCTAATAGTTAAAGAGGTTCTGACACACTCACTGGGTCGGACACTCACATACCCAAGTACTCATTCTCCCTCACTGTGCACAAGTCACGCGCCTTGGAGCACATAGGCAGTCACAGGGTTGAGACTTATGTCTTTGAAGATAGTGTCACTAATTCTGAATCCACAATGTCACTCATTTGGCGCGAGTCCCACGCCTTGGTGCATTATCTTACTCATGCTTACACCACGGTCTCACTCATTTGGCGCGAACCCCACACCTAATAGTTAAAGAGGTTCTGACACACTCACTAGGTCGGACACTCACATACCCAAGTACTCATTCTCCCTCACTGTGCACAAGTCACGCGCCTTGGAGCACATAGGCAGTCACAGGGTTGAGACTTATGTCTTTGAAGATAGTGTCACTAATTCTGAATCCACAATGTCACTCATTTGGCGCGAGTCCCACGCCTTGGTGCATTATCTTACTCATGCTTACACCACGGTCTCACTCATTTGGCGCGAACCCCACACCTAATAGTTAAAGAGGTTCTGACACACTCACTGGGTCGGACACTCACATACCCAAGTACTCATTCTCCCTCACTGTGCACAAGTCACGCGCCTTGGAGCACATAGGCAGTCACAGGGTTGAGACTTATGTCTTTGAAGATAGTGTCACTAATTCTGAATCCACAATGTCACTCATTTGGCGCGAGTCCCACGCCTTGGTGCATTATCTTACTCATGCTTACACCACGGTCTCACTCATTTGGCGCGAACCCCACACCTAATAGTTAAAGAGGTTCTGACACACTCACTGGGTCGGACACTCACATACCCAAGTACTCATTCTCCCTCACTGTGCACAAGTCACGCGCCTTGGAGCACATAGGCAGTCACAGGGTTGAGACTTATGTCT
This sequence comes from Calotriton arnoldi, assembly GCA_963921515.1. Lineage (NCBI taxonomy): Eukaryota > Metazoa > Chordata > Amphibia > Caudata > Salamandridae > Calotriton > Calotriton arnoldi. The sequence goes on from CAWUFW010001040.1 coordinate 2,870,411, forward strand.
TTGAAGATAGTGTCACTAATTCTGAATCCACAATGTCACTCATTTGGCGCGAGTCCCACGCCTTGGTGCATTATCTTACTCATGCTTACACCACGGTCTCACTCATTTGGCGCGAACCCCACACCTAATAGTTAAAGAGGTTCTGACACACTCACTGGGTCGGACACTCACATACCCAAGTACTCATTCTCCCTCACTGTGCACAAGTCACGCGCCTTGGAGCACATAGGCAGTCACAGGGTTGAGACTTATGTCTTTGAAGATTGTGTCACTAATTCTGAATCCACAATGTCACTCATTTGGCGCGAGTCCCACGCCTTGGTGCATTATCTTACTCATGCTTACACCACGGTCTCACTCATTTGGCGCGAACCCCACACCTAATAGTTAAAGAGGTTCAGACACACTCACTGGGTCGGACACTCACATACCCAAGTACTCATTCTCCCTCACTGTGCACAAGTCACGCGCCTTGGAGCACATAGGCAGTCACAGGGTTGAGACTTATGTCTTTGAAGATTGTGTCACTAATTCTGAATCCACAATGTCACTCATTTGGCGCGAGTCCCACGCCTTGGTGCATTATCTTACTCATGCTTACACCACGGTCTCACTCATTTGGCGCGAACCCCACACCTAATAGTTAAAGAGGTTCTGACACACTCACTGGGTCGGACACTCACATACCCAAGTACTCATTCTCCTCACTGTGCACAAGTCACGCGCCTTGGAGCACATAGGCAGTCACAGGGTTGAGACTTATGTCTTTGAAGATTGTGTCACTAATTCTGAATCCACAATGTCACTCATTTGGCGCGAGTCCCACGCCTTGGTGCATTATCTTACTCATGCTTACACCACGGTCTCACTCATTTGGCGCGAACCCCACACCTAATAGTTAAAGAGGTTCTGACACACTCACTGGGTCGGACACTCACATACCCAAGTACTCATTCTCCCTCACTGTGCACAAGTCACGCGCCTTGGAGCACATAGGCAGTCACAGGGTTGAGACTTATGTCTTTGAAGATTGTGTCACTAATTCTGAATCCACAATGTCACTCATTTGGCGCGAGTCCCACGCCTTGGTGCATTATCTTACTCATGCTTACACCACGGTCTCACTCATTTGGCGCGAACCCCACACCTAATAGTTAAAGAGGTTCTGACACACTCACTAGGTCGGACACTCACATACCCAAGTACTCATTCTCCCTCACTGTGCACAAGTCACGCGCCTTGGAGCACATAGGCAGTCACAGGGTTGAGACTTATGTCTTTGAAGATAGTGTCACTAATTCTGAATCCACAATGTCACTCATTTGGCGCGAGTCCCACGCCTTGGTGCATTATCTTACTCATGCTTACACCACGGTCTCACTCATTTGGCGCGAACCCCACACCTAATAGTTAAAGAGGTTCTGACACACTCACTGGGTCGGACACTCACATACCCAAGTACTCATTCTCCCTCACTGTGCACAAGTCACGCGCCTTGGAGCACATAGGCAGTCACAGGGTTGAGACTTATGTCTTTGAAGATAGTGTCACTAATTCTGAATCCACAATGTCACTCATTTGGCGCGAGTCCCACGCCTTGGTGCATTATCTTACTCATGCTTACACCACGGTCTCACTCATTTGGCGCGAACCCCACACCTAATAGTTAAAGAGGTTCTGACACACTCACTGGGTCGGACACTCACATACCCAAGTACTCATTCTCCCTCACTGTGCACAAGTCACGCGCCTTGGAGCACATAGGCAGTCACAGGGTTGAGACTTATGTCTTTGAAGATAGTGTCACTAATTCTGAATCCACAATGTCACTCATTTGGCGCGAGTCCCACGCCTTGGTGCATTATCTTACTCATGCTTACACCACGGTCTCACTCATTTGGCGCGAACCCCACACCTAATAGTTAAAGAGGTTCTGACACACTCACTGGGTCGGACACTCACATACCCAAGTACTCATTCTCCCTCACTGTGCACAAGTCACGCGCCTTGGAGCACATAGGCAGTCACAGGGTTGAGACTTATGTCTTTGAAGATAGTGTCACTAATTCTGAATCCACAATGTCACTCATTTGGCGCGAGTCCCACGCCTTGGTGCATTATCTTACTCATGCTTACACCACGGTCTCACTCATTTGGCGCGAACCCCACACCTAATAGTTAAAGAGGTTCTGACACACTCACTGGGTCGGACACTCACATACCCAAGTACTCATTCTCCCTCACTGTGCACAAGTCACGCGCCTTGGAGCACATAGGCAGTCACAGGGTTGAGACTTATGTCTTTGAAGATAGTGTCACTAATTCTGAATCCACAATGTCACTCATTTGGCGCGAGTCCCACGCCTTGGTGCATTATCTTACTCATGCTTACACCACGGTCTCACTCATTTGGCGCGAACCCCACACCTAATAGTTAAAGAGGTTCTGACACACTCACTGGGTCGGACACTCACATACCCAAGTACTCATTCTCCCTCACTGTGCACAAGTCACGCGCCTTGGAGCACATAGGCAGTCACAGGGTTGAGACTTATGTCTTTGAAGATAGTGTCACTAATTCTGAATCCACAATGTCACTCATTTGGCGCGAGTCCCACGCCTTGGTGCATTATCTTACTCATGCTTACACCACGGTCTCACTCATTTGGCGCGAACCCCACACCTAATAGTTAAAGAGGTTCTGACACACTCACTAGGTCGGACACTCACATACCCAAGTACTCATTCTCCCTCACTGTGCACAAGTCACGCGCCTTGGAGCACATAGGCAGTCACAGGGTTGAGACTTATGTCTTTGAAGATAGTGTCACTAATTCTGAATCCACAATGTCACTCATTTGGCGCGAGTCCCACGCCTTGGTGCATTATCTTACTCATGCTTACACCACGGTCTCACTCATTTGGCGCGAACCCCACACCTAATAGTTAAAGAGGTTCTGACACACTCACTAGGTCGGACACTCACATACCCAGGCACAGGTTCTCTCTCACTGTGCACAAGTCATTTCTTGGAGCACAGAGGCAGTCACTGGGGTTGAGACTTATGTCTCGGAGCATAGTATCCTTTATGTTTATACCACGCCAAACATTTGGTGCAAGACCAACACCTTGGAGGTTAATTTCACTCATTAGTTCGACACTCTTACCCAGGTACACATTGTCTCTCACTGTGCACAAGTCACTTCTTGGAGCACAGAGGCAGTCACTGGGGTTGAGACTTATGTCTCGGAGCATAGTGTCCTTTATGTTTATACCACGCCAAACATTTGGTGTAAGACCAACACCTTGGAGGTTAATTTCACTCATTAGTTCGACACTCTTACCCAGGTACACATTGTCTCTCACTGAGCACAAGTCCCACTTCTTGGAGCACAGTGGCAGTCAGCGAGCCTGTGTCTTATGTCGTGGAACACAATTTCATCTATTCTTACACCACAGTGTCACTCATCTGGCGAGAGCCCCATGCCTTGCTGCGTTATCTCACTCATCCTTACACCACAGTGTCACTCATCTGGCGGTACTTCCATTCCTTGTTGCGTTATCTCCCTCCTCCTTACACCACAGTGTCACTCATCATGCCTTGGTGCGGTATCTCACTCATCCTTACAACACAGTGTCACTCATCTGGCGGGAGTCCCTCATCTTAGCGCAGGGCGCAGTCTCACTTGTTTGATCTGAGGCCAACCAGTTGGAGTCTGAGTTTGACTCACAGGGGTGCGTGCCAGGGATTGAGGGACAGCCCCTCTCAACAGTGACTCATGCCGACTCTTGACCCTCACATCTCTCCAGAAGTGTTACCTAGACCCTGAGACCACGAATGTAAGTAGCTGAAAGGGCCGAATTTTCAAAAACACTTTCCTCCTGATTATAGGTGGACTGGTAAAGGATGCGGTGTTTACTGCACGCTGGTAAAGGATGCGGTATTTACCGCACACTAGTAAACGATGCGGTATTTACCGCACACTGGTAAAGGGTGAGGTATTCTCCGCACCCGATAAGTATCGAAACTCTGCCGTTCAGTACTATTTAGTGGCTATGGTAAAAGCCTCATTTTCCGAGTTCAGTTGGTAAATGACTAATTACAGGCAGTGTCATTGTTTATTGCACTGACTTCATCACGTATCGTCATTTTCCCACGTTTTCCCCCTGGTAAATGTCAGCCGGTTTGCAGGGTGCGGTGTTTATGCTACAAGTCATAGTGCCAAAACCTGCAACGGACAAGCACAAATTCGTTTGGAGGTCAGAATTGACCCCGTCTGAGACGGAACTGGAAAAGGCGCCCCCGCAGGCGCCCCCACAGGCCAGAGAGTGGCTGGCTCGTATCACAGCCTAGAAGGTGGCAGTGATGCAGACACTGAGAAGGCCCAAGGACATCTGAAGGACAGCAGAGGAGAGGGGTGTGGAGGGTGTGGCATGGTGAGGGGGTGGGAGGGGGGGGTGGAAGAGTAGAGGTAATGGGCCGAGGCGGCACTGCACCAACAAAGTAACAGCCCATGAGGGCAGACACAACCTTTGCGTGTGCGTGAAGGCGGTGGGACGACTAATGTAGAGGATGCGGGGTGTTAGGGGGTGATGTGAGAAGGTGGGGGGGGGCAGGGGTAGAGTGAATCAGCATGAAACAGCGAAGCATGGAAACCTTGGTGTGCAGGGACAGTCAGTAGGGGTGGCGGAGGGTGCAGGGTACATGGGGGTGGGGTGGGGGTGATGAGAGAATGAGGGGGCGGGGGCATGGATAGAGTGAAACAGCATGACACAGGGTAGCAGGGCAACCTTGGTGTGCAGGGGCAGTCTGTAGGGGTGGCGGGGGGATGAGAGAAGGTGGGGACAGGAGCAGTCTATAGGGGTGGCGGGGGATGCAGGGTACTGGGGGGATGAGAGAAGGTGGGGGCAGGAGCAGTCGATAGGGGTGGCGGGGGATGCAGGGTACTGGGGGATGAGGGAAGGTGGTCGCAGGCTATAGGGGTTGTGGGGGATGCAGGGTACTGGGGTATGAGGGAAGGTGGTCGCAGGAGCAGTCTATAGGGGTGGCGGGGGATGCAGGGTACTTGGGGATGAGAGAAGGTTGTCACAGGAGCAGTCTATAGGTGTGGCGGGGGATGCACGGTACTGGGGGGATGAGAGACGGTGGGGGCAGGAGCAGTCTATAGGGGTGGCGGGGGATGCAGGGTACTGGATGGGATGAGAGAAGGTGGGCGCAGGAGCAGTCTATAGGGTGGCGGGGGTGCAGGGTACTGCGGGATGAGAGAAGGTGGGGGCAGGAGCAGTCTATAGGGGTGGCGGGGGATGCAGGGTACTGGGGATGAGAGAAGGTGGGGGCAGGAGCAGTCTATAGGGGTGGCGGGGGATGCAGGGTACTGGGGGATGAGGGAAGGAGGGCGCAGGAGGAGTCTATAGGGGTGGCGGGGGATGCAGGGTACTGGAGGGATGAGAGAAGCTGGGGAGGGGTAGAGTGAAACAACATGACACAGGGAAGCACGGAAACCTTGGTGTGCAGGGACCGTCTGTAGGGGTGGCGGAGGAGGCAGGGTACTGGGTGGGGGGGTGATGAGAGAAGGTGGGAGGGGGGCAGGGGTAGAGTGAAACAGCATGACACAGGGAAGCATGAGAACCTTGGTGTGCAGAGACCGTCTGTACGGGTGGAGGGGATGCAGGGTACTGTGGCGGGTGGGGGTGATGAGAGAAGGTGGGAGGGGGGCAGGGGTAGAGTGAAACAGCATGACACAGGGAAGCATGGGAACCTTGGTGTGCAGGGACCGTCTGTAGGGGTGGAGGGGATGCAGGTTACGGGGGGTGAGAGAAGGTGGGGCGCAGGATAGGGGTGGCGGCGGATGCAGGGTACTGGGGGGGATAAGAGAAGGTGGGGGCAGGGGCAGGGGTAGAGTGAAACAGCATGACACAGCGAAGCATAGGAACCGTGGTGTGCAGGAAGGCCCAGGAACAGCCTATAAAGGGGGGGTGGGGGATGCAGGTACTGGGGGCTGATGAGGAGAGGCGGGAGGACGGTGGACGAAACAACCTGAGACCGCAGACAGAGCACGGCAGCCCTGACAGTAAAGGAACAAGGGACCTTCCTCTAAACAAGCATTGGAACACCCAGTAGGTCTCGCTTTGTGACCGAGCGGCTTTGCCAGCACCTTTTTGAGATGCTGCACTGCACACCCAATGCTGCGCAGCATGGCTAAATAAGAAGAAAAAAACCTAATGCGTCATCTAGTAGGCAGCATGCGTGCGCCTACACAATGGCACAGCCGCCTTTTTAGGTCTCGCCTTGGCAGCGCATGCGCTGCATGCGCTGTCTCAGCGAGACATAAAGTAATCTGTATGTTGGGTGAAACTCCGTGTGATTTGTCATACCGCTTGCAATTCGTTTAACTGTGGCATTGCTGTTCTTATCTTGCTTTCTGTTGGCTGTTGATCCGATAGTAACTTCCGTGTAGTCCGGAAGCAGCGGCGCCTAACTACAGTTTTCGTCCGGTCGCACTTGTTTTAATTAGCAGTGGCGGGCAGTGTGCCATCTGTTTCGGGTCACGCCGCGCTTGTTTAACTTGTTCTTAATGTTGGTCTACGTCAACCTATTTTCTGGTCTCATTCCAGTCGCCTGCTTTTTTTCAGCACCTTGCTTCGGTTTTTAATATGCCCTTGAGGGACTGGGTATTGTAATTTAAGAAGTTTCATCCGATAGCGTAAGAAACAGTCCGCCTGCCACTGTTCAGGAATGTCAAACTGTAAAGGTCTTTATTATCGGGCAATCGTATTTGGAGTAGTTGGGGTAATGGCTGCGAGCAGGTGTCAGAGCGTGCAGATGAAATACTGTCGCACCCTGCCCTCCCCTACCCAGCTGGGTATCGCAGATGGATAGAGTACCTGCTGCTATGCCAGACTCATTTTAGATGTCCCATTATCACCTGCGATATTAAAGTTTTCCATGACACCTAATGTGATGCGTCATTTATTCAGGTGAGGCCAGGTCGATTCAATGTCTACTTAATACATGTTAAAAGCAATGTGTTTTGTTATAATTATGAACATGTGCACACAACTTGGACCACAAACCTAATTGCTTGTGACCGCCTAATAATGGTTATTATTTACCAAAGCTGCTGATTTTATGGACCCCAACAGAATGAGTTTGCCGTCCAAGGTTTCAAACTTCTGTCCTGTGGGTTACATGCATATATTTTTGGTAGTCACATAACCCACCCAGCGTTCGCTCCAGGATTCGGACTTGTGATTAGCAGGTTAAAGGCAACGCGTTGCATGCAGCAGGCACTATAACCATTTTAGCTATCTTCATGATGCATCAAAGCAGATGACGTAGCCAACTCTGCAGACCTGCGGGATAAATGCGGCTCTGCAGCAAGCGCTATATCCTACTAAACTGTCTCATTGGTGGATACACAATGAGCAAACACGGCATGTAAAAACTGTGGGGGTAATGTTCCCGCTGCGCTAATCTTTGAGCAAATTGGGGGCCCAGGGTTCAAATTTAGTGCAAAAGGTAGCTTCCTTTCATTCTTCTGCAGTTTAGCACATGGGTTATGAAGTGCCTTCTTGTTACAGTTCAGCGAAACTGTTAGCCTGTTAACAAGGGGTTCACAAAAGTGATTTTTTACGTGTATTATTCTTGGGGAGTTATTGGTATTTTGCTAATTTCTCTTCGCAGGCTGTTAGCTTTGAACATTGTAATAAAGTATGCCTGCCATTGCATACACGAGGCGCAAGAAATACCATCAGGATGTAGTGTGCGCCCAGTTTCTAAAGTCCCAAGGTGGACGCTTCTTGTTTAGCGCCTGCTGGCGTGGCACATATTCAGCTTCATAGTTCTAAGCGAAAATGCCGCAGTGTGTAATAAACACAAATTACGCGAGACCCAAAAGATCGGGATTACGCTGGTTTAGCACAAAATGTGCACAGCCTTTCTGGTAAAAAGCTCTACATGAAAAATTACAAGCTTGCGTCTATTCGCCGAGGTTGTATTGTTAGAAAGGTCACAGAGAGAGCCCAGCGCATCTGAAACTCAGGTCCTGCTGAATATTCACACTAAGGTTGTTTCCTTACTCTTATTTAAGTGCACCATGTTTCAGCCGTAGGCTTTGATTGGAGACTAATGCATTCTGGGAGTTGTAGTCTTGGTTTCCCTGTAGTGGCCTACTGCAACTGCTAACAGTGATGTGGAAGAGGACAACCCAAGGCTGGATACAGGTCTTCTGGCATGCAGCGGGGTGGGCACCCTTCTTGGCGCGTGGCAGCAGCAGTTTGTACTGCTGTTGAGAACAGGGCATGCTGAAAAGTGGCCGTGCTAAGAAAGAGAGCACCCTCATTTGGGGTGCAGAACTGGGGTGGGGAGTCCCCACACTCCACAAGGAGTGAGATGTTAGGGTGCTCCACAGAGTGGGCGGTAGTCTCAATCTCAGACTTGAAGGGAGACATTGTTAGCAGCTATTGGATACAGTAGGGAGCCTGTCTCGTGACAAGGAAACAGTTTAGGGACCTGGTAAAATGCACACTACCTGCTTCAAAGAAAGCTTTACAGAAAGTAAACTGCGACTTTATGTTGTCAGCAAAATGTAAAGTAATGAAACTAATAGTGCTTATGCATTTGTAACACGTTCTGACTCCCTTTGGCTTGCACAACAAAAAACATATCTTTTCCTACTTTTCCTAAATCTTCATTGGTGTCTCGTCTGGAATAGCTCAAGCAGGCGGTTAGTGCGTTGATTTTCTTACAATAAGGCACAGTAATTATTGTAATGAGAAGATGATTGTCCTGTCAGAGTTGTTTCTAGGAATCAAGAATTTCTCTTATATAATGGTAACGACACTGAAATGGAAACCATTGGTGATATGTACTGCAATTTTGCCTGTATGTCTGTCATAATGTTTTATGTAAACTACATATTTGCTACCATGTATACACTGTGAAGCACTCTGATGCCCTCAGGTTGAGCTAGCGCTATATAAAACTTTACAAATAAAAATAAATACAACTAAATAACCTATCAAAACAGATAAATAAAAAGCATTGTCATTTACAATGCCAATAGCTTAAACTCTCTCAAATGCGAGACCTATTGCATTGCAAATGCTTGTTACTTTTTATTTGCAGATGCAACTCAGATTGACAAAGAAAAAGAAAGTAAAAAATGTGCAAAAGAGTTTTTTTTAGAAAGCGGGTTCGGAGAGAGCAACACAGGAGGGGCCTCAAAGAAATATGGGGGCCAAGGGGTTGGTGGAAGCAAAACAGGCGGGTGGTGGGGAAGCAAGGTGGGTGGCCAGTGGGCCTGAAGCAACACAGGGGGGCGCAAGCAACACGGAGGGTGGGGGGGAAGCAACAGGGAGGGCGCCGGGGCGGGGTCCCAACAGGCATGAGGGAGAACCACGTGGGGCATGAGAGCAGGGAAGAGAGAGAGCAACGTGGAGAAGGGGTGGGGCAGAAGCACAGGGGCAGGAAAGCAACGTGGATTGGGCGCAGAAGAGGGCGAGCGCATCATAGATGAGGCTGGAGAGAATCACACAGCGAGGGAGAGCAGCAAGGAGAGAGTAAGAGGAGCACACTAAGGAGACAGCTGGAAAACACATGCACTCTTGTGCAGTGCTTAAACAAAAAGAAAAAATGCTCGGGGGGAGGGACAAACACAAGAAGAGGAACGGAAGCCCACACGCTAACAAATGAGAAGCAGGCAAATGAAAGTGATAGAGACGCCAACCAATGGTAAGCAATGTGCTGGCTCAAAGGTCACTATAAGTGAATTTTTTGGTCTTGCAACAGAGAAGCTCTAAGAAGTAGCAACTGCTTATGGTCGGTGACACAACGTACAGAGTGCAGTGAGAAGAAACAGCCTGTGCGGAGTGTCAAATGTGGAGCAAGGCACATGATGCACAGAAAAACACACAGTTGTAAAATTGCACAAGAGAGGCCTTTTCTTGGGGCCCTAGAGCAGTCAGAGGTTCCTGGGCAGTATCATGTATGGGCACTGATGCTTATCACTAGTGTCCCTGGGCCACAATACTGGTGCGCTCCAGTGGCGGCTCCTCTGCTCAGGCGGAGGAGCGTCGCCCCACTGCGTTGCAGCAGTGAGGGAAAGGAAAAATAAAATGATAATAAATTGATGTTATTATAATTTTATCTGTACCTGCTGCAGCAGCACGGGGCGGGCCTGCTCTCTCACAGAGCAGAGCAGGGTAGGAGTGGTGGGCACACAGAAGTGCGCATGACGCACTTAGCATGTTCTTTTTTTACACCCCATTACCCCCTCACCCCCTGCCCTGCCACCCCAGATCCGTGCTGGCCGCCACTGGTGCACCCTACATGGACAGCAACAAGACTCCCTAAACTCTCTCAGGGTTGCAAGGAGGAGCAGTCACAGCTTACTCCAGGAAGCCGAGAGACTTCGTCTCAGTGTGACACAATAGATAGCTCCGTTCTTCTGTGTCGTCAGTGATTTAGTCATACAAAGAAAACGACTTTTTTGTAACAGGGAAGTAAATAAAACATTTAGAAATAAAATTATCATAAAAAACATAATGTCCTAGCTCCCTCTGGGCCCAAGTTACAACCCTAAATGTCTTTATAGGTCCCGAATTCTAAGTGCTGAGCTATATTTTACCATTGAACCCTATAGTCAGTATTAATCTTATGGCAAATGCTTTGGCCGGCCCAGTAGGTTTTGGCAGCAGGTTTCTGTAAGTTCAGAGGGCTTTGATCAAATGAATACAATCATGGATACTGCAATGGGAGCTTTACTGAGATGCCCAAAAGACGCAAAAAAAAAGTCAAAGTCGAGTGCACAGCTTTAAAAATAGCAATACCAAAGCCAGGTTCTTGCGGTGGTTGTGTACATGTGTAGGGTCACTGTTGTAATGGGTTAAAGCAGTCCATGTAGCCGTAGAGGGTAGATTTGTAGAAGATTAATTTATTATACTAAGTTACACGGTAAGTTCCAGGTAAGTAGGTAAGTAGATGATACAGATAGCCCCACCGGAAGGAGCCTCCCTGCTGCTCAGTCTGCACGCTCCAACTCATACTCAGCAACTCACCAGGCACCCACCCGTTCTGTGACATCACCAAGCATTCAGCATTCCACTACATCACCAAGCATTACAGCACTCATCCTGGCTAAGCAGTAGGGAAGGCGAGCTAAGGAAAAGGAATTGCAACACTTAAGTCACAACAGTCACCATATCTCTGGCATGGTCCGGAACATGAAAAGTGGAAAAGTCACAGGTAGAACTTCATGTAGGGGGCTGGTGGAGGTGTCACTATGGTCCGTTGGGCCAGTAGTGGGCCTACGTTGAGATATCTGTGTGTGGGGTGTATTACAAAGGAACTTTTGCTCAGGGTTCTCTTTGACTCCTCATTCTACACTACCAACCAGACAGGAAGATTGCCACTCAGAGGAACAATACAGGAGGCCCCCAAGACTGTACAGATGACCAGCTGTCTAGTCACTGGTGTGTCTAGCAGAGGGCCCTAGGTCTCTGTTTCTTGTGTTCCCAGGCTCCTTTGTTGTTGCTTCAGAGGCAAAGATGCTTGTGCACCCCTTTCTGTAATACACTATGTACGGTTGCAGAGTTTGGGGCATGTCCCCTTGCAAATGAGGGGGTGTTTGCACGTGTGATTGTGCAACATGACAGACACAGGCACATGAGTACAGAGGGTCTTGATGTAAGCACCATGGGCCTCAATTACAAACCCCTTGTGCTGCCGCAGCGTAACTTTGTTTTGATGCTGCAGCAGCACAATCAGTGCACCACACCACAACATATCTACAAACTGATGCATTGGGTCCAATGCGTCAGTTTATAGAGGCCTGCATCACATTATACCTGCGCCAGATATAATGTATGAAGGGTAGGCGTTCCCATGCAAAAAAGCCATGCAGAACTAGCGCAGTGAAATTTACATTTCACTGCGTCACTCTACAACTTGAGTGCGTGGAAATGCTTATGCCTGTTCAGAGCAGGCGTATGGATTGACGCAGGGCGTTTACAATGTGTTCTGACACATTGCTGGAGTTGCGTTAGTTTTATGACCATCTCCAGCAATGTGTCACTTTTGCGGCAACAGATGCGTCAGAATTTCTGACGCATCTGTTAATCCTTGCGTCATGGTGCCCTGTATTGTAAATACACAGTGGAGGCTCCTCCACTAAGGCGGAGGAGCGTCGCCCTACATGAAAAATAAAATGATAACATAACGTTATTATCATTTTATATTTACTGTACTAAACTGGCACTGTTTTGATTAAAGGGCTGGGGCTGGGCTGTCAGACAGCAGTGGGAGGAGTGGTATGTGCACTTAAGTGCTCATGAATGTTTGACCGGCCGTCTCGGGCCGGTAAAACTATCTTGCGCACTTTGTATGTTCTCCACACAGGCTGCATTACAGCCTGGGTGGAGAACCTGGCCAGGCTCCCACTTCCTCTCTGGATACCGAGGCACGGCTCTCAGAGTAATCACAACGCTGCTATCAGAAACGTTGTGATTGGCTAGGGAGCCTGGGTGCTTCCTTGCTGTTCCTGCCTTATCGAATTAAGAAGACTAGAGGAGAGGAGGAAGCAGCAGCCAGGGAAGTCCAATTTTCTTTTTTTTAACCCCCCCCCCCCGCCTGTCCAACTTCCCTGCCCGCCCCACCACCACCAAGGCCCCATAACAGCCACTACTACTGTAAATACAGCGTATCCATGGCGTTGCAAGGACATTTGGGGCAGGCGCAAGGAAACTGACAGTACTCTCCTATTAAATGTGTTGTAGCAGTGCTGAGACATGCAGGTACTTTCCCTTTCAAATTAAAGAAGTGCAGGTGCTCAGTACCGGACAGCACCTGTCCATTTAAAGCAAGGGTGTGCACTTCTGCGTATGATTTAAAAGGTTGCATAGAGGGCGTCAGTATGTCTCTCCTTCTTCCCACTGTTCCACGGATGATTGAGAGTGCCTCTGTAAACATGCTGTGATTGGCTGTGCTGCCATTCGGTGGCTGTCATTGGCTGTGCTTTCACTGTGTCCTTTCTCTTGAGGGAGTTCTGAAAAGCACAATGACGGCCAGTGTAGTCTTAACTGTGTCTGCTTTCGTGGAGGCTTCCAGGCCCTTCTCAATGGTTATGAGGCCACGGTCTAAGAAACATGAGCCGTGGCTACGAGCATCGCTCCCCTGAGAGTTAGTGCAGGTGCTGCAAATACTACATACTTGGCATCCTTCATTATAGTAGCTCTTTGCTTTCTATACCATAGACACAACAGAAAGACTATACGGAGGGCTCCCTTGTCATTTGTTGTTAATTTGACATAGAATCCAAAACAGGGCCAAGGCCTTCAATCCAGGGCAGCTTTAATGTGAGTGTGTTGCATGCCTTAGTCTTTCAATCCTGGACCTAGTGGGTTTACCAATGCTTGTTCTAGTCCGCCTGCAAAGTGTATTATTGTGATTTCACCATATTCACGTTTCGGGAAACAAGTTTACCCATGCTTAAAGTTTCTTCCAGTTCCATCCACATGGGACAGCCACACTCAGCGCTTCCTTCTGAGGCAGGAGGCGGAGGAAGAGCATGGGGTACACAAAATAAAGGGCCACTTCTTAGGATGTGGGGAGGGGGTCTTGTACACCAGTGGCCCCCAATGAGGAATACTCACCACCATACCACAATACAGAACCAGAGAAACACGACCTAACACCGGACCTCACACACGGAGTCGAGTCTAGACCCAACATCCTGGAACTAGAAGGACTACTCTCGGACGAGGCCCACGCCCACAGTCCTGACCCCCTCACCCCCTACCCAGACTATTCTGCACCCTTCCTGGCACCAGAAGGGTCGAGATCACCCCTCTCCCCCCACCCGTTCCCCGAGACCAGGCTCCCTCCCTTCTGAGACCAGATTCCAGAACCTGATCACTCATGTCCTAAGCATCTCCCAAGTTCTGAGATCACTCGTCCCCAACCTAAGATCAGAGCCCCACCCCACCATTGAAAGAAGACCCCGCTATATATAGACACAGAAACACACCGAGACAAGGCTGAGCTGTTCTAAGGTGAGACCAATCGCCCAGAGACCAGACTCCCCCATCCACACTGGCATCAGATGCCCACACTTTGAGACTACACCCACCCACCCTGAGGCCAGACCCCCTCACCTAGAAACCAGACTCAACCTACCCTCTGACCGTACACCCCCATCCATCCTGGCATCAGAAGCCCACACTTTAAGACCACACCCACCCCACCCTGAGGCCAGACCCCCTCACCCTCTGGCCAGACTCCTCCTACCCTCTGACCGTACCCTCCCTCATCCACCTTGGCACCAGAAACCCACACTTTGAGACCACATCACACCCCAGCCTGAGGCCAGACTCCACTTACCCTCTGACCGTACACCCCCACTCCACCCTGGCATCAGATGCCCACACCTTGAGACCACATCCCACCCTGAGGCCAGACTCCACCTACCCTCTGGCCGTACCCTCCCCCATCCACCCTGGTATCAGATGCCCACACCTTGGGACCAAACCACCTTGAGGTCAAACCACACCCATCCCTGAGGCTAGAGTCCACCTACCCTCTGACCGTACACCCCCATCCACCCTGGCATCAGATGCCCACACTTTGAGACCACACCCACCCCCCCTGAAGCCAGACCCCCTCACCCTGTGGCCAGACTCCTCCTACCCTCTGACCGTACCCTCCCCATTCACCCTGGCATCAGATGCCCACACCTTGAGACCCCACCATGCCCCCCCCGGAGGCTAGACCCCCCTCACCCAGAAACCAGACTCCACCTAGCCTCTGACCGTTAACCCCCTCATCCACCCTGGCATCAGATGCCCACACCTTGAGACCACACCCATCCTGAGGCCAGAACCCCCCTCCCACCCAGAGACTAACCTCAACCTACCCTCTGATCGTACACCCCTTATCCACCCTAGCATCAGATACCCAACCCTTGAGAACACAACTACCCCACCCTGAGGCCAGACACCCCCTCACCCAGAAGCCATACTCCATCTCCCCTCTGACCGTACACCCCCCATCCACCCTGGCATCAGATGCCCACTCCTTGAGACCACACCCCATCCTGAGGCCAGACTCCACCTACCCTCTGACCGTACACCCCCACTCCATCCTGGTATCAGATGCCCACACCTTGAGACCACACCCCACCCTGAGGCCAGACTCCACCTACCCTCTGACCGTACACCCCCCATCCATCCTGCCATCAAATGCCCACACTTTCAGACCACACCCACCCCACCCCACCCTGAGACCAGACCCTCACCCTGTGGCCAGACACCTCCTACCCTCTGACCATGCCCTCCCCAATCCACCCTGGCATCAGATGTCCACACCTTGGGACCAAACCACCTTGAGGCCAAACCACACCCTTCCCTGAGGCCAGAGTCCGCCTACCCTATGACCGTACACCCCCCATCCACCTTGGCATCAGATGCCCACACTTTGAGACCACACCCACCCCACCCTGAGGCCAGACCCCCTCACCCTGTGGCCAGACTCCTCCTACCCTCTGACCATACCCTCCCCATCCACCCTGGCATCAGATGCCCACACCTTGAGACCACACCATGCCCCCACCAGGAGGCTAGACCCCCCTCACCCAGAAACCAGACTCCACCTAGCCTCTGACCGTACACCCCCCATCCACCCTGGCATCAGATGCCCACACCTTGAGACCACACCCATCCTGAGGCCAGACCCACCCCCCACACAGAGACCAACCTCAACCTACCCTCTGATCGTACACCCCTCATCCACCCTGGCATCAGATGCCCAACCCTTGAGAACACAACCACCCCACCCTAAGGCCAGACACCCCCTCACCAAGAAACCAGACTCCACCTCCCCTCTGACCGTACACCCCCCCATCCACCCTGGCATCAGATGCCAACACCTTGAGACCACACCCCACCCTGAGGCCAGACTCCACCTACCCTCTGACCGTACACCCCCGCTCCACCCTGGTATCAGATGCCCACACCTTGAGACCACACCCCACCCTGAGGCCAGACTCCACCTACCTTCTGACCGTACACCCCCACTCCACCCTGGTATCAGATGCCCACTCCTTGAGACCACACCCCACCCTGAGGCCAGACTCCACCTACCCTCTGACCGTACACCCCCCATCCACCCTGGCATCAGATGCCCACACCTTGAGACCACACCCCATCCTGAGGGCAGACCCCCCCCACCCAGAGACCAGACTCGACCTACCCTCTGACCGTACACTCCCTATCCACCCTGGCATCAGATGCCGACACCTTGAGACCACACCCCACCCTGAGGCCAGACCCCCTCACCCTGTGGCCAGACTCCTCCTACCCTCTGACCGTACCCTCCCCATCCACCCTGGCATCAGATGCCCACACCTTGAGACCATACCATGCCCCCACCCGGAGGCTAGACCCCCCTCACCCAGAAACCAGACTCCACCTAGCCTCTGACCGTACACCCCCTCATCCACCCTGGCATCAGATGCCCAAACTTTGAGACCACACCCATCTTGAGGCCAGACCCCCCCACACAGAGACCAACCTCAACCTACCCTCTGATCGTACACCCCTCATCCACCCTGGCATCAGATGCCCAACCCTTGAGAACACAACCACCCCACCCTGAGGCCAGACACCCCCTCACCCAGAAACCAGACTCCACCTCCCCTCTGACCGTACACCCCCCCATCCACCCTGGCATCAGGTGCCCACACCTTGAGACCACACCCCACCCTGAGGCCAGACCCCCCCCACCCAGAGACCGGACTCGACCTACCCTCTGACCGTACACTCCCCATCCACCCTGGCATCAGATGCCGACACCTTGAGACCACACCCCACCCTGAGGCCAGACTCCACCTACCCTCTGACCGTACACCCCCCAAACACTCTGGCATCAGATGCCCACACCTTGAGACCACACCATGCCCCACCCTAAGGCTAGACCCCCTCACCCAGAAACCAGACTCCACCTACCCTCTGACCGTACACCCCCCATCCACCCTGACATCAGATGCCCACACCTTGAGACCACACGCCACCCTGAGGCCAGACTCCACCTACCCTCTGACCGTACACCCCCACTCCACCCTGGTATCAGATGCCCACACCTTGAGACCACACCCCACCCTGAGGCCAGACTCCACCTACCCTCTCACCGTACACCGCCACTCCACCCTGGTATCAGATGCCCACACCTTGAGACCACAGCCCACACTGAGGCCAGACTCCACCTACCCTCTGGCCTAACACTCCCCCATCCACCCTGGTATCAGATTCCCACACCTTAAGACCACACCCCACCCTGAGGCCAGACTCCACCTACCCTCTGGCCGTACACCCCCATCCACCCTGGCATCAGATGCCCACACCTTGAGACCACACCCCACCCTGAGGGCAGACCCTCCCCCCCCCACCCAGAGACCGGACTCGACTTACCCTCTGACCGTACACCCCCCATCCACCCTGGCATCAGATTCCCACACCTTGAGACCACACCCCACCCTGAGGCCAGACTGTGACAACCCTGAGATCTCACTGCTGCACCCCGAGCAGAGACCCCCACTCCCACATCATGAGAAGGGTCGCTGGGGTCAGTCATGCCGAGCTTTGCATCAGGGTCTCACCCTGAGATTAGAGGCTGCCAGCATGACACTACTTCTCACGCCGAGACACTTTCACAACTTAAATCCACGCAACCGAACCACACAACACCCACCCTGAGGCAAGACGGCTCCCTCGCTTACACCAGGACTCCCACCCTGTCAGCCCTTCCTGTCCTCCCCCATGGACTCCCTGGTGCCAGGGTCACACTGAACATAGAACACTTTGCGAAATTGTAAAAACACTACTGCTGTTGATGTTCTAGAAGACGAGTGTAAGTGCAACTGAGCAGCAAAGTCAAAGGCAGGGGACGATGCCGGGTGGGGCGTGGGAGGGAAAAAGGGGTGGGGGTCGGGTCCAAACAGGTGCCCTCAGGCCATCATGGGCAGTGGTGAAGCAGCTAGCTACAGAGCATATCAAAACTGTGAAATAAAAAGTGCCTTGTAAAAAGAATAGCGCTGGGACGCTAAAAAATATTGTAAGAGGCGAGGCGCTAGAGAACAGTCAAAATAAAAGTTGTTCCGGCGTAGTTCCCTCTCACTTCGGCCTCTGGATTTAATGCCTATAATTAGTCCCTGCTATGAGTCCCTTTCAAAATTAACACTTTCCTTTCACCAACTCACCCTCCTTCTCCCTGACCGTGAAGCAGAACATAGTAGACTGAAACTTCTCTATTGAGTTCAGCAAATATATTTATTTTATATTTATAGGTACACTATTATATATATTCATATATTGATGTGCAAAGGTATTAAGAATAGTTCTCAACGCTGACAATAAACAAAGAGAAAAGATACAGATCAGAGGGAAAGGTTCCGTTTTTCGAATGAAAAACATAAACAACAATCTTGCATATTAGTTAAAAAGCACCAGATGGCATGCATTGACATTCAACCTGTTTGAGGGGATATTGACATTGTGCTGCAGAGGGCTCTGGCCTGGAGAATAGTAACGTTCAAACGAGCTCATGATGTTCTTAGCAGTCTCTTTCTGCGAGAGAGTGCAGGCGCTCACTCTGTCCCATTAGCAGTGGGAGTCCAGTGTTTCTCAGCCTGTTCACAACTGTCTTTCCCTGGGAGGTTAAAGTCCAGTGTGAGTCTCTGCTGAGGGTTGGCAGCTCGAGGAAGAGTCTCACCTGAGGCTCAGGGCTCTGAGGTGCATCTCATGGCATGGGGCTGTTGAGGGGCCCACAGGCCTTGAGACTCTTCATATAAAGCCACCTCGGCCCTGCCCACTGCTGCAGTTGGAGGTTGTTGACTGCCCTCTAGCCCTGAGGTCCTTCTATCGGGGTCAGATGGGAGTTGCTGAGAATCACCGGTTCGTGAGGTGCTTCTCAATAAGACAGAGGCTGCTGAGGGTCTCCACACGGGCACCGATGTGCTTTCCCTGAGCAACAAGTAGGTTCTGAGGGTCCTCTGCTCCGTGGACCCTCTCAATAGGACAGAGGTTGTTGAGGGTCCCCTGCCCTGTGGTCCGTCTCAATAGGACAGAGGTTGTTGAGGGTCCCCTGCCCCGAGGTCCATCTCAACAGGATAGAGGTTGTTGAGGGTCACCTGCCCCCGATGTCCGTCTCAATAGGACAGAGGTTGTTGAGGGTCCCCTGCCCCGAGGTCTCTCTCAATAGGACAGAGGTTGCTGAGGGTCACCTGCCCCGAGGTCCATCTCAATAGGACAGAGGTTGTTAAGGGTCCCCTGCCCCGAGGTCCCTCTCAACAGGATAGAGGTTGTTGAGGGTCACCTGCCCCCGATGTCCGTCTCAATAGAACAGAGGTTGTTGAGGGTCCCCTGCCCCGAGGTCCCTCTCAATAGGACAGAGGTTGCTGAGGGTCACCTGCCCTGTGGTCCGTCTCAATAGGACAGAGGTTGTTGAGGGTCCCATGCCCCGAGGTCCCTCTCAATAGGACAGAGGTTGCTGAGGGTCACCTGCCCCGAGGTCCATCTCAATAGGACAGAGGTTGTTGAGGGTCCCCTGCCCTGTGGTCCGTCTCAATAGGACAGAGGTTGTTGAGGGTCCCCTGCCCCGAGGTCCCTCTCAATAGGACAGAGGTTGCTGAGGGTCACCTGCCCCGAGGTCCATCTCAATAGGACAGAGGTTGTTGAGGGTCCCCTGCCCCGAGGTCCCTCTCAATAGGACAGAGGTTGCTGAGGGTCACCTGCCCCGAGGTCCATCTCAATAGGACAGAGGTTGTTGAGGGTCCCCTGCCCCGAGGTCCCTCTCAATAGGACAGAGGTTGCTGAGGGTCACCTGCCCCTGATGTCCATCTCACAGAGTCACTCGGGGGTTGTTGAAGGTCACTTGCCCTTGAGGTACATCCACGGGGCATTCAAAAGAAGTTGAGGGTCAGCTGCCCCAGAGGCCGTTCTCAGCAAGACAGAGGTTGTTGAGGGCCCCCAGCCCTTAAGGTCCATCCCACAGAGTCATCCAGACCCAGAGGCCCATCTCACAGTTAGTCACACGTTATTGAGGGACACCAGGCCCGGAGGACCCTCTAAATGACACATAGGCTGCTGACGGTCCTCTGCTCCTAGAGCCCCTCTCACGGGCCACAGTCGGAATCCCCCGAGTCCACGCTGGACGTGTTACAGCTGCTCAGCTCCGCCCTCTGCTGGAGGTGCAGGGACTGCGTGCTTCTCCGCAGGGACTCCAGCGACTGCAGGAAGGACCTCCGAGCCCTCTCCTCGTCCATGGCCGAGGTGCCCTCCTCCTCCACCTCCTGGATCTCCCCGCAGGTCACCGGCAGGGTGCGGAGCCTGACCAGCCGGGGCCTCCTCTGCCGGCTTCGAGGCGCCTCGGCCTGGGTGGGCCGGGCGAGCTCCTGGGTGGGATGGGTGCACCGAGGCATCACCTCCTGGTAGCTGGACCACATGCTCAGCATCTCCGCCTGATTCTGGGGTATCATCTGGTAAATTATCCGGTTAAGCTGCAAATACGGAGGGAGGTGGTGCTGTCTCGAAGCCTGGGACGGGAAGGCGCGTTTGTCCTTCAGATGCAGGGGGTCGGTGAAGCAGTCAATCTCCTCTATGCTTCTCACCGCGAGAGACTTCCTTAACGCAGCGCCTCGGGTCCGCCTCGCAGCACTAGAGAAGGTGGGCAGACTACGCTGAGGGCTGGCACTGATGAATGCCATGTGCTGCGTCCCTGCTTATATCCCCTGCTCCCACCCACTCACCGCCATGTTGATATGACAACAGCCTCTCCCACATCAAGCGCCACCCGGCACTGACGCAGCGAACCAATTTAGGAAAACCCGAAGACACGGTCTCGCTGCTCAGATGGAGATTCTGCAGCTCAGCGGGTTAAAGCACCGGCGGTGCCAGGGCTTTTCCGCTTCAAATACGTCACGCACTAACTTAAACAAATAGCATTCTGCGTCATCTTGTAACTGGGCACAAATGACAGACTTTGCCTCGGATTCAGCCTGCAGCCGTATACCTGACGGTAAAACAAAATCCTGTTACCACCATAGATAATGTGTGTGATCTTGTTCATTGTAAGATTTACTAGGTCAGAGTGCACGGGCCAAAAACAACCTCAGAATGCCCAGGGCCTTGTGGGGGAGGTCTCGTGGCCTGTGGGCGAGCACTAACGCGTGCTGTGGCCCCACTATGTGAAAAGTCTGGGTAGAACTGTTGGAAAACTGCCCCGTGCTCAGTACAAAAAATAGAGGGGCATATTAGCAAGAACCGGCGAAAATTATCGCAAAGCTTGCTACACGCGTTTTTCTATCGCCGGCTATCGCTGGATATTACCGCGGAGATAACATGCTATTAGCTATAGGAAGCCTATTTGAGAATGTTTCTAAATATATTGACTACTTTTTACAACCCTTGGTCCAAGATCTGCCATCTTTCATTAGGGATACATCTGACTTTTTAAAAAGGATCTTTGACATACATTGGGAGAATGAGTTTCTCATGGTCTGCTTAGATGTGAACTCCCTGTATACTACTACTAGACATACAGATGGTTTGTGGGCAGTGCAACATTTCTTGAAATCTAGATCTATACATTCTTTTAACACAACAAAATGCTGTTGAGTATGATCCTATGGTGTCTTGAAAGTAACATCTTTCTGTTTAATAATGACTTGTACAAACAATTGTAAGAGACTGCGATGGGCACCTGCTTCGCCCCATAGTTATGCAAATCTGCATATGGGCTGGTGGGAGGAGCAGGTGATACATAGCACAGTATTGGAAGAATGGTCCTCACACATCATTATATGGCTCCGATTTATTTATGACTTGTTTGTATTATGGAAAGGAGATCGATAATCTGGAGATAAGTTAGTTGTTGAAATCAATGACAATGATTTCAATTTGTCTTTTACAAGTCGTATTAGTGACACCATTATTGAATTTCTTGATGTTAAACTTGAGGTAGTTGATTCACAATTGACATCCACACTGTACCGTAAGGATACTGCGGGCAATACTACATTACATGCTACTAGTTCACAACCAACTCCTTTAAAGAATAGTATACCTTATGGTGTACTGCTACAAGCTAAGAGAATCTGCGGCTCCCCAATATAATATATGATGCAACAGTAACAGAAATGGTTACATGATTAAAAATGAGAGGATATACAAAAAGTACTATAAGGGGAGCAAAGCAAAATGTATCAACTGTCAATAGAATAGATTTACTATTCAAAAAGCAAAATAAAAAGATAAAAATATATAAAGTAATACTTTAATTAATAATATATTTAAAAAACATCTTAAATAAGATAATATTATCAAAAATATATGTAAACATATTTAAATATTCCAAAAACATAAAATATTACAAAAGGGAATCAGTTGAATTTAAAATAAAAATTAACCAATACATATATTTTACAAATTAATTATAAATAAGTTACAAACAAAAAATGCAAATTATAATATTATTATTATAATAAATGGAACACATAATTATATACATTACAACATAAAATAAATTATTACAAATTAAAATAAATACATATACATTTCCCACCACAGTAAAAAGAAAACATTTTTCTACTAAATAAATATAAAAATATTTACTCTCACCTAACACAGCACAACAGTAACAAAATATTTCACGCCACACAAAAATAAGATTTACTATTCTAACTACAATAAACATAAAATTACATCAAATATAACATTACAAAATACTGCAATTTTCTATTCCCACTACACGTAACACAACAATAAAATTTATAATTAACAAAAAAAAGGCAATTCCCACGCTAGTCAGTGCAACAGTAGGGAAAGTGTTGGATTTCAGAGGGGTAAAATTACTATTCCCACTCCAGTTAGTGCAACAGTAGGGATAGCTCTGGATTGCGGAAGGGTAATATTTACTATTCCCACTCCAATCAGTGCAACAGTAGGTAAAGTATTGGAATGCGGAGGGGTAAAATTTACTATTCCCACTCCAGTCTGCTCAACAGTAAGGAAAGTGTTGGATTGCGGTGGGGTAAAATTTACTATTCCTACTCCAGTCAGTACAACAGTAGGGAAAGTGTTGGATTGCGGTGGGGTAAAATTTACTATTCCTACTCCAGTCAGTACAACAGTTGGGAAAGTGTTGAATTGCAGAGGGGTAAAATTTACTATTCCCACTCCAGTCAGTACAACAGTAGGGAAAGT
This sequence comes from Calotriton arnoldi, assembly GCA_963921515.1. Lineage (NCBI taxonomy): Eukaryota > Metazoa > Chordata > Amphibia > Caudata > Salamandridae > Calotriton > Calotriton arnoldi. The sequence goes on from CAWUFW010001040.1 coordinate 2,893,661, forward strand.
GTTGGATTGCAGAGGGGTAAAAGTTACTATTCCCACTCCAGTCAGTACAACAGTAGGGAAAGTGTTGGATTGCAGACGGGTATAATTTACTATTCCCACTCCAGTCAGTACAACAGTAGGGAAAGTGTTGGATTGCGGAGGGGTAAAAATTAATTTCCCCACTCCAGTAAATGCAACAGTAGGGAAAGTGTTGGGAAGCGGAGGGATAAAATTTACTATTCCCACTCCAGTCAGTACAACAGTAGGGAATTGTGGAGGGATAAAATTTACTATTCCCACTCCAGTCAGTACAACAGTAGGGAATTGTGGAGGGATAAAATTTACTATTCCCACTCCAGTCAGTACAACAGTAGGGAAAGTGTTGGATTGCGGAGGGGTAAAAATTATTTTCCCCACTCCAGTAAATGCAACAGTAGGGAAAGTGTTGGGTAGCGGAGGGATAACATTTACACTTCCCACTCCAGTCAGTACAACAGTAGGAAAAGTGTTGGATCGCGGAGGAGGAAAATTTACTATTCCCACTTCAATAAGTGCAACAGTAGGGAAAGTGTTAGATAGCGGAGGTGTAAAATTTACTATTCCCACTCCAGTCAGTTCAACATTAAAAACAAACAAAATATCTTCAACAAAATAGAAATATTTTACAAAACAAAGTAAATAAAAAAATATATAAATCTTTTGAAAAAACCCTATAAAAATACATTTAATATTAAACATTAAAAAAAAACCATATAATGTTAAATACATATCACAAATACCTACAAATATTATAATAAATAAAATACAAAAATGATTTTCATACAAATAAATATTTTTATTTAGAAATTATGTATTAACAAAAACATTAATTACTACATAAATTTAGTTAGTTACTTCCCATCCTTTAACACCACAAAACTCACAACCTGCACCTAAAAAATTATTTACACTATTGATATAAATATTCATCAACAAATTAATTTTTATTCATTAAATATTCATTATTAATTAATTATAATTAATGCACTTCCCACAATATACCCCACAAAACACACAACACAATGAATTATTAAATTAATAATTATTATTCATTAAAAAACCCCATAATAATTGCTTAAAATTGATTTACTTCCCCCATACCCCTACAAAACCCACAGCACACATCTAAAATGTAAAAAACCAAATTATAATTCATTAACATTAATTAACTTCTCACCGTTTACTCCTATAATCACCACAACCCGCACCTAAAATTGAACTTTAAAAACATTAATTACACAATCAAAAGTATTTTTCAATTAAATAACTAATAGTATTTAACAACTAATTATAAATTAAGTAAAAATAATTTAGTCTCCACACTTTACCCCTATAAACCCAAAACAAACACCCCCAAAAATCAATTAAAGAATTAACATTATTAATGGTCAATTAATTAATATTAATTATCAACTAATTATTAATTAATTAAAAATGAATTACTTCCCACCCGTTACCCCTATTAACCCACGACCAGCACCAAAAAAATACACATTTATCATAATGAATTATCAATTAATTAATATTAATTAACAGCTAATTAATATTTAATAAAAATAAATTACTTCCAACCCTTTACCCCTATAAACCCCACAACCCACACCTAAAAGAATTACACAATTACCATAATTAATTATCAATGAATTAATTAATATTCATTAACAACTAATTAATAATTAATTCAAAATAAATTACTTCCCACTCTTTACCCCTATAAACCCCACAACCCGCACCTAAAAGAATTACAAAATTACCATAATTAATTATCAATTAATATTAATTAACAACTAAACATTAATTAATTAAAAGTAAATTACTACCCACGTTTTACCCATATAAACCCCACAACCCACACATAAAATTGACTCCCAAAAACTAAAAGCACAATTAACACTATTAAATATCAATTAAGTAAATATAAATAAATAAAAAATAATCATTAATTTATTATAATAAAATTACTTCCCACCCTATTCCCCTATAAACCCACAATCTGCAACGGAACTAAAAGATGCAAAATTCAATTAAATTGTATGTAATAACTGCAAGAAATTTAACACATATATTAAAAAGCATAAACAATACTTATACAAAAAAATGACATCTCATACATTTAAAATATATACTAAAATACATAACACTATTTAAAAAATCGATATTTCAAACAACTATTTTTGCAGACGATATTAATGACTTCTATATTTTTAAAATCAATATTACTTACCTTCAAATCGATATTCTTGACAACGATATTCTTGCACTCGTTATTTCTATTCCAACATATTTCTCACTCAATAATATTTTAGCATCTCATTGCTGGCTATCTATATATCCATAACATCACTAATCTATACACACATCGCAAGGCTGATTTCTATTTTAAAAGATGAGCATCCCGATAGATTGGGAGAGGAAGTACTTCCACTGACACCGAGGGTCCCTACATGCTAAGACTTCACCACGCAGTGGTCTGACATCTCGTGAGGAGTGTCCAGTTCGTGACCTAGACGGGGTCCTTCATTCTCTCCCATCAGGTAATGGGGTTGGATCATCTCTTGGGGGGATTCTTGGCTTTACACCTACACACATTCTAGGTACCCTTAAAGTAGGGCCTGCATCGTAGGAGTACGCTTGATTACTACCTTATTTTATACGCCTGCATATATACACTGTTCTAACACCATGGTAGAACTATATCTGCATTTATGCTTTTGGTGCTTGTAATCACGTTTATCTGCTTCTGTCTATTGATCATTGCCGCACACGTATTTTATACAAGAATAATGTTGGTTCAAAAAATACATACTGAAAACGTCCCACTGTGCATTCTCTGTATACCTCTCTGAGAATAAGTGAGCACGAGTGACTGAGCGAAATGTTCTGTACTGTTCCCACGATCCCTGAGAGGTCATGGTTGTCATGTTCAGTGGTAGCCAGAAACCATTCGCTCCCTGGTAGGTTAGGGGGGCTTATGGTGGCACTGTGAGCTCGCTGGTCTATAGGCTAGCATATCATGCGGGGTGTCCAGAATCAGTCTTGGCACCAAGCCCCTTGTTTGTGTTGTCCAAACAAATGTGCAGATCCCACGGATTAGTAGGAACTACACGACACCAGGGCTCTAGTTCATCAGTGTTAAAACTCACCTTGCGGAGCAGAAGGTCAGACATCCCAGGGCTCTAGTTCATCAGTCTTTGAACCTGCTCCTCCTCACGGGGGCAGAAGAAGGACAGGCATCCCAGGGCTCTAGTTCATCAGTGTTAGAACCCGCCCTGCAGGGGCAGAAGAAGGACAGACATCCAAGGGCTCTAGTTCATCAGTGCTAGAACCCACCCCGTGGGGGCAGAAGAAGGACAGACATCCCAGGGCTCTAGTTCATCAGTCTTGTGAGTTAAACAAACAACCCTCTCAGTAGCCACTGGAGGGAAGATGAATGGACTCCCTTTAAGGGGAACTGACTTCTTAGAACTTCACTCACTTCCAATCACTCTTGCAGTTCTATTGCTTTGCTTCACTAGATTTCCTAAATGAGTCTGTAGATTACTGTTGTATATTACGGTTGAACATGGCCCTTCTTAGGGTATTTCCCTCCACTTTTTGCTTTGTCCTCCTAGTTTTTGCCGACTCTCTTTTTGTGGCCTTAGGACTCTGCGCACTTCCCACTGTACTGCAGCTGGAAAGTGCACACGCCCTTCCTACACAAGCCAGACAGGGGTGCTTACTTAATTGGTTTAGGTGTTGTAAACAGGTACACCACATACCCAGGGCGGGTACTGCACTGGCTGGTAGTGGGAGGCAGCACTGATTGTGCCTGTCAAACATGTCTGATTCCCAGGTTGGCCTTTCTCACCCTTTGGCCAATCCTGAGGGGACTTTTCACCACCACCAGTGTGCCCCTGAGGAGTGAAGCTCCTGGTAGGTGGGCTGCCGGGTAGGTATACATGCATGTTCTCTGCCCGGGTAGGATAGAACCCCCATAAGGGTTTTCCAACCTAGAGGGTCGGCTCTTCCGATGGGACACCTCCTTGGTGGTGCTGATTCTCGTGCTGTGTCCCTAGGGCTCTGGGCACTTTTCCACTGTAAATGCACTGTGAAAGTGCGCACACCCTTCCTACATCTGTGAGGAAATAGTGTTTACCTGAAGGTTGTAAAACATATCACCAGCCTGCCTTTGCAGGACGGCGGGTGCGCACTCGCACCTATGGGGGTTTTAAAATGTGTCAAGCGTGCCATTGTAGGCCAGTGTCTACACCCTGGCCCCTAATGGTGTTTTTAAACATGTGTCCAGCTTGCCCTTGCGGGCTGGTGTGTGCACTGGCACCTATGATGTTTTTAAACATGTGTCAAGCCTGCCATTGCAGGCCGTTGTCTGCACTCTGGCACCTATTGTGGTTTTAAACATGAGTCCAGACTGCCAATGCAGGCTGGTGTGTGAACAATTGCACATATGCTCAGGCTGGTTGATAAAGCACTAGCCCATTCTGAGTGGACCTTTCCCTTCCATATGAACACCCGTAGGAATTGTGCCTGGAACCGTATTGCCTTGTGCGGAACCCCATAAGCCTTACCTGCATCTAAGGCGTGTTTGCTCCTGCATCGTGGGGACCTCGGCACACATAAGTATCTTGTTGATGGTGAGCGGATTCGCCAGTTGCGTGATTCCGCGTGGCCTGCTTCGTCAATCGTGCTGCATCTCTCTTGTGCGACACACCAACTGCATGCTCATTGCATGCGATGCCCGATTCACAGGTTGCGAGCCTCGGAGGTGGGGGTGTAACCGCAGTAGTGCCTCAATCTACCTTGTGTGGCATCGCAACTCTTTGTTGTGTGTTAACCGTATTGTCTGTTATGACCCTTATCATCGCATACCAGGCATTTTGCCTCATTTCCAAGGAGGTACGGACTTTGCAACTCTTCGTTGTGTGTGACCAGAACTGTTTGGTGCGACTTATATCACCGTACACAGGACGTTGTACCCGGATTGCCTGGATGCGACTCTGATCGACATGTATCTGACGGGGTGCCTCCTTCTTCTGAGAGGACGCCCTTGCTTCATTTCTCATAAATCGATTGTTCCCATTTTGGTCCTCAGTGCAGCCGACTAACTGCCCTCTCCTCACCCGGCCCCCGACAACATCATATTGATAAGTAGTATTGACCGGCATGGGCTTGGGTAGTGAGAGTGACTGATTGGGCAGGAAGAACGCTTCCGAGAGCGATCGGAAGCGGGTCAAAAAATGGTGTGACCTCCCCCTGTGCGTCACAAAACAGGGTTGGTGCCGGAAGGCCCTTGTGGAACCCTTTTTGTGACCGACTATTGCCCTAAGCCCGCTCCTGCTCCGCATCCTGTGGGTCACCTTCCCGAGTGGTGGCTAAACCCCCATTTGATGACTGCCTCCTAATTAGTCCTACTAAGTGTGACTTCGGCCGTGTGAGGCCTAGTATCCGGGAGGAGGACTGGTTATCTCCAATCTGTGGGCGTAGGGTAGTCGGGGTGAGTTGGAGGGGGGAGGGAGGCTTGGGCCACAAGGTCTGCAGTGTGCTGTCAATTGACCTGCTGGGTATCAGTTGCACAACATTACGGTGCTGGGTGCGTATGTGTGCGAGCGCTTTCTGTACGGACCTACCCCATATCCGTTGCACAGCATATTGGTGCAAAGTGTGTGTGTGTGTGTATGTGTGTGGGAGTGGCAGTCTGTGGACCACCTGTGATTCATGACACTCACCTGCGGTGTACTTTACACATTTATATCTTGTTAAAAGAACACTATGTTTGACATTGGTTTACCCGTGTGGCTTCGGAATGCGGTGCTGCTAAAAGTGCTATAATTCCTTGTATGTACATATTTCTAATATCGTTGTGACCTGGGGTACACCCTATAACTGTGTGGTATTGAATTATAAGAATTGCTAGGGTGGGGCTAGGGTTGTCAATGTGTTGCACCGCATAAGGGTGCTGGGGGGGTTAGAATATGATCTTTCCCATGTGTGCATAGTGTTGATGTCATTTCAACACAGTTGGGCCTAGTACTGCCAGTAATATTTTCCCAGTGTGATTTATGCCCAGAAATAACTGATGTTCATGTTGTGTTAAGTATTGTGTGTGTTGAATACAAATGTTATTTACATAAATCACATGTGAAGTCTCTTTTGTGATGCTCATTTTATTTATAGTGAGTGAGTAAGTGCTGTGCCATTTCTTTACACATTGCCTCTGTGATAAGCCTGACTGCTCAGGTCCAAGCTACCCAAGGGTGCGCATAGGTTATACAGTGATTATAATCACCCACCCCTAACAGGAGTAGTAGGTTCTGCCAGGCTAACGCCTCGCCTTAGCCAACCAGTACGTGCCTGTTTCAACAATTACATTCTCTGGTTCAAGGAGTGTGGATTGGGGCAGTGGTTATACTTAACAAAACAATGTGATGTAATGCTTTGATTACTCACTTCTAATCTCATTACTCTGGTTCTTCCACTGTCTTTACATCATGAGATGTGTTCTCACACTGAAGATAGGCACCCGATGTGTACCAAAAAGGAAAAGAAAAGAACTCCTTGCTGTAGTTGTAGTTGGAGGGAAAGGTTTTCCCACAAAAGTCTGGAGATATTCAGGTAGGAAGCAAGTTCTTAATTTCATGTTATTCCCTTAGATTACAGTCACTCCCTGATATGTCCTGTTAGGGCTTCATTCTCCCTCCAACTGTAATCAAGTCCAAGGTGCCCCACCCCCACACACTCACACATACACACCCACACACACATATACACTTACAGCATTCTACAGCATACCCACTCACTCTATGCATACTCAGACATGTAACGTCAATACATCATTCCCTTTCCTTACATAAAAGACACACCAGACATGCCATATCACTACATCATTTTCTTTCCTTACACACAAGGCTGGACTAGGAAACCAAAATAGGTATTGGCAAAAATAATGAAAACATACCGCTTTCTTCATCTCCTTGTGCAACTTTGCTCTATCCATCCCTCGATTAACTCTTTCTTCTTCTCTTCTCTCTCTTCTGCCACTCTGATCACTTTCTGTCTTTCTCCCCCTCCCCTTCCCTTTTTATCTCTATTGAACCCTTCTGGTGTCTGCTGCAATTAACCTTGGGAAGCTGGTGAAATTGCCATAGGGCCAAGGAGGGTCCATGTGCTTTCAAAACCATGCTCCAATTTCTCCAGGCAACCAGCCCACTGGGGCAATGCTCCGTGTGATAAAAGGCCTGCATGTCTCTCCTTACACACAGGACAAACATCAGACCAATGCAACAGTTATCCCGAGAGAAGACAAATTCACACACTTCATCTATCGTCATAAACAATATGTAAATGGCCACAAGTACAATGCACTCCATCACAGTCTCTTGTACACATACAAAAGTGTGGCACTCCATTCTATTACACCAAACACCCAGTCACACAAGCAGGCCAAACCAACATGACCAAGTGACAGACCGAAGAAAGCACTGAAATACGCGCCCAGCACCATGTTTTATGGAACCTGCACAAACATCTGACGGAATTCCTCCTGCACACAATAATGACAACCTCCAATACGCACAGGCTGAAACTTTTGAAAACACAGCATTCAAACACCCATGTAGTCCAGTACTACCACCTCAACGCCGGTCCACATCAGTGGATAGGACCAATGCCTAGATAGGGAAGCACCCACATGCCATACCTTACATTTACACACACTGAACCCAAGTCAGATACTCCCATCCATAACCAACGATGACCGAGTCTAGGTCATTCAATCTCATGTACAAACAAGACAATCACCAATATACTCTGCATCGAGTATCTCACACTTGTCAAATCCTCACATTTGTACAAAATTACAACTGGTCCCAGAACACATTAAGGTGAAACAAATACACATTACATCTCCTGCTAATGTACTCCACCTGCAGTACCACCCACCCGCTGAAACTTCTCATTCATACACCGCAATGCTGGTACGAGAGCACATTCAAGAGGAATTTGTGGCTTCTGCCCACAACACACAGGGTATTACGCTTCCACACCTTTCCTTTTGTGCAAGGTACTACTCTTGCCCAATTTCGCCTACAAAGGGGTACTTTCCCGTGCAACGGCATGTGGCAGAAATATCAAAAACCAAAATCAGTAGCAGGCAAAGCTACATCGCACCGCCCACAATGTTCCCCAATATTTGATCTGGTGCACTCATTTACTAGTCTCAGTCAGTGAAATTTACTATGGCAAAGTAGATGAATAAAAAAAACAAATGTGGTGGTGCACCGTAAAGAGAAAAGTCCAAAACATTCAAATTCTTATGGCTTCTATATTTTTGTTCTGACATCCTTTATTTCATATCCATAAAAATGTATACAGCCTTAGCCAACACGTTTCGGTCAAAAGACGAACTTCTTCAGGACTTTTCAATCTAATAATCTACATATAACGGGACAGCTTTTTCGTCAGTCTGGATGTAAAATGGCTATCACCACGTGAGACATGGATTGGGGTGTCAATATAGGGTATATATGTGTAGTCAGTTCATGCACCATCAAACTATGGGGACAAAATATATCAGGAACTGAATTTGCATTGTAATGACATGACTGACCAGAGTTATCATGATCATTGGCTTAATGGAAATTCATTTTTTGAACAAAACGCGCTGGTTAAGGCTGTATACATTTCTATGAATATGCAATAAAGGATGTCAGAAGAAAAAAGAAGAAGACATAGGAATTTGAATATTTTGAACTTTTCTTTTTTGGGTGTACCACCACATTTGTTTTTCTATAGTCATGTGACAGGGTACTCTGCTCTTCCATAATTCTTCACAAGGCTAGTCAAAGAAGTAGATGTCTGTCTTCTGTTTTGCTTACCTCGCTAACAAGTCCAAAACAACAAAAGTCCCTTCTTCAGGACAGGGTGGCTAAATTTGACACAACCTTGCGTCCCTTCACCACCTATGTTAAGCAATGACAAAGAACTTGTGGTCTCCACATGGCAATGTCGCGAACACTACGCACGTCTGATATTCATATTATGTCTTCTTCAGGTTCAGCTATTGACCCAGTTGAAATGTGAACATAGTGTGAGAAGTTGGGACAGTAAGCGTCAATTTTTGCTTCCTATTGTATACAACTGTATGTGACTTACTCTCATCATTCGATGTGGGCATGACTTATTATGTACTATGATTCTGTTCAATGCTTCTTGTTTATTTGTCTTCTTTTACTTGAAAATACAAAATAAAATTGTTAAAGAAAAAAATGGGGGCTACATCCATCACTGTGTAATTTAAGCTATGTCAAAACGTGAAATTAGGAAGGCACTTCATTGCCCATACTGAACTTCGAACCAAGCGCGCCCGACCACCCTACACATGCGACCTCATTCATAGCGCGTCCCTTTATGCAGTGGTACCCTGCGTAAATCAGCATAAGCTAAGTATATTAATTTACTCTCAGTTTATTGTTACCAGCCTCCTTTATCTTATTTCTATATTTCACTGAGAGGCCATTCCATTTAATTCATTTGCATATAATTATGCCTCAAGGCATTTCCAGCAAGCATACTTTTCATCAGGAGGTTTCAGTTAGCTAGTGCATATGAATAAATATACGACGACCTATCAGTACAACATAATGTCAAAGATAAGCACCTTATTTACTTGGAAACCATAAACATATTTAAAATAATTAATATTTTACATTTTAAATAATTCCAGACTCGCAAGGCTTGATTTACAAAGGCAAGCTTACACTTTTGTGTATGTTTACTATTTTTACTATTCACAAACAAAGAGTTATTTGTAAGTTTACAACTGCGGTGACTCTGCAGTTGGGGTGGAGAACTCTTCTCATAAAAAGATAGGCCTGTCCTGGTCACAGGGCCTCTTTATTTTTCGATAGGTCTCCTCCTCTGTCAGGACAAGATTCCAACTGTCGCCAGAGGCCTGCTGCATCTCCTGTCCTACCTTTTTATGTGCGGAGTTCTCTGCCCCAACTGCGGTGCCTCCCCAGTCAGTAAACTTCCTATTGACTTCAGTGGTGGTTGGTGACCTGTAAAAATGGTGGGGTGACATAAACAGAATACAAACAAATAAACAAACATTTAAAAATTAAAAAAGAAAAGAAGCTTATTGTAGCCTGCAACACGTCCAGTCCCCGGCTCCAGACTCCTCCGAGCGCGAGGTCCGACAGGTCCTTATCCAATCCAGATGCTGCTCTCATGCTGTTAAGAAGCATGAATAAGGGGGCGTGGCCTGACAACATGGCCGGCTAGTCGCATACCTGCGCTGCTCCTGCCCCAACGGTCGAAATCCTGCAAGAATCCTGGCGGAATCGTGACCTCCGACACACCGAGTGGCGGCGGAGGCCCCCCTGACCCCGAGGGTCCCGGTCGTGACGAGAGAAGACGGCCCGCGGTCGGAGGAATCACCCTCGGGCCTCAGGAGACCAGTCGGGATACTGTTCTTCAAGATGGCGGCCCCGGCTTGTCCCGAGAGGTAGGGATCGCCGTGTGCGGCCCCCCGTTTCCTCGCGGGCTGAAGGCTTGCATTTGGGACCCAGCCGGACCCTCTGCCCTTGCTGAGTCGCCTGGAGGCCGCTGGAGGAAGTGCTGGGGTGGAGAGACTGCTGTGGTTTGCCCGGCCGACGTGACCCCAGAGGCCCGGGCGCGCGATCCACACGAGCCCGGTGCTGTGTGACTGCCGCGATTGGCCTGCCCTGCCCCCTGCCGAGGACGCCCGGGCGCGCCGCGGGGGGCCACCACGGAGTCCGCGTGGCTGAATGGACATTTGGAATGCGGGATTGAGGCTCCTGTCCGAGGGGTGAGGATACCCTCACTCTACTGTGGCATTACCTGCGACGAGGGGGCCGTGCGGCCCGGGATGGTGACCGGCGGCTGGGGGCACCCGCTCCGCGCATCGGCGGAGGTCCTGCCTGGCTGTGAGTCTGGAGAGGCGACCGGAGGCGTGAACAAGTGGCACAGATCAAAAATTAGGCCGGTGGTGACAACTAACTTACCCTGGACACCGAATGAGGCGGACTGAGAGGCAATTACCCTATTGAAGCCTGTGGCTCCAGACCAGGGGCAGCGCAGAGCGCCTGAGCGACATCCTCGAATCCAGGTTGCCCTCTGGGCCGGTCCCTGCATCATCCTCCTCCGAGTGGGAGATCACCAGGGAGCGCCTTGTGCCATTTGCGCTGGACATGGGGAGAGATAGAACCCTTAGAGGTGCCCAATCCAACAAAATTATGCAGTACACGGTGCCGGGCCCAACCTCCGTTGACCGCCTCAGAACAGATCCGGAGCAGATATCACACCAGGGTACAGCGGCCCGCGACAAGTCCGACATTCTGGAAGCTATACGGGAATCCCGAGTGGCGCTTGAGTCCAAAATGGATGGGATAGCCATGGACATCAACCATCTGCGCCTGGATCTCAGAAAGGTGGTGGATCGGGTTACCACCACTGAAGGAGACCTGAACACATTGCAGACCGAGGTCCAACAACTGAGGGCGACAGTAACGGCCCTCCAGGAGCACATAGCCCGTCTTGAGGATAGAGCAGACGACGCAGAGGGGCGGTCAAGGAGAAACAACCTCCGTTTTTTGGGCTTTCTGGAAAAGGCGGAGGGACCGGCAGCAGACCTATTTCTGGAAGGTTGGATTGGCTCTACATTCCCAAACCTCAGACTCTCCAAGATGTTTGCAGTGGAAAGATCCCACCGCTCCCTCGGCCCCCTGCCGAAACCGGGGTCACCACCCAGAGCCCTGATCGCTCGATTGTTCAACTTTAGGGACCGGGACACGATCCTGCAATTTATTCGCACAAATGGCCCGCCCTGGTTTGAGAACCACGATATCCACATTTACCCGGACTACACGAAAAAAGTACAGGATCTACGAAATGATTTCTTGGGTGTCAAACGTCGATTGCGAAACCTCAATATCAAATATAGTTTAATGTTTCCGGCCAGGCTCCGTGTGCAATATGAGGACAAGGTTCAATTCTTTGGTAACCCGCAGGAGGTAACGGACTGGATGGACTTGCTGGGCCTGGCTGGACGGGACCACAACCAAGGCTGGCAGGAACAGAGGAGGAGGAGTGGTCGACAACGGAACCAGCAACGTCACAATGAGGAGCAGAGACCCAGGGTGCGGGACTTGTCAGACGGAGGGCGCATCATGGTGGGACCGGATGGCACCCTACTAACGGAGATGGAGGCGATCCCGACGCAGAACCAGTTCTCTCCATTATGTCTGGTGCAGGAAACGCAGTCGGAGCTGGGGGGCGCCACCAGCCCAGTCAATGGGGGTTCCTGAGTCACTTGAGGGGCGGACACTGAATTGAGACCTTAGGGTTCGGGGTCATTGCAATAGTAAGTACGGGATTTGGCCCGAAGGGCACTTGACTCTGATGCGGGGCTCATGCGAGAGGGCCTCGAGCCCAGAGACAATAGGGGGGAGGGGAGGCTGGAAAAGTTTTTGAGGAGGGAGGCACTATTCCACCAACCTACACTTTAGATACCCCAGCTGTAGTGCGCTGAGGCGGCCTGGCTAGACCACCAGTCGGGCGGGGCAGCGCGGTGCCAGTCAGTTTGGCTGTATAGTTGAGACCGGGAGGGTTACCTTGCTTAGGAAAGTTCTTCAGTTCATAGTCGTTACTTCAAGTTGGGGAGGGTGATCTAGGGGGTGGGTGGAGCTATGGGGCGGGGTCCTGAGTCCTCAGACCAGGGTTGGGTTATGAGAATGAAGTACTACTGCCTGTGGGTGGGGGGAGATGGGATGGGGGGGTGCAATGTTGTGTTTTTCAGTTTAATGCCGGGTCTGGTCTATGCCGAGTCGCTAGAGGTCAGGAGAGAATACAGCGCGGGGGTCACACTGCAACACTATTGGGGGTCCCCCACATGACCGACGGGTGCCGCCGCACCCACAGCCGCCGACTCATACCAGGTGACACACAAAAGTATAAATTTATAACGTGGAATGTCAGGGGGCTCAATAATGTGGTCAAACGGATTCGGGTGGCGACGTATCTCAGGAGGTATGGGATAAGTATAGCCCTGCTCCAGGAGACGCACTTATGGGGAGACTGTCTTAAATATGTCCAACGCAGATGGAGAGGCCAGTTTTTCGCAACCTCCTATTCAGGGTTTGCTAGAGGAGCGCTTATTTGGGTGGCGCCAGGAGTTCCCTTTAAGACTATAAACACTAGACAAGATCCAGATGGGAGATACGTGATCGTGGAGGGGACACTAGATGGGCGATGCTTATGTTTGGTAAATGTTTATGCCCCGAATAGTGATGATGGAGAGTTTCTGAGTCGAGTCTTGGGGCAGCTGGATCTGGATCCAGATACAGAGTTGATTGTTGCAGGAGACTTTAACTGTGCCCTTGATGGGGAGTTAGACAGACACCCCCCCAAACTGGATGCCAAACCTAAAGTGAGAGAGGCTATAGACCAGATGCTCCAAAATTATCGCTTACTGGATATATGGTGACACCGCAACCCCTGCCGTCGGGTGTACTCGTGCCACACACCTGCTGCCAATACCTATGGTAGGCTAGATTATTTTTTTATTCAAATGACTTCTGCTCATCAGATAGGGGAGACGCAATACCTGGCCCGCAATCTGTCCGACCACTCCCCCTGTTAATAACGTACTCTCTTGGCCGGCCGAGATCCAAGGTACCACTATGGAGGCTAAACACCAAAGCCTTTGCAGACCCGACCTATAAAGATGCAATAACAACAGGGCTAGATGTCTATTTTGATGTGAACTGGGGCACGGCCAGCACTAGGGCGTTCGAATGGGACGCGATGAAGGTTGTGATACGGGGGGTCTGTATGTCCACGGAGGTGGGGGTTAAGAAAGTGCTGGAACGGGATCTTCAGCACCAGGAGGAGCGCTTGGCAGCTCTAGAGAAAGAGCTTCCCACGGACAGGGAGGGGCCGGCTAAATGGGCGGAATTGCGATGGAAGATAGGGGACATTTGGGACTCACTGGGCAAATTTAATAGAACTGCGAGCAGACGCCGATGGTATACGGAGGGGGACAAGGCCGGGCGCCTTCTAGCGCGCCTCATTAGGATGGAGACTCAGCCTCACCTGATTTTGACAATAAAAAATGAACATGGCCATATGGTTTATACCCAACACGAGATCAATAGGGCATTCGTAACCCATCTGCAAAGAATATATTCCGAGCCCCAATCCCCCACCATGCCTCAGGTTGTGGAGGCCTATCTTGCCAAGGTGGCACTGCCCTGCATAGACCCTGAGAGTCAGGAGTCCTTGGGGGCCCCTTTTCGAGGGGAAGAGATATGGGCAGCGATCGCCCATTTGAAGACCGCTAAGTCCCCCGGGATGGATGGCATAGCGGCTGAGCTCTATAAAGAATATGGGGGGGTCTTGATTCCTAAACTCCTGGAAATCACGGTGGAAGCTGGCGAAAGCGGCATACTCCCAGATTCTATGCGCGAAGCATTGATAGTGATGATCCCCAAACCGGCGAAGGACCCCCTGCTCCCTAGTTCGTATAGGCCAATTTCCATGCTGAACGTGGATCTTAAAATTATTAGCCAAGTGCTGGCAAGTAGGCTCCTCCCATATCTCCGGCAACTGGTGCATGATGACCAGTCAGGTTTTATGCCAGGCAGGAATACATTAAGGAATATCCGCCGCCTCGCACACGTTATGCAATCATTGGAGGGAAGTGCCCAACAGAGCGCCTTAGTGTTCCTAGATATCGAACAAGCGTTCGATTCGATCCGCTGGGAATATTTATGGCAGGTGCTTCTAAAAATGGGGGTGGGCGAGGGTTTCGTAAATTGGGTAAAATTGCTCTATGCTTGGCCGGTGGCGAGGGTTCGCACGGGACGGTACGTGTCGGACACAATGTCCATAGAAAGGGGGACGCGGCAGGGATGCCCGCTCTCCCCCTTGCTGTTTGCCCTGGCAATGGAGCCATTGGCATGTCATCTCCGTGGGGTACTCCAGGGGCGGGGCATTTGAGTGGGCGGTACGGAACATATTTTATCACTGTACGCCGACGATGCTTTAGTATACTTGCGCCAGCCGACACAGTCATTGCCGTTATTGTTTGCTGCACTGACTCAATTTGCCGGAGCCTCCGGGCTTTACATTAACAAAGCAAAATCACAACTATACGCGATTGGGTCAGCGGACGAGTGGGACGGAGTCCAGCTCCCTGAGATGGGACTTCCATGGGTAGCGGACACACTGCGCTATCTTGGGATATGGATAAGCAGAGATGTGACCACCTTTTATCAACACAATATGGGGAGGATACTAAGGGGTCTCCGCGGCAGTATTGCCTTCTGGAACACACTCAAACTCTCCCTGATGGGAAAGATCGCCTTGATAAAGATGGTGGTTCTGCCTAGATGTCTCTTCATAATGCAGGGTTCCTTTTTTGAACTCCCACATCGGGTATTTAAAGAATTGGACGCACTGCTGAACCTACTGCTCTGGAACAGGAAACGCTGTCGGGTTAGCCTAGAGGTCATGAAGCGTAGGTGGGGCAAAGGAGGTTTAGAAATCCCAGATTTGGAACTTTATTACTTTGCATCGCAACTACAACATGCTATAGCCTGGTTGGACACGGATCCCTCCTGGGAAAGGTCCTTACTGGCAGACACTTATGGAGACCGACAGTTAGGCGCACTTCTCTGGCGGGCGAGGGGGCAATGGGAACACTGTCCTCCGCTGGTGCGGCTCTTAGCTGCAATATGGAACCGAGTGGTCCGAAGACTTATCCGAGATCGGCCGTTTGCCCCAGAGGCAGATTTCTGGCTTATGCCGCCCTTCGCTCAAATTGAGCGGGTTATGGCGACTGACAAGTGGAAAGATGGGGGCTGCCTCATGCTGTCTGACCTCTATCCGGACAACAAATTCATACCTATCAGGAGGCAGTGGCTACCTTTGAGCTGGGGTCATGGCAATTCCTGCAATATGCTAAAATAGCGGCTACGGCTCGGCAATTATGGCCTTCGTTCCCAGAGGCCCCGGGGCACACCCATACCCTGGTCACTATGATCACCATGGCTGGGGGGTGGAAGTTTGTCACCCACCTATATAGGGCGCTGAGGGAAGATAAAAAGTCTGAACCCCTTAAAATAGAAGAGAAATGGCAGCAGGTGTGTCCGCAGGAGATTACGCCGCGGGACTGGCAGAAAATTCATGAGAGTGTGCGGAAGGTGTCGTTATGCAATCGATTTAAGCAAATCCAGTATAACATAGTACATATGACCTACCTCTCACCCAGGCGGCTCCATGCCATTGCCCTAGATGCCGCCACGTTCGGGCGGACTTTCTGCATATGGTGTGGACCTGTCCAACAATTCAGACGTACTGGATGGCGGTCCTAGAGGACCTAAACAGAATAACAGGGTGGACGATTGCCATGGATGCGCGCTCTTGTCTCCTGGGCCTAATTCCTCGTGATCCTAAACGCAAGACAAGTAGGCGGTTCCTGGTTTTGGGACTTGTTATAGCTAGGTGGCGTATTGCGATCCATTGGTTAACCCAGCAAGGGCCCCTAGTGGCGAAATGGAAAACTGACTTGAGGGAGTGGGCTCTGGCCGAGGAGGGGCATATGCGTAACACTAGGATAGATGACAAACTACCCGAGGTACTGCTGGTGTGGGGAATGATGGTCCAGGAGATAACGGGACAGGCCCCACATTCCACACAGGTATCATCAGAGGGGACGACTTCCCTCGGAGGGGAGTCCCAAAGCCAGGGGGGGAGGCATGAGGAGACCCAGAATGGGCTTTGAGATACAGGGACCTCAAGTAATACAGACCCGGCAAGGGGGGGGAGCGGGGATGGAGAGGGGGGGATGTTGGGGGGGGTATTGGTGGGCTGGGGGGGGGTTGAGAGTGGGTTTAGTTACAGTTGGGTTATCATGAAACAAAGCAACGAAGCAAACCATGTTAGATTGGAAAACTCCAGTGGAAAAGAGTATAGGTTTAAATTCCTGAGTTTATTGTTGGAATGTTCACTGAATCGGCTGATTGTAGATGAGATGTGTAATTGTATATGAACATGGTCTACAGATCTGGCAGAATAAACTAATAAAGAAATAAAAAAAAAAAAGAAAAAAAAAAAAAGCATGAATAAAGCTTCTGGATTGGCTGGAGCAGGCTGCCTCAGCGCTCTGAATAGCACTGGTGGCCTTTGCCAGCTTTTATATATTCAATGGAGAGTTTGAATTGCGCATGTCTGTTTGGCAGTAGCAAGTTAGCCGGCCAAATCGATATACGCAATTCATACTGAAGAGGTCACTTGCCATTGCTGTCAATCAGCAGCAATGACGCATTGGCCCAGCCCTGCCCACTCCGTTCGGCAGAAAGCTGGAAAAATAAAATGGTAATAAAATACTTTTATTACTATTTTATTTTTCCAGCTTTCCACGCAGCAGTTGGTGCGGGAGGGGGGAGCGGGGCTCCTCCATTCATATGGAGGAACTGCAGTTTAATAATTTTGTAGTTTGTGACTAGCCCAAAAATAGTAAAGTTACATAAAAGTGCATGTTTACCTTTGTGAATCAGGCCACCAATTGAGTGAGGACCGCAAGTAAATACACAAGTACACTGTGAGAAATAAAGGTCCAATGGAGTGTGGTTAATGTAGAAATACAATGGGGCTTATTTACAAGCCCCTTGTGCCACTGGTGCGTCACTTTCTTTGCCTCACCGGCAGCTCAGTGTCTTGCTTGGCTTTTATGGCCTTGTAAATACGGCCCCTTTTCACGCATCGCTTTGCATGAAAGGGGTGTGCCATGGGTGTTGCTGTGGGTCTTACCACGCAACACCCATGGATTCTGCTACATTTCCAGATTTACAACATTTCATAAACCTGGTAATGCGTCAGAATCCTACGCCTCCCCATGGGAGGCGTAAGAAGGTGCAAAAAGGAGAAATTCTTCTATTTCTCCTCGTTTTTTCTCTTTATATGTGTGTTTGTGCTCCATACTGCAGCACACATAGAAAGGGGAAAACACCATCAATGATTGTTTTTGTGCAGGAAGGAACACCTTCCTGCACAAAATCAATCATCCCCGCAACGTGGCGCAAGGGAGCCTGTGTTGGTGCATGGCAGCCAATTGTGCGGCAGCACAGGGATGTGTCATATTGTTGTGAATATGATGCATCCCTGTGTTTTTAAAATGACGCAGCTCGGCGCAGCAAAATGGCTTGCAGCGCCCTGCTGCGTCATATTGTTTTAAATGAGGACCAATCTATCACAACTTTTTGGGTACCTTGTTAAGAAACTCAAACCCAGAGTACAGACTCCACCTATCTTTCAGGAGTGGAAGAAGACGACTTGCTGGCGTCTGCAGTGGAGCTCAGCAAAGCACCCCGGGTTCGAGCTGGGGCCTCTATTTCATGTATTTTGAACACCTTTTTGACCCACTGACAGGCTCTATGATAAACTCACACTGCCTTCAGCCTCAACGTCATAGCTCTCATTTGCGGCCCAATATAAACACCCACCACAGACTGAACTTACAGACACCTTGAGGCATCTCCGTTTTACATTAGTACTACACAAGATTAATATGCTGCACTAAAAAAACTACAAAAGCAAAAACTCTTAGGGTAGGTGAAACAAGGTAGACCTTTGTATATGAAGTACAGGAGGCAGGTGACAGTTTCACAAAATAGGTTTATTCTTCACAGATGCCACAGTAGGCAAGTAAAACATGTTAACTGTAAAGAGGAAATATGACACTAACATACCATAATGGTTTTAAAGTCATTGTTCACCCAATCAGTGTTTTTTGCTTGTAAAGTTAAGGACATTTTGATAGGCCCGATAAGGAACCGTTAAAAGGTCTATTTTTAATTACTGCCAGATCTCAGACCCGGATGGACTCGGCCCATTTAAAGCCCTGGGTATTATTGGATGACCTAAATAAAATAGAGGTCTATGGCTCCTAATATGTGTTTCAAGTAATGGAAGACAGACTGTGGGGGTCATTGCTTAGAACAACCGGGTGATGGAAGGAATGCTTGAACGAATCCAAGCCACTGAAAATCGCTCGGGCCTGAGTTGCAAACCATCATTTTTGACCCACTGTGCCATGCTAGACAGAGAACCAACTTAAGCAAATCAGTCTTCTTTCTGCTCCAATAGGAGCAGTCCAGTGTATCACGGAGGCTGAATTGTAACCAACACGATCATTGATTCCATCTGGTTCTTAAATTTATTAATCCAGTTGTTTTCATTGTAGCTATCACTAAAACCTGAGATTCTTGTTCTAGATGTTTGATTTGTGTTCCTTTAGTCTTGTTTTGATTTCCCTCTATGATTTTTTCTATGTACAGTTTTCTGCATGGACATTTTAAACAATACAGTAAATTTCCAGATTTGCATGGTCCATAACCTCTTATTTTTAATTTTTTGCCTGATCTTCAATGTGTTACTTCAGTCCCTTTTACTATGGCTTCACAATGATTACAGTTTGAACAATGAAATGTCCCAGTTTGTGGATCTGTCACGGGTACGTTTCTGCGTATCCTTTCTGACTTTCTTCAATGTTACTTCTTAAATATTCTTATTTCTCTACTACACAAACTGTGTTTTTAAAATCTGGCTCGCTCTGGAGAATGTGCCAATGTTTCAGTATTGCTTTTTGAAATTTCTGCTTTGTGTAGAGTTGTAGCGACAAATATTTGCTGCAAACAGTTACTGTGATTACAGACTGATGCATTAAAGTTTGCTCCAGGGACAAAATCACTGATTAAAGTTTGCAATTAATGGTCGCAACTTCATATTTGTGGGCATAGGAATGTCCTCTGTGTGGTAAGCTGAACTGATGTGCACCAGTGCCCTGAATAACCCAACTGCATGTGAAACTGGTGTTCTGATGTCCCCAGCACACAGAGGGGCATATTCACAAGGACTTATCGCTGAGTTAGCGGCACTTTATCGCAGCCAAAGTGGCGATAAATTCATCGCACCATTCACAAGCAGGTGCTAACAGCTGATATCACCAGTTTACCCGCGATAGCAGGCGCAAAAAACATCGCCACGGATGACACCGGCAACTAACGCTAATGAGATGCAGAGTAGGCGTTCCCGTGCAAAAACCCGTGAAAACACCACTCCGCAACATTCTCAACGACCAGCCAGATCGGCGATAAGATTCAAAAACATGCGATAAGGCGCGTTAGCAGCATGGATTTAACACCTGCTCCTACCTGGTGCTAAGTCGGACGACAACCTGCACCATAAAAGGGAGCCCAGCCCACAGCCACACCAGAAGAACAACAGATGCCATAGAGCTACTGATCATGCAGCTCGGAGCCCCAAGAGGGCCACAACACCCACCACCGCCAGGACCCCCACCTCCCCATGACCACCCCCCGGACTACCACAGAGGCGGCGCAGACAAAGACACCGGACCTTCCGAAAACGCACCAGCCTCGGAGACTTAACGCCAGAGGAAGTCATTGCCCACTACAGGCTCAAAAGGACAACCATCCTCCGCATCCTGACCCTCATTGCCCACAGGCTGACAGTACCAACACAGCGGAGAACCAACTTCCCTCCACAGTCAAAGCTGCTGGCCGTACTGCACCTGTTGGCCCTGGGACCTTCTAACCAACAACTGCCATAGTCGGAGGAGTCTCACAGCCAGCCCTGTCAAAGTTCCTCACACCTGTCTTGGATGCCATCATCAGCTTGGTACCCCAGCAACTTTACTTCCCACACACTGCGCAGGAACAGCTGGAGATCAAGCAAGGCTTCTACGCCATAGCTGGCTTCCCGCACGTGTTGGGGGCAATCGACTGCACACATGTACTCCTCGTGCCCCCTGCCGCCACTGCACACAATTACCGCAACAGGAAGCACACGCATTCCATCAATGTGCAGGCAATAGTGGACCACCGGGGACTCTTCACCAATGTCGTCGCCAACTACCCAGGCAGTGTGCATGATTACTTCATCTTCCGACAGTCCATCATCAACCAGCGCTTTCAGGATGGCACCTATGGAAATGCACTGCTCGTCGGTAAGGAACAACTGAACACACCACACACCTCAACTCCACCAACATACAACTCACAACTCTGGGAATGCACACGTCACAAAATCACATACAACATGACAACCAACATCCCCACATTCCAGACACGACAACACAACTTACTGTGGCAACCTGGGCTAGCCATGTACACAAGCCATCAACGGCATGGCACCTCAGCCACACAATAGCAGAATGTGGGGAGAGGTGGGAACCAGGCATGTGCGAAGGAGGTAAGTGACCCATGAATGTGAATGTACACAACGCCAAGTGTGGCGTGGATGTGCTGGACAGACTTGAGTATGCAGACCACAGACATTTCCATGTCGACATACACTGCTGGTGTCTGCAGTGTACTGGACAGTGGACGCAACCATGTTACCGCAGCCAGTGAGGAAGAATGCGGAAATGTTGCTTGTTACGTCCCCCCCTGTAAGCGTGAGCGGAGTGGGCTGGCCCGGCGTACGCCAGGCCAGCGTAGGGGTGTGAATAAAAAGCCCCTTACTCTGGGCGTGGTTCTCTTCCGGAATGGCCAATGTGTCTGCCAGGGCGGCGCCTCTCACCCTGCCACGAGGCCGATGCCGTGAGCGGCAGTGCCTGCGATCATTTGCGCCTGCTGCACCCCAGGCCGCTGGTCCCAAGACCCGTCTTGCCCGCCCCAGCGCACCCAGGCCTCCCTGCTCACCTGCCGACACCGGCGTGTGTCAAAGAGGGCCCACCATGTGCCGGTGCAAGCTCCAAGCCCGAGGCCCGTGACCATGGCAGCCTCCTCAGACCATCACGGCCTCCGTGACACAGGCCCCCAGTACTCCTTTCTCATTGACGTACTCCACCGCTGCCTCCAGCCTACACTGCGGTCCAGTAGGTCACACATTTGGAACTGAGTCTTGATTATACAATGGCAGAGTACATACGTTTATGGCAGATTTTATGTCACAGTACTCCCTTCGATGTGGTGCCACCAACTCTGTGCATAGCATTCCAACGACACGTGTCTGTGGGCCCTTGCTGACTACTGCCTTCTGCCTACACTGCAGCCCAGCACTGCGGGGTCACCCGTGTACTGCCTACACTGCGGTCCAGCAGGCCTCACACCAATCCAATCCAGTCCGGACCAGGCAGGGAACGGCATCGTCGCAGGCTGCACACATGCTCAGCTCTGGTGCTTCTACCTCCATCAATCACAAATCATCGCCACATGGCATTCCAACGTCGTGTGTGAGAGTACCAGGAGGAGCTGCCTGAACAGCGGTTGGCCCGCGCTGACCGCTGCATCTGGCCTACACTGCGGTCAAGTAGGTCACACATTTCGAACGGAGTCTTGATTGTTCAATGGCAGAGTCCATATCATTGTACGCAAGGAGAGGAGTAAGAGGAAGACGCGGTTCAGTCCGGAGGAAAAAAGGATCCTCGTTAAGGAGGTGACCGAACACTACCAACAACTGCTCTGGTGCCACTAACTCTGTGCATCACAAGCCAAGGACACGTGGCTGGGGGCCCCTGCTGACCGCTGCCTCCGGCCTACACTACGGTCAAGTAGGTCACACATTTGGAACTGAGTCTTGATTTATTTATGGCAGAGTTTATACCATTGAACAGGCCTCATCGCAGACTGCATCCCCTTTCAGCGCTGGTGCCACTGACTCCGTGCCCCGAAATTCATGGACACTCTCTGGTTGAACTTTGGTGGCGTCTGAGTCTATGGCCTGGGGGTTGTCTTCATCATCATGTAGCTGATACTGACTTGGTGTCAAAAATGAGTCTGTAGCATTCATCTCCTCCATATTGCCTGTGTCTGCTTGGTACTGCCCTCTGTATCATGCCCTGGAAGATCACCTTCCACTGTCCTCCAAAACCCTCCGAGACATTCACCTTGGACATCGACGAGGACCCGCTCAGCTCTCGTGGCCCTACCTCAGTGCACCCGTAGTCACCGTCCCGTGGCGGTGTTCCATGTGCCGGCCGCTGTGCATCCGGGGCCACTAACTCCGTGCAGCTCAAGTCATGGACCCTTGCTGTTTGAACTGTGAACTTCTGATTGTCTAATCACTGTTGTAGTTGTTGCCAGCACCAAACACTCCTTGAGGGCTGGCTCACACTCACCCCACACCCATCCAGCACAGGCGTCACTGGACATGTGACCCTAGCAATAAAAGGGGCCGGGCGCACCTGCCCATAGCCAGTTCCACAAACTATCTAAGTGTGTCCGTGTGGTCATTGTGTATGCATGAGGGCCCCGGGCCCTACCACATTGCATTGTGTTGTGTATAGCGGATGCAACCATGTCACCTCAGGCAGTGGGTGAGACCTGGGACATGTAGCTGTGTCGTACCCCCCTGTAGGCGTTGCCGGAGTGGGCTGGCGTATGACAGTCCAGCATACGGGTGTGGATGATCACCCCGGAGCTCTGTGGTTAAGTGTTGGGCTTGCCAATGAAGTACCTAATGCGTGTGTCTCTGTTGTAGTGTCGGTGCCACCCGTCCCGCAAGGGACAAAGCTGCAATGTAACATGCCCCCGGAGTGCGGGCTCGGCCAAAGGGATAAATGAATGAGCGCAAGCCCGCTCGGGGTCCGGGATCATAAATGCCAACTGTTGTGTGTGTATCGCTATTGCCGCAGCATAAGCCAAAGGTTTTGCCTCGACCGCATCGCAAGTTCAGCGAGCCATGAACTCTACATCTGTGTCTGCCCTATCCTTACCATAGGCCTACACACACGTGGCCGCCCACCTTCAACGCACAACATCACAGTGTCGTTGTCAGGCTTGTGGACATGTGCAGACAGGCATGACAATGGTGTGCCGTAGGAGTGCAAGTGATGCAACCGCGCAGCGCACACAAGTAATTAGGCTCGGGGGTGGGAGGAGCAGCAGTGAGGCTATGTAATACACATTGATGGTGCTCATTTGCTACAAGCAGTACATGTCACACAGGAATCACTATGACACACATATCACACGCCAATCAACTAGTGAGCCTGCCAACACATCATACAGAACCAACTATTGACTCATGTCTCTCTGCACTGTCACAGGTGATAAAGGATATGCAGTCTGCCCTTGGATGATGACACCCCTCTGAGCCACGAACACACAGGCCCAGAGGCAATACAATGCGGCCCACAAACGCACCAGGGGTATCGTGGAGCGCACATTTGGCGTGTTGAAGTCACGTTTCAGGTGCCTGGACATCACAGGTGGGAGGCTCCTGTACAGCCCAGACATCGTGTGCAAGATGATCGTTGCATCTTGTGTGTTGCACAACATATGTGTACGCACCAATGCCCCATGGTTACAAGTGCCAGATGCACCGGACGATGATGGGGAAGATGAGGCAGGTGGACCACACCCCACTGCAGCTGCAGCAGGAATAGCCCGTAGGAACAACATCATTGACAATTTCTTCACATGAGGACGTCACATTGTGACAGTTCTTTGCAATCATGAGACAGTACAAAATGACCACAGGCACAGCATGTGCAAATAAATTCATTTCAACACACATTCCCTGAGTTTCTGTATGTGTGCTGCAGTGTGGCACGGGGATCAGGGACATGATCCAGAGTCATTGTGGGTGTGCAGTGTGCTGTACTTAATTGTGCATGTGTGCCATTGTGCCCATCTCCCCCCATCCCCCCAGTCCCTGGTCGGGACTCACCCTGTTGATGTTGTGTCAGGTCATGTTGAGCAGTGTCCCGTTCCCCGACTCTTGGCACCGTATCCCGACTGATGACTGTGGCCACCATTTTCTCAATGTCATCCAGCTCCTGGTGTGCCGCTGGTTCCCCACCTCAAATCTGCGTTGCTGCTTTCATGTTGGCATCGAGTTTCTTCTTGGTTTTGCCCTTCACATCATTCCAGCGCCTCTTGACCTTTTCCATTGTCCTCCTCGACACTCCGACTGCATTTACGTTGTTCATGATGTGCTGCCATATTTCCGTTTGTGTTGCCGATGACACAGTGGAGGTGACGAACAGTTGTTGGTAGTGTTCTGTCACCTCCGTGACGATGATCCGGTTTTCCTGCAGACTGAACCCCGTCTTCCTCTTCCTCTTCTCCTTGCCCTTCCCCGGCCCCGGGGTTCCTGGCTGGTCGTCTGTGGGGCTTCTGGGGTTCGCGTTGTCCTCTGCACTCGGTCCGGATGCTTCCATGGTGCTACGCAGTTACATTTTTTTGTCTCTTTTTTTCTCTGCTTTTATAGTGCATTTTCCCGCGTGTCGCGTGGGAATCGCAGGCCTGTCGCTGGTTATCGCTGATTTTTGTTTCGCGATTTGGGACATTGCAACTTTTTGGGCGTTCGTGTTTCGCATTTTTTTGGCGTCGCGTTAATTTGTCGCGTTATTGTGAGACTATCGCATGGTCCCGCCGGGTTGAGAATACTGCGTTAACACGGTGTTATTTTCCCGCGATAGACTGCGATGTGAGAAGTTGAGTTAAGCAAATTTGGCGATAGTTAACACACGTTCTTGAGAATATCCCACATAGAATCCAGTGTGCACCCTGACGAATATGTCCACAATTGACAATGAGAGCTAGGGCCTGAGTCTCACCGCAAGTGAGCCGCCAAAAGAGTACTCTACAGTGAACACAAAACTACCACCTGTGTCTATCTGGACAGGTAGTGTGAGAAGTTGTTGGCACTATACTGTTTTTGAATTCATAGTAATAGACAGGCCTTTTTTACCTGTTCAAAGTGAGAGCACATTACCTACAGACCTGTTCCTGTAAAGGTCCGGGCCCATGTCGTGCCCAGACTCCGTATTGACATACCTGCATGTATGTCAAGTGCGTGTGCATGTATGGTGAATGGTAGCAGAACCCCATGTTATGTGCGAATGCTGAAGCTAGTGGGATTCAGTTTGGATTGCCACTGATTAGATGTGGCACGAGATGGGCGTTGTAATGCAGCCCCCCAAGCAGTAGAAGTGTATTGCCCACATTCCTGAGCTAAAGAGAGTAAGAGACTAACTCCACACACTGAAGGATGGCTAGTCCTTCTTGAGCACTGCTGCTGGGGGGATGGAGGTGAATCAGCAGATTCTTCAGTTGTTTGAGGGAGAAAAGTTTCTGGGCAGGGCCTTTCTGTCTTCTCCTTGAGCAGACCCTCCAGGAAGGCTGATGTCAGCCAGCTGCAGAGGTTTTCACTTATTGTTCTCACATCATGGGCATCCCTACTTAAAGCCAGCCTTATCATTACGAACCACCATCTGATTCAAAGACTCGGTCTGCACTGCAGCCAGAAAATTGAATATGATAAGAAACTACAACAAACTGTTTTCTGTACCATAGTCATTGAGGCCAGATTTACCAACATTTTGAGAAGCTTTTTAGATGCAGCCCGGAGGCAAAATCAATTTCTGGATTTACTAAGCCTTGCAAAGCCCAAATTGGGGTGAGGTTTAAGCGTGGCTTAGTATTAAAAAAAAGTAACACAAGGCAGCAATATGCACTGCCTTGCTGGCATTACTTTGCTTCAGGAGGTGTTCCATAGGTGGAGGATGGGCATTCTCGGGCAGACACCCATGGATGTTGATGCAAACCCAGGTTTACTAAAGTCAAAAAGTCTGGATTTGTACCAAAATGTCGCACCTACCTGAGAGAGGCATAACAAGACGAAATTGCTTCATATCTCCTTGTTGGTTCCTATTTCCATGTGTGCTGCGTTCTGTGGCACACATAAAAATAAGAATATGCCTCTAAGGGTTGTTTTTGTGCAGGAAAGGATACCTTCCTGCAAACACAATGCTATTCATCACACAGGCACCCATGTGCCATGGTGCAAGGGTGCCTGCATTGGCAGTATAGACTGCGTGAAGTGTGTCAGAGCTGAGACAGAGCACCATATATTAGTAGGTATGGCACTTATCTGCTTTCTCCCTTTCATGCAACACAGCGCAGCAAGATCCCTTGCTGCATTGCATGAAAGATCAGTAAATATGGCCCTTTATCAACTTAATTTGCCTGGAAATTATGTATTAAAGTAGGACCCAAACCTTCCGACTTTGTTCCAGTTTCAACCTTCTTAACTGACAAGGATGCTTATACTCCACTGAGTACTCAGAGAGCTGCTGTGATCCAGGATAGCATCACTGATAACCAGTTTCCTGGATGTGAGTGATGTCCCCTCAAGCCTGTGCATTCTACTGGAGAGCTGTAGGTTTGCCCCTCCACCTTTTGCCCCGAACGAACAGTGTCTGTCAGGCTGAACAAAGGTCAGCCTGACAGACACTGTTCACTTTCAGTTCAGGCAGCCAGGAGCCAGACCTGGGCATTTAGCGCTGGCTGCTGGCTGCCTGAACTGAACTTTGCTGGGCTAAGAAAGTCACAGCTCCTGTGGGCGTGACGTCCTCAGCTCAGCAAAGGTTTCTGAGGCCCTCCCCTCAGTGATGAGGGGTAGCGTCACTGATTGCCTCACACCTGGGCCTTCAGTTTTAAGCCCTGAAGCGCCCAGGGTCGAGTGTCAATTAGTAACACTTTATCACAGAGTGGGGTGGGGTTAGTAGTCTAACTGACACCATCCCACTCTGTGATGACTTTGGGACTGCTGCCTTCCCTCAGTGGCAGTCCCAATACTTCTAGAACCCCTGAGGCAGCTCAGATCTGGCTGCAGGTAAGTGTGTGTTTTGTTTTCTTTTTAAATTGTTTGGTGCGTGCGTGTATGTATGAATGTTTGAGAAAGAGTGTTGTGAATGAATGTGTTTGTGTGTGTGTGTGCGCACGTGTGTGAATGCATGGTTGTGAGTGTTATGTGTATGTGTGCATGTGTGTGTGTGTCCCGTCCATCCCCCTCCCTCCAAAACGTACCGGCCGCCCCTGACAAATACTATGGAAAAACAAACATTGAATAAACCTAAAGGCTGGGGGCCTATTGACTTTGCCAATGCTTGTTTTCTATAGCATCCATTCTCAGGTGCTTTTGCCAGCACTGTCTTGCTATTGCTGTTCTTCAAAAAGCTTTGGCAAAGCAAATAGGTCTGAAGTTTGCATTGCGTATGCGCACCTGATCTGCACAGCATACAAACGTCTACTGTATTGGCTTTGCCAATGCTTTTTTTGTGTGATGCTAGTACTACCTCTGAACATTTACTTCCTTGCGGGTGTGAATGAATTTGGATTTGAAGAAGCCATCTTGTCAGGCTAGACATACATCCCAGCACTAGCCACGGAGAGAAAATCCCTTTGTTCTATAGGATGCAAGCCATGTGTATCACCTTAAAGGTTTAGTCACATTATGTAAAAATCACTAAAGTGTGCTAAAAACATACTATTAACACCATCATAGTAAAAATGATTATAACAACTTGCCAGGGTGCATTATGTACGGGATAATTTATCCCCATATGTACATTATGAATCACTGACATAACCTCGACAGACATAATATCGACCTATATTTTTATCGACACAAAAATATCGACGACACTAATATCAATATCCTATACTTAATTAAAAAAATACACTAATATCGAAGCCAAAATATCGTAAAACAATATTATCGATCACAGTAATATCGAACACATAAATATCGTTATTTAAAATATCGAACATCCTTTAAAAATATACATGTCCAAAATATCGATCACAACAATATAGACAGCATTATTATCGTTTTTGTAAAAATATCGACAAGTAAAACATAGATAAAACACACAAAATTAAACACCATAAATATAGTAAAATAAATAAACATACATTGCATATAAAATAAAATCAAAAACATATTTTTAAAACACAGTAAAACATATCTTAAAACATTAAATAATAAATACACTATTAATAACCATTTTAATTTTATATTTACATTAACTACAAAGTTTATTTAACATCACATATAATATAATCACATTTAAATAGTTCAACATGTGAAAAGAAAAAAAAAAGTAACTGACTCTTAATTAGCGTTTTCCATATATGGAAAACAACTACCAAAACAATAAAAAAAATAAAGAACAACCAATAAAAATACACAATGTTAAAATAAACCAATAAGGTTAAGCAAACAATTAAATGAACACTATATAAGGAATAAAAACTTAGGGGCCTATTACCACCATGGTAGCGGGAAAACACCGCCCGCATGGACCGCGACATCGCCGCCGGCGAATTACGATGACCCGCGCTTGAAATCCGACCGCGGCGGTCTGATCGCGGGCCTTAAAATTGCGTCGGTTGCTGCTGCCCGCAGCACTGCCGCGATGCCGAAAGGAACATGTTCTACATTTCCCTGCACTGCGTAGCAGGCACTGCACAGTGCCTGCCACCTGGTACAGGGAAATGAAGGGGGGACCATGGGTACCTCTCCAATGCACCCCCCCAACACATTGGGGGCCCGCAACGGGCCCCCGGAAGACATTCTCCGCATGCCTCTCCATGGCGGTTTGACCGCTGAGGAAAGGCTGGCTACCGCCGGCATCCTAATCCTGCCGGCGGAGCCTGCTCTGCACCGCCACCATTATCCCGGTCCTGCTCCGTCTGCCAGGCAGGAGTGCGGATGGCAACCGGCGGAAAAGCGGCGGTCGGAATTTCCCACCGCCGCGGTCACCACCGCCATCCTAATTTTACCGGCGGTTTTCTGGGTTGCAATGGCGGTCGGATGTCCACTGCCGGTCCGGCGGGCGCCACCGCCGGCCCGGCGGTGGACATCCGACCGCCTACGTAATAGACCCCTAAGTCTTATTTTACACCTTAAACCAAAAACAATAAGGAAGCCAAAACTCTGCCGGATTTCCACCAAAAACAAGGACTTCATCAAAGAAAACAAAAGACACACAATTGAATGTATGACATTGTTCTGCATTCTGTCCATCATTTGTTCTTTTTGCATTTGTCACCCCGAGTGGGACGGGTATGCCCAGACGTGGGTTCCGTGCTCTCCATGCCACTGAAGTCAAGCTCTCCTGGCTGATGAGGGCTGAAAGCCCGAAACCGGTCCTAGGATGCTTGTTTCCAGTCCAGGGAGGACCTGGCCTGGCAGTTCGGGCTGGACTGTTCCCATTGGGCGCAGGGTCAAGACTGATTTGCATATGTCTGGGTCCAAACTGGAATGGCATGGTGAGCAAAAAAACGATGAATTTTGGCCCAGATCTCTGTACTGGGGTGAATGTATGACATTGTTCTGCATTCTGTCCATCATTTGTTCTTTTTGCATTTGTCACCCCGAGTGGGACGGGTATGCCCAGACGTGGGTCCCGTGCTCTCCATGCCACTGGAGTCAAGCTATCCTGGCTCATGAGGGCTGAAAGCCCGAAACCGGTCCTAGGATGCTTGTTTCCAGTCCAGGGAGGACCTGGCCTGGCAGTTCGGGCTGGACTGTTCCCATTGGGCGCAGGGTCAGGACTGATTTGCATATGTCTGGGTCCAAACTGGAATGGCATGGTGAGCAAAAAAACGATGGATTTAGGCCCAGATCTCTGTACTGGGGTGAATGTATGACATTGTTCTGCATTCTGTCCATCATTTGTTCTTTTTGTATTTGTCACCCCGAGTGGGACGGGTATGCCCAGACGTGGGTCCCTTGCTCTCCATGCCACTGGAGTCAAGCTATCCTGGCTGATGAGGGCTGAAAGCCCGAAACCTGTCCTAGGATGCTTGTTTCCAGTCCAGGGAGGACCTGGCCTGGCAGTTCGGGCTGGACTGTTCCCATTGGGCGCAGGGTCAAGACTGATTTGCATATGTCTAGGCCCAAACTGGAATGGCATGGTGAGCAAAAAAACGATGGATTTAGGCCCAGATCTCTGTACTGGTGGAATGTATGACATTGTTCTGCATTCTGTCAATCATTTGTTCTTTTTGCATTTGTCACCCCGAGTGGGACGGGTATGCCCAGACGTGGGTCCCGTGCTCTCCATGCCACTGGTGTCAAGCTATCCTGGCTGATGAGGGCTGAAAGCCCGAAACCGGTCCTAGGATGCTTGTTTCCAGTCCAGGGAGGACCTGGCCTGGCAGTTCGGGCTGAACTGTTCCCATTGGGCGCAGGATCAAGACTGATTTGCATATGTCTGGGTCCAAACTGGAATGGCATGGTGAGCAAAAAAACTATGGATTTAGGCCCAGATCTCTGTACAGGGGTGAATGTATGACATTGTTCTGCATTCTGTCCATCATTTGTTCTTTTTGCATTTGTCACCCTTCGAGTGGGACGGGTATGCCCAGACGTGGGTCCCGTGCTCTCCATGCCACTGGAGTCAAGCTATCCTGGCTGATGACGGCTGAAAGCCTGAAACCGGTCCTAGGATGCTTGTTTCCAGTCCAGGGAGGACCTGGCCTGGCAGTTCAGGCTGGACTGTTCCCATTGGGCGCAGGGTCAAGACTGATTTGCATATGTCTGGGTCCAAACTGGAATGGCATGGTGAGCAAAAAAACGATGGATTTAGGCCCAGATCTCTGTACTGGGGTGAATGTATGACATTGTTCTGCATTCTGTCCATCATTTGTTCTTTTTGCATTCATCAAAGAAAAAGCTATTGCATCCTTCAAAAAGTAAGTAAATTACCATCTATAAAATAACAACAATGCTAATCTTGAAAAACTACTATTTGTCTTACTCAATTAATTAATATATATCTTTTTCTAATTTTTGTCTCCTCTACAGATTTTTCTCAAAGCATCAAGAAAAGTACAGACCAGCTCCTAAAACCATCTAACAAATAATGTAAGTATTTTGCTAAATTCCTTTTAAAAATCATGTAAAACACCCAACCAAACCCCAACTGCATCCCAAACACCCACCCCAGCCTATGAACAAATGTAACAAAATAAGTAAAAATGTGTTTTACTCTTCCAACAGAAAAATAAACAACTTAACAGAATTCAATAAACAAAGAAAAACATCTCCATTGAAAAGCAGCTAAAAACCAACATTGTAAATATATTAATAACAATGTGTATTTATTAAGAAATAAACAAGTATAATAATCATTTTAATAATTTTTATATACATTTGTTGTAGAACTTAACACATCACAATGACAGAAGGCGCCCAATTTATAAAATCCCAAAAAGGAAAATGTTTGCTTTGTTACATGGGGTATGTCTATACCCAGGAAAAGCAAAGTGAACTAAAAGTCAATTGGAAATGTAGCAAGTACTATTCAAATAAATGTTATGGTCGAGCAACAACTAGAGAAACAACTGTTTTGTATACAAGGGAGCATAACCACCCTCCAAATGTTACTGAAATAGATGTTAGAAATGCCCTGGATGACATTCGAGAAGCTAGCACTAGCTCACAAAAACCTACCAGTGAAATACTTAACCGCTTCGCTGCGGCCGGAATTCCCCCGCTGTGCTGAGGAATTTCACGCATGCGCGGTTCGGACGGCCCCTGGCCGTCCGCCGCACACGCCCACCGTGACGTCAGACGGCCGGGGGCCGTCCGACGCACGCAAGGGGTTAAAGAAATGCTGCCTAGAATACCCAAACATGCTACTGGGCAAATGCCCTCTATTTCTTCATTAAAAAGAACTATAGCTCGCACAAAAAAAGACACAACAACTACCGCGCCTACTCCCAAAACATTTGAAGAGGTGGTAATTCCCCCAGAACTATCTATAACTCATAATGAAGAACCCTTTGTTCTCTATGACAACAAATGCAAAGACAAAAGAATAATAATGTTTGCTACTGCAAACAATTTAATAAAACTTCAACAATCAGAAACATGGATGATGGACGGGACTTTTAAAATCTGTCCCAAGCCATAAACAAAACTCCACATATATGGAAGTACTAACAAAAATTAAACAAGAAACAAATAATTATTTTCCACAGAAAATAATTATAGATTTTGAGCAGGCCATGATAAGTGCAATTCTAAAATGCTACCCACACACATCAATTCAGGGATGTTACTATCATTTCAATCAGTGTCTATGGAGACACCTACAGAAATCAACACTTAGGGGGTCATTAGGATGGCGGGCGGAAGCACATCCGCGGTGCTGGCGGGGACGGAAAATGCCCTTTTCCGCACTCCTGCAGCGGTCCTCCCGCCCGCCATATTACGATGGGCAAACATAGCCCATTTCCCGTCCGCTGCGTAGCCAGGAGTACCGCCAGATTTTTGCGCCTGCCACCGCAGCCAATAGGGACTTGCCGCCGTGCGGAATGACGTCCCGTCCGCCGTACAAATCACGATGCCGCAAACAGCCCATCACACCGCAGCGGAGATCCTCCAACCCAGAGACGGCGAAAACATGACAGCGGAGCACGAAACCAGACTCATGGTACCCTCAACCCGGTCCGGACCACAATGGATCCAGCCCTTCAAGCCATTCCGGTGCTGTACCTCCTCCACTACCAGCAAATAATGGACCGTCACGGACAACGACGCAGGTACGCAATGACACAACTCCGCACACAACCACAACACACAACTCCTGTGCTGATATGCGGTCCCTGTCCACATCAGACACACTGGTAAGGACAGGAACACCTCCCCAAGTGTACCCACACATGTCCCACCTGTCAGGAAATCACCCTTCCGCATCCGGGTCACCAATCAACCTCGAAATCACTGCAATGTCCCGGCCATGTCACCGCAGCGGTGAAGACGCGGGAAAACATGCACAAAATGTAGTAGGCAGGGCCCGCGCCGGGCATGGGCAGTCCACAAAGATTCACAGGGCTCCACCTTCACCCTTCCCACACTACGCCTCCCACACCCATTTGGGGCACATGTTGTGTGCACCCCCTGTGCCCCCCCATCACAATTAATCTCCCAGGTGTAGCCAGACCTAGCACCTCACACACCAAAGGACCAGGGCGCCTGTCTTGAAAGGTGGGGGTGAAGAGGAACACCATGCACAGAAGCTCAGGGGCTGGACAACCATCCTCCTCACACCTATCTTCCACTCATGTGAAGCAAACTGAGCCCAACCATAAAATGAAGACTCACACTGCATAAGAACATCCACTGAACTGTCCACACTGCCTGTCAAGTCACTCACAAACACCCCACACTGACACACAGTCACATACACACACCATAGGCCAGCAGCAATGTAAGACAATCAATGGGTCAGCCAAACGTGAAGTGGACAGTGCTGGAAAACCATGGAGCAAGACTTATAGCATCTGTACATCACATGCAAGGGAAGGAACATATCACAACACCATTAGGTCATCAAATCAGACATGGGTGGCACAGTGGGTGAAATTAAACCAAACTGCCCTCTGTGCAATAACTCAGGGACACATCAAGGCAAGCCATGCATAGTTACAGGAATGATAGGAAGTGTCTGAAGTCATACAGTGAGCAGCAACACATCTGTCACAACTGACTTGACATGTGCACATCATCAGTTTAACACACATGGCCATTGTCACACTCCTTGACTGACAAACACAACTAGGACCTTCACACATACACATTCTCTGCCAACCTCAGACCTCCAGCACTCAACACCTGTGGAAGCACACATAAAGGCCAAAATGGTGTCCTGTGAGTGCAATGACAACCAAACACACTCCCTGTGGTGCACCCACAAACATCACACTATCACACAGGGATGCCTGAACCAATGCAGATACCAAAACAATAGTCAAACACAAAGCTCACAAACAACATACACAGAGGTACAACAAGCCCACACATGTGCAGGAAAACAGTGGAAAGGCAATGTGACCCTAAACAGAACAGGAATACACAACATTGTCACTCAGGACCAATGCACAGACACCATACCTCAACACAGACAAGAGGTGTATCATCAAAAATCCACCATGAACACCAACTGGGATCAATGGACAATCAGCTAACACAGACACAGACACCTCAACACCCATGAAGTGGACAAGGTGCCATATTGTACCAGAAGCATGCACATGCACAACCCTGAAAAGTGACAGGTCAAAAATAGGAGGACTAACCACCAATGTGCACTGAAAACAAGCCCAGCAACAAGAATCCCCTTGCTGCATGTGACAGACACACAAGTGATGCACACCACACCTGCAACACACATCTGAATGTATCACACAGCTAAAACAACCACACACACACAACGTAATGCAAATAGAACATCACACACACATAGCATCAGTCAGTTCAAAGAGCCAACACAGGCCAAACACTGCATACATCCACAACCAAAACACTGCAGATGCACAGACCAATCCATCACAATGCAAACTCAGCTGCACATCAGGAGGATGCACAACAAGCAAGTACAAGGCAACATACACTGACAACACTGCATGCACACAAAGCAGTGTGTGCACAACAACCAAAACAGTAGCACACACATCTGAGTGCCACACCATGAACTCCCACAGCACAAACATAACATCACACTCAGGAAGTGTAGCACGACCTCAGCAAACACACATACAGCTGAGCCATCACCCACAGATGCACAACTCAGGGACATCCAGGTGCAAACAACATGACCAGAGGACTGTGCTGCCCAAATATCTGCACTGCACATGAGCAACCATGACAGCAAACAAGTACAAGGAAATAACACATAACTAATTTGAAATCTGTCCTGAGCAGCACATTGGTCCTGGGCACAGATCAGCCTCACACAGCATAGTGTCACACTATGAAGCGGTGGGGAGGCTCACAAACTGGCAAACCATGGTGTGGAAAACATGAGACTGAAGTGTTGTGTACTGTTGTGTACTGCAGTAGTGGACAGGTGAGCAGTGTACAGTACACAAACACATAGAGGAGTCACCACAATGTGTAGGCATCAGAAGCACATATGGGGGATGGCATGACTCCACATACCACATACCATACTGGAGCCAAAAATGGGTCAAGTGATAGCAATGCATGAGAAAACTCACAAATATTGTCAGTGTGGCTGAGCAGTCCTGTACAGTGTGCACAAACAGTAACAAGACACTTGGCAGATCAACAAAACAAAACACAACACAGACTTGCCTGTCACACACTCTGCATACTCACAACTGGCAGCAACAACAAGTAGGTGTCCCCCAGGAGTGCAAGGACACAACAACACACTGCACACTACCCAACCTACAACTCCCACATGTGCCCACAATTAGAAACACATGGCAGAGTATTGAAACAAACAGGCACTCAGCTTCTGCGTCATACATGTGTGCAGTTGGCATTGCAGGGGCATACACACATCAACACTGACAACCAAAACACCCCAACACACTTCATGACCACACAAGTGCACACATCCAAATGTACCCATGTGACTAGGAAGACAGGCCATCACAAGATGACCATACATCATCACTGCTGCTCACACATCAAGAAAGATCACACAGATATGAAGGAACCTGGCCAGCCCGCAAGTAATCCTGTGGATAGAATACACCTCTGTTCTGGAATTGCATCATAACATGACATGTGGACAATTTAGCAAACCTGACCATATGATGAGTATGATAATCGTAGATCATCACAAACACCCACCATTGCACCCACAAACCTCAGAAGAAAGAAGAACGAAAGTGCCCCTCACCACTGCCAAACCCAGAACAAGTAAAAGAAGCAATTGGCAATGTGAAGGTGGCATACAGAGCATTTGTCACATGCAACCATGCACATACCGAAAACACTCACATTTAGCAAGGACACTGACAAAGCAGACATCAGGAATAACTGTCTTTATTACATATCACCAAGATAGGCATTAAAAGTAGACAACAGCAAGGCCAGTGGCCAGTCCATAGTTCAAAGGAGGGACATGTGAACAGGAGAACCTGCACAGGGAATGGGCATCCAATAGTTCCAAACAGCAAGGCCAGTGGCCAGTCCATAGTTCAAAGGAGGGACATGTGAACATGAGAACCTGCACAGGAATGGGCATCCATAGTTCCAAACAGTAAGGCCAGTGGCCAGTCCATAGTTCAAAGGAGGGACATGTGAACATGAGAACCTGCACAGGGAATGTGTGACACCGTACACTGGCATGGGAATCACCACAGCTCTGTGGATACAGATGGGCAGTCCAGGCACCGCTGTGGGAGAGACAGCTTTGGGAGGGGGACTTTGCCTCAGACTTGGCTGTCAGTAGGACTGGGAGGTGACTGACTGTCGGGGACCGTTGGCGGACCAGACCTGGGACAGGGAGGAGCATCTGAGGTAGAGGCATCAGTGGCTTTGTGAGCCGGAGGGCTGCTTGGACCGGGTGGCAGCGTGGCACGGGTAGGCGGAGAAATGCTGCTGTGAGACACAGTGTGTGAGGGAGAATGTGGAGGGCTGCCTTTCCACTTCTTGCGGATTCGATACTGATAAATTGTCTTGGTAGGAGTGTGAAGTGGGGCGGGCACAACAGCCTCACTCCCCAACAAAGGTGCTTCAGGTGCAGGTGTTGGCCCTCCCTCTGGTGAACTGCTGGGTATGGTGGTATGCTTGGCCTGGCCTCTTTCCCTCCATCCCCTGTTGACCAGGTGAACCGCCCCCCCCAGTGCCCTCCTGTCCCAGCTTCACAGGGGTGTGGGTGGGAGTTGAGGTTGTGGGTGAACCTGCCTCAGAGATCCGTTTCTGCGGACTCTTTGCAGGCACCAGCTTCACAGCAGGCACAGCAACTTTTTGCGTGTCTGTGGGAGCAGGTTTTGGGACGGAAGTGTCCTTGGATTGGACTGACTTGGATGCATGTGAGCCTGAGGCCTGCTTCTTGGCTTGATGCCCCTGAGTGTCACCCGAAGGGCTTTTGGCTTTGCGTTCCTGTGTGACTTCTTTTTTTGGGGGGGATGGTGTCTGCGCCCTGGCCCGCTTGGAGTGCTGCTGTGTTGTGCTTCGTGTGGAGTACCTTGAGCCTGAGGGCTGTGGTGTGTGGTCACTCTTGTCAGATGTGGCCACTGGCAGGGTGGTTGCCGAAGGGACAGGAGCTGGACCCTGAGCCTGTGTCAGCTGAATGGATGCCGTCACTGTGGAGGACAAAGACTGGACAGTCCTGTGTAGCCCACCCACGTCAGAATGAATGCCCTCCATGAAGGCAACTACCTGTGCCAACTTCTTGTCATGATCAAGGAAGGCATTCAGTAAAGTAGTCTGACCCACACACAGCTGGCGCAAAAGCTCCACCGCCTCAACACTGAGGGCAGCAGGGGAGACAGGGGCAGGGGCCGCGGTGCCTGGGGTGAAGGACACTCTACCCTTCTGACTGCTGCGGTCACGGGCAGCACTAGTGGAACTAGCCGGGAGGGTGGGCACTGGACGATGTGTGGTGGAAGAAGAGGCTGATTTCCCACTCCCTGTGTCCGCCAACATCGATGAGTCACCGCTGGCGTCAGATGACGTTGAGGTTGGTGTCTCCGGGCCTGATTCATCAAGGGCACTCCGGTCCCCCTCAGAGGCGCTGGTCACATCAGTGTCAGTGAGCCCATGTGTTGCAGTTGAGCAAGATGGCTCATCCCCGGTGTCCGTACCCTGTCCTTCTGTGCCCTCTGTAGATGCTGCAAGAGACAGAGACGTAGGTTCAGTTTAGTCCCATACTCACAAACATCATATGCAACCAAAGCAAACAACTCAAACATGATACCCCCATATACCACACCACCCTGTACGGTCTGCATGTGCAAGCCTCATGCAAAAGTCAGAAGATGCATGGAAAGAAGCATAGTTGGCATCAATCACCCATGTGACGTTCACACTGCCAAATAGCTGGCCCGTGCCCCCAGTTGCCTGACATCCTGATTCTTGTAAGCATACCTCCGTACCTGTAGGTGAGATAGATGTACATCTCAACATGTTGTCACAGTCACATATGGAGTCACCTTTAAGGGGACAACACAGATACTGACTCCAGGATGTCCTCATACCATGGCCATGAGCTACTGATGTCCACCATGTTGTGCTCTGAAGCGCAACGACCATTGCCGTCAGCACATGTGTAGTTCACACAATTACAAAGTCAGACACTGCACACATCGACGTAAGCACACTCAGATGAGGAACACAGCTGTTCACTCCCCGGTGATGTCCATGACACCCATAATGCAGCAGATGGCATGAGGCCACATCTTATCTTGCAATGTCATGGGCCATTATGTTGAACACATGAGAAAGTACATGTAGCAAAAATGCATGTCAGCTGCACTCAACACAGAGGCCACTTACAAGCCATTGCATCACCCTGGAAACATCACAGAGCTCAACACTGGTGCAGGGTTGGGATACATGCAGTCACTCACACCCAAAGTCACCCTTCGCAGAATACTCACCCCCAACTTGCTGCTGATGGGCCCTCAAATGTCCATCCAGCTCTGGCTGTTTCACAGCCAAGATGCGGGCCATTAGTGGTGTCATGCTCCTGCGCGACAACCTTCCAGTCCGTGGGAGTAGCCCCAGCGTCATCTCTGCCACGTTTTTGCTCATCCGGCAGATGTCATCCCACCTCTTGTGACAGTGTGTGTGTCGTCGGTTGCAGACACCCAGAGCCCGCACCTTGCGTGCAATTGCCCTCCATAAGGCCTTACGCTGGCGGACTTTGAGCTGCAGGTATGGGAGACAAGATGAGGCAGTTTCAGGGACACTGGGCCATGTTCCACTGAGTCTCAGGACAGGTGCATGTAAACACTTAGCACAGCTGTACAGAAAGCTTGATCAGAGGCCATACAACATGACACGTAGTATATTTGCATCAGATAACCAGATTGAAATGAATTTAGGTATGAGAGTGGACACAGGACCTGGCCATCTCAAACACATGCAGAATGGCAGCACAAAAAGCAATGTGAAGAAGGCCCTCATCTGTGATGCAGCATGTGAGGGAGCAAGATATACATCATGTTGCAAATGATGTTTTGGGGAAGACTCACTGTGTCCAACACTGCACACCCCTCAATGTCCTTTGCCTGTGAGTGGCTCACTGTGTCGTGGATGTCACATCTAGGGACATGAACTTACATTCTCACACCCTTCACACAAGGTCTGTCTTGTGCAATCATCAGGCCTAAGATAGCTCACTGAGAAACAGGGTGGCAGACAACACATATATCTCACACTGTCCATTTACTGATGGGTCCGTGTCAAATTGGGCAGTATCTGTGTACGCCAGGGGGACTCACACTGAGGTTAAACCTGGCCCATCTGAACAATCACATGCATGTACAATATGAGAGGTTAGACAGTGCCTACACATGCAAGTCAGTACACATTATCAAATCAATGGAAGGAGGATGTCTCAGAAGTACATCACTCTGATGTGTCATATGCGATTTTCCACCAAGAGTGTCACCCTCAGGCATTTCAATCTTGTGCATAATGCTCACATATCCATGGTGACGACATGCAAAGTGTACACATATCCTTCAGTACCCTCTGGACGAAACACATTTCTAATGTCCCAAATGAGCATGTGAAGGGCGAATGGACTCTGACATCCATTAGCACAGGCAATGTTTGTCCTGACTCCCACTTTCCAAACTAGCAGTGTCACTGTATGGCTGCAAAGACACTGCACGTCCCTCCCATCTCCCAATGCAGCCATGGATCTGTGGTAATAAGGCTACACACCCCATTGCCATGAAGTCAGCATTCCAGGCAGTGTATCACACAAACTTGCACTCACAGGCATATACTACTGCAGGGCAACATCATGTGAGCACTCTTTGCACTCGAAAAATTTCACTCTGAGACACTTACCATTACATCAGGAGCACCATATAGCCTCCCGTAGTGTGTAAGCACCTCGTCCACCAGGACCTCCAGCTCCTCTGTGGTGAAGGGACAGGCCCTGATCTTCTCAGTTCTCGCCATCATTGGGTCCAGGAGACAGGAAAAGCAGCAGTTGGGGATGCAGAATGGCAGGCAGCAGTGTCTGGAAGCAGTGGAAATGTGTGCCTCCCTCACACACATATATAGCCCCCTGGGGTTGTTTCAATGGTACTCAGCTGCTGCAATTGGTGGTCCAGGTCAGCTATTTTTCAAATGCAACCAATGACCGGCCCCGCGGTAGCGGAGCACGCCTACCGCGATTTTCAAAAGTGCATTCCACTAGCGCGATTGCTGAATGGGCATGGGCAATGGCCGTGTCACACCGCGGGGCCCAGGCGGTCACTACCGCAATGGTGCATCTTACAATTGTATCCAATGACCGACCCGCGGTAGCAGAGCCCGCCTACTGTGATTTTCCAAAGTGCATTCCACTGGCGCGATTGCGGCTCCCATTGGCTGAATGGGCATGGGCAATGGTGGTGTCACACCGTGGGGCCCAGGCGGTCGCTACCACAATGGTGCATCTTACAATTGTATCCAATGACCGGCCCGCGGTAGCGGAGCACGCCTAGCGCGATTTTCGAAAGTGCATTCCACTGGTGCGATTGCGGTTCCCATTGGCTGAATGGGCACGGGCAATGGCGGAGTCACACCGCGGGGCCCAGGCGGTCGCTACCGCAATGGTGCATCTTACAATTGTATCCAATGACCAGCCCCGCGGTAGCGGAGCACGCCTACCGCGATTTTCAAAAGTGCATTCCGCTGGCGCGATTGCGGTTCCCATTGGCTGAATGGGCATGGGCAATGGCGGTGTCACACCACGGGGCCCAGGCGGTCGCTACCGCGTTTTGGCATCTTCACATTGGTGCCAATGACCGTGATTGCGGAGGCGGTGCACGCTTAGGGCACCTATGGACACATCATGCTGTAGCAATGGCAATGGGCAGTTCTCATTTTTGTACACTCCACACTTACAATGAGTCATGGCACCAGATTGTTGAATTGAATGCTAGTGTGAAATTCTACTCACTGATGTCTACATATCTCATGTCAGTGCACTGGAGTACATGCATTGGCATGTAGTCCCTCACATGTCACTGGTGATGTTGTTGTGCATGTACACAGATCTGTTGTGTGATGGACTCCCAAATGTGGGTACATGTCAATGTGTGAGTTGGCTAAGGAACACACAGTGATGATGGACTGACTACTCAATGTGCCTACTTCACTGTGTAGATTGCTGAACTCATGTTGATACTTGAT
Organism: Calotriton arnoldi; assembly: GCA_963921515.1. NCBI lineage: Eukaryota > Metazoa > Chordata > Amphibia > Caudata > Salamandridae > Calotriton > Calotriton arnoldi. Next base: position 2,935,640 of record CAWUFW010001040.1, read on the forward strand.
CTTCATTCACACACTGTACTCATTGTGTCGTTAATGTGTGCCCTGTCTGACTCACGCAAGAAGGTGTGGTAGGTTCAGCAGCTATGTAGGAGACAGCGATGTTGGTGTTTCTGACATGTGCTGTGTCAAGTACTCTCAGGGCTGGTGACACTAGATGTCGGAATGTCCCATTTCACATAGTCTGAATCTGTCTGGGGTGCACTCAGTTCATACATACTGATCACGTGTACAACTACTTGGGGGCAAGTTGACTCTGCATGTGACTTGTTTTGTGAGCTGCTGTGTCAGGCCACTCATCGTTGGCGCTGTGTCAGTCAAAATGTCAGATGTTGGACACATCTCATGGGTGAATAGAATTGACAAGTGTCCCCTTTTATCTTATATAGGAGGCGACCAAATGTGCACAGGCCCTTCACCTTGCTGGCGGACATGGAGGATGTGGACATCATCCGTAAGTTCCGGTTGGATCGGCAAAACCTCCAAGACCTATGTGCTCAATTGGAGCCCCATCTGAGGCCTCGCAGGACATATCCAACTGCCGTATCAACAATATGTAAGGTGATGGCGGCCCTGCATTTCTTCGCAACTGGTACGTTCCAGTACACGGTGGCCAGCGCAGGTGGGATGTCGCAAGCAATGTTCAGCATGGTGCTGCGGGATGTGCTGTCCACTATGATGGCATACAAGGACACTTACATCCATTTCCCATGGAGACAGGAATTGCCAGCTGTGAAGGCTGATTTCTATGACGTTGCCCACATCCCTAATGTAGTTGGTGCCATTGACTGCACCCATGTTGGACTGGTTCCGCCACAGGCACGGGCGCACATATACAGGAATAGGAAGCATACCCATTCCATTAATGTGAAGGTTGTATGCCAGGCAGATATTATGATCTCACATGTCTGTGCCAGATTCCCTGGCTCAGCCCATGACTCACACATCCTGCATAACAGCATTGTACCACAGCTGATGGCAAATCTGCATCCTGACCGTGCGTGGCTTGTAGGTGAGTTAGCTGAGTCAAGTATTGTGCTGTATGTGTGACATGCTGTCCGCAGCTACAGTCATTTTACTAAATTGTTCTGTGTGTCTGGCACCTAGGTGACTCTGCATATCCCAACCGGCCCTGGTTGCTGAGCCAACTGCGGAATCCCAGGACCCCGGGTGAAGTCCGCTACAATGAGGCCCATGGGAGGACACATCGTGTGGTGGAGCGGACCTTTGGCCTTCTCAAGTCTCGATTTCGGTGCCTGGACAGGACCGGAGGTGCACTGATGTAGTCTCCCCAAAAGGTGTGTCAGATCGTGGTAGCATACTGCATGCTCCACAACCTTGCCCTGCGCAAAGAGATCCCCCTGATCCTGGATGATGATCAGCAGCAGATGCCCCCACCTGCCAACCCACACATGTCCAGTGACAAGGATAGTGGAGAGGAGGAAGGTGTCGACCTGCGTTACCAGCTCATAGCCCGCTACTTCCCTTGAAGGTGAGTGACATTGTACTACGGTGCCATTGTATGGTGTGTTTGTAGTTGTAGGAAATGCCTAGGAGAGCTATGTGACAGCTGCCTGTTGTTGGCTCTGTGCTGAGGGCTGATGTTACTGGGACAGGGTAGCTATGCACAGCCACATGATGTCTATGTCGATATCGTTGCTCATTGTAATGTGTGCAGGTTTGAGTACCTTGATGACAAGTGTTGTGTAATGGGTGTGATGCCATCAACTGACAGGTGAATGTTTGTGTTTTCCTAGGTCCCTTCAGCCTCTCAATGCCTCGCAACAATCAGTGCACCTGGTACATTGTAATCTGAGTCAAGATTGTACATCCTGTGATAAACATGGAGTTGACACAAAAACATAGGTGGCCAAAGAGTGTTTATTTACAATTAGTACATGTGACAGGGAAGTGATTATTTGCAAATAGGTGGTAAGTGAATCAATGAGTTGTCAGTGATGGTAGACGAGACAATAGAGTAGTCACCACATTGATGTGGTGACACAGTCCAACAGACGCCTGCCATCAACATGGAAGTGTGGGTAAGGATAGTCAACAAAGTCAATGTGAAGGTGAAGAGAGATGCCATCATGGCTGGCTCTTTGACTGGCGTTTGGCTGGTGCTTTGCCACGTGATCCTCCCTTGTTTTTCCTCGGATGGCCCCTTGAGCGTTTGGCAGGGGGGCCTCTGCTGCGGGATCAGAGGTGTCTGAGGACACATCCTGTTCCAGCTTACGCGTCTGTGTGGCCGCAGGTGAGGAGGTGGGACTGTCATCCTACGGGCCACTGGATGGAGGTTGAGCTGTCCTTTGGGCCGCAGGCCGGTCCCTCAGGACACCCACAAGCTGACCCAAGAGGTCCACGATTTGGCCCATTCGTGTGTCTATGGACCTCAGCAGCAGACGGAGCTCATGCGATTTTTCCAGAGCCTGGCCCATGTGTCCCTGGGCTTGTTCGTATGCCCCAAGGACTCTGGCGATGCTGGCCAGGGCTTCGGTCCCAGTGTCCTGTTGATTTTGTCGCCCAGTTGCCCTCCCACCTGGCCTGCTGTCCCGGACCTGTGGCATCACCACTCGACGCACCCGCTGACTCTCCCTGCCCTCCTCAGATTGTGGGGTGGGGTGGGTATCCTCTGAGGCAGGGACAGTGTTGCAGGCAGAACTGGTGGTGGTGGTGGCCGCACAAGTCATTACAGCAGTGGTCAGCGCAGTTGATGTTGCTGAGGTGGTGGTGGTGAGGACAGTGGAGGCCTGGGACATGCTGCACCCTGGCACGCCAGATGGGCCAGCTTCTGTGTCCGCATCCGAGGAATTTAGGGAGTCTGCATCCGGGCCTCCATGTTCCGGGGGGGGAGACTGGCTCTGCAGGTTGGTGTTGTCATCTGCAGCAGTCAATTCCTGGTCACCTGTAGTACAGAGGAGAAATGGTAATTGAAGTGTACCCCACAAGCTTGGTGTTAGATGTTTGGATGTTACATGTCATACACCACACAGTTTACATTGAGGTCACTTTGTATGGCTGCACGGTACTGAGCATCATGACATGATGTGTAGGTACCTACATTACTTGTCGATGGTGTGACATGTCAATAGACACCATGCTCCACGTACAGATTGTGTGATTACAAGGACATGTCGTTATCTAACGACCAGCACCACAACAACTTTTTGTGAGGCATCTTTGTTCTTTGCTCTGCATGTAAGTTCTTCATTCTGGGCATGTACCAGCCATTGTTGTCTCATACATCCCTCTGTCATACCATGTTCTTTGCTTTATTTTTGAAAATGGGCATGCTTGTTTTGTTTTCATATGGGCCTTGATGCTCTGCCACCATGTCACTTACACATAGCATTCACTGCTGTGCATGATTGTGCCCTTGTAGTGTAGCTCCTATTTCCCTAATAGGCTCTGCGCATTGGAATAATATATCCTATAGGTTTGACATAGGACTGAGGTCGGTATGTCCCTATCGAGTATATTAAACTTAATTACTTGTGCCAGCTAGCTCAGAGGCCACTAGAAACTTCTTGACTACAAGAAGGGAGTAGTTTCTGGCAGCCGCAAAACATGACCACTGTGTTTCCCTTTAGAATCAGAACGTGTCCCAGAGTCGTAGAAACAATAGATAACTATTTCACTCAGCTCAGTCGTGCATGCTTAGTTTTCCTCAAAGTTACACAGAAAGAACAGACGGGCGTTTCAATAAAAGATTTATTGAACAGTCGTGTTTCTGGTGTAAGTAAAATGTGCTGTTACGATCACAAGACAGTATGCGAGATAAATAATGTACAGGGTGAGCAGTAGAAATAAATAATACTGCGTTAGCATTATCTTTTTAGCATATATGCATTTACATAAAATGACACAGCCTAAAAATGCGAGTACTCATACGATGCGTTTCTAACCTAGTTCTACCCCAATGTACCTAACCTGTCCTAGGTGTAGGGAGAAGTATGAAGTAGGTGAAGTATTCCTTACTATAGTATACTAAGAGTATGTTAAGCCTAGTATGCCTAGTATGCCAAGAGTCTCTCTAGGATCTTGTCATCTCCATACCTGAAGAATGAGAGAGGTAGGAATCTCTTGCCAGACTCGAACTCCAACACCCCGCAAGGGAAGTTAGATCACTGGAAGCTGGACTCTCTGCGTGCAGGAATGACAGCTTCTTCTCAGTGCGTCCGGCCGGGAAACGGGCTCCTCTGAAGTCGAGATCTCCTCTGATTTACAGGGGTTTGGGAAGGTATATTTATACCTGAAAATGTTAGCATTGACGTGAGTCGGACAGCGGAAGACGTCAGGAATGAACCCCAAAGGAATAATGGTTCATGCATAATATATGAGTCCTTGAAGAAATCAATAGTCCTGGGCTAGGGAAAGTCCCGCTGCCTAAGGGTCTGTTTTTTCATGAACTCGTTGTGACGTTAGGATGGACGGATGTTGGAGACCATGCCTGTATTTGGAGTGCACGGTTTATGCCTAAATAAGGACTGGGATTTTATGCCTATATAAGGGCAGGGCGAATTGTGCCTATATAAGGACATGTTTCTAGAAAGCCCGTTTATGGACACCCTAAGAAGAATACAACACCCACTCCTCTTTTGTGTGTGCGATAACACTAAAATGCTAAACATATAAAATGCTAAACATTAAAACGGAGTACTGCAGATTAAAAAATATCTCTTAAAAAGCATTAAAAAACATATTTAAAAATGCAAAAGTTTCTGTACATTTTAAGCAACGCTTATTCATTTCAGGCACAAAGTATTAAATCAAATGCAATTGGAATGAAAATAAGCAGTAATATTTACATATGACAAAAATGATCGATAAGCTGTTCAAATATCAGAATCAATTCATGTCATGAAAACTAATGAACTGTTCTAGACACACAAGATGACTAAGTGTCCGTGGAAGTACCGCAAAGTCCGTATTATAAGGCTAGTTCTACTTTAAGCAGATTGAAGTGCCATTTTCGTTCGAAAAATGGGACAAAAGTTCAAATTTGGTAGAGTTCCAAGTTTTTGAAAAAATGAAGGCCAAATTGTTACTGCATCTCTGGAACACTGTATGCTGAATCAGAGTCAGTTTGCGGGTCTGGTGTAAACATGAGATCATCTATTTCTATAGACAAAACATCATCCACTGTAGTCGGTGTTAGTTGGAACACCTCGTGTAGAAGATTAACTGCACAGAGATGTGGAGCATTGCTCTCAGCATAGGTCGCCGCAGCAATGTTCGCGTCCGTTGTTACCTGTGTGCCTGTAGATCTTTCTCGTACCTCAGCAGCAGCCGGAAGCGTCTGTGAGATCTCAATGAATGCTGACATCAGGATTGGTAGCCTCTGGGGACAACACAGAGCATGGGCCGTTATCGGGACCAGCAAAGTATCGACGTCCTTTGGCGTAGCTGATGGATATGTTAGACAGGTGTCCAACACGCATTCTTCACCGCATAGCAGGCATCGTAGAACAGGTAAGATGCAATCTTGCCAGATTGGTCGGAATGACAGGAACCAAGTTGTATTAAGGTCCCGTAGACGAGTCATGCCCAATAGCTGTACTATTCGCTCACAGCACTTTCTTTCAAGGAGAGCTTTCTCCATTTCGCTCGGAGTGGTGTCTGCGAATAGGCTGGCCATAGCGCAATAGCAGGAAGAGAAATAGAATTCCGGCAACAAGTGCTAGAATTAATGGAATACCACCAAACACCGAATGTGCAAAGTTCGGGATGATTCCGAGTATTGCCTGGAAAGGTGCTAACAGACCGGAGCAGATGCTCTTAAATACTTGTATAATGCCAGTTGTATCAGACATGTTGAAGATACGTGATATCATTTCTACGAAATGTATACGGCAGTTTGTGCGTATTAAAGTCTGTATCTCAGCCGAAGTCCTTGCAACTTGTAGATCATAGGTTTCTTTGGCCGAGGTCAAAGGCACTGTTTGCTGTAAAAGCATGGCTTTCATTCTGCTCAAAGTATCAAATCTTATAAAAGAGACGTTCAGCGAAGGCCATAGAGGCGACTCCCTGACTGTGTCTATTGGGGGAAACAATACTTGCATACAGCAAGTGACCCTGGAGTTGACCGTTACTAGATATGGGATGCCTGGCAACACTCCGCAGCAACTCTGATCATTCAACATGAGGTAACTCCCATTAGAAAGATGTCCAAACGTTGGATTAATCACAGCAGCTGGTGTACCCTGCTGATGGCAAGACAAATTTGCCACAGAACCATTACAAGCCCCGTGTAAAGAAATGTCCTGACATATAAGTGAACCGGTCAGTGCATGTTTACAGTTAGTACCGCTCAAAAACACTTCACGATCCCCACTCCAACATCTATGTGTATTCCCAAGATGTCTTAATGTATTCCTTACCCAACCTTTCATATTTGCCTGCTTGCATTTGTCTGAGGCAATACTGAAACTGAAAAGTAGTCACAGGTAATGTTATTTTGCCATGAATAACCCATTTTGTAGCTGGTTTTTCTGCCACTGTGAATGGTAATTTTTCCAGTTTTTCAATGCTCAGCACTGTATACTTTGCTCCTCTTTGTGCCAGTTCGATCTGTTTATCAGTTAGATTGTATTCTGCAAACAGAGCCGACGTGTTGATGAAACGCCAAGGCACATAGCCCGCTCGCAAAGATTGCAGCGTCCAGCTCAATAACACTATAGAACGTAATTGCGATTGACCTTGTTGTAACATAGCCAAATCTTGTTCTAGAATGTCAATAGCAGAGGATACAATGCCATCCAATGAATATATTCTGGAGGACAAAGTTGTTAACCCATTGTCGACCACAGAGAGTGTTTTCTCTAAATTAATACGATCAAGTTCACGTATTCGTTCTGCGGCCTCCATCTGTGACACTTTCCATGCTTCGTTATAAGCAGCATAAATGCCGGCATATATGAAACGTTTTTGACGCGGTTTTCTTGGTCCAAGCAAGAATTCTCTAAGATCTGCGCCATCTGCAAGTAAGGATAAGTGTTGTTTCACATCCTGTAGTGTAGATCTATGCAGCCAATTGAGGCATAATTTTCCTACACTATAAGTTGTTACTACCCCCGGATGTTGTCTTTGGACATATCTTGGGTCTGGCCTATGAATAGTAAAGCCCTGAGTTTTATTCAGGAATCTTTCCTGACAGTTGTTTGTGTCTGTGGGCCAGATCAACCATTTCTTCCAATCAGGATTAGATCTGTTGAGTTGTAGTATCTTGTCAACTGTCACCACTGCCTTTGTATCATTATCACTGGCAGGTACTGGCACAGAAGGTGTTTTCATCTCTTTGATCTTGGCTAATCCAAGACAAGATGTTTGTTGGACGGTTTCATTCAAAAACAGTATTTGTTCAGGGATGATGCAGGCTCTAAATAAAGCTTCTATACCCTGTACTTGCCAATCTTTACTACCCCAGACGGTTTTTGTCTCTATTGTGTCTTTCCATAAGTCGAAACCCTGTGTAGACAGTTGGGCAATAAATGCTGCAGAGTAAATCTGTTTCGTATTTGTTAACATAATTTTCAGACCTGTTTTGTTTACACTTTTATAGTAAAACGTTTCTGGGTCAGATGTATTGTAACCTGAAAAATATGGAAACTTACTAGCAAAAGTTTTTGAACTACCTTTTGGTGGTGTAGGACAATGTTCCCATTGGTTAAACATAAACACATTTCTTGGATATGCAGTTTTATGCAAATATTGATGACCATAGTGGTTATAACAATACAGTTGTTCATAGTCTGATGAACCCTCTAAATATTCATTTTTAGAAAATGCAGCAGATTTTTCTAGATCAAACATTATGTCATTCACAGTCTCTAAGTCCCAATCATCTGAATAGGTACTAGACGTTATTAAATCACTTAGTGAAATTTTAAACAAATGTGCAATGTTCAATTGTTCATTCGGGCCGAGGATATCATAATCTGTTTTGTCTCACACTATACCATCCTGTATAGGAACAGCTGTGATGTTCACTGATGACAAGTCTCTTGCTTCACGATAGGAAGATTTATGTGGTTTCAAAAGCACGTTCACGTCTTTTCCTTCAATGTTCACATGGATGTATCTGCCACTTATAAGCACGCTTACAGTTGTTACCAAAGCTAGCCAGAGCAGGAAAACAAATAGTCCAGATGTAATCCAGAGTTCAATCCATGGAGAAACCAGATAAGTCTTTTTCAGAAAGTGAATAAAGTCTTGCACTTGCTGCTTGAGTTGGAATGATGCTGGCGTCGTTTCAGGTTCGCTTGGATCCTCTGAGAACGTATCAAAGTCAATGAAATAGCCAGAAGCAGTTCTGTCAATTGTTGGAATTGCATCAGGATTTGTTGAAATCACAGGAGACAGTTCAGCACATGTCACGTTGGTGTAGACAGGTGTATCTGGACGAACTGTTACTTGGTTGTCAAGAGGGACGAGTTCCATAGCTTGGTGCTTAGTCCTCCATCTGTTACAGCTGAATTCTCGATAGTTATCAGTCTTTCAGTCTGAACCTCTTGGATAGTAGTGAGAGGAGTGCGTCTGCTACTAGGTCGGAGTCCACGAGGCCTACTGTTCAGTATTGGCCACATACTGTGGTTTGATGAGGTCGATGGACACAAATCTTTTCTCCTTTCTTCCAGCAAAGGGGCGGCAGAAGTACTGTTCTTGTTCCTTGAACTGCTAGAACAGGTACTGGTTGTCTGTAAGAAGGTCCAAATTCCTTCTTATCCGCTATTTTTTCTCTGACTAGATCCCCAACTTTTGGAATCCAGACAGGCCTTGCTGGGACCGCCGATGTTTTCCCAGTGGTGGTTGGCTGTAGGAATACGTTGCTTTGTTTCGTTCTTAGTTGATTTAGTTACTGTAAAACAGCCAAACGATCTTTGATATCAAATGGTTTACTTTCCACCACTGTGCCTACGTGTTCAAGGTCTGGTACCCACATTCTTGTCCCAAATAGGACCTCATATGGAGTGACCCCCCCTAGAGAACTTCTTGGCAGATTGTTAAGTGCGCGCTGTACGCTATTGAGTTGTTTGACCCACCCATCACCCGAACCTAATATCCTAGCTGTTATAGACTGCTTTATGTCCCGGTTTTTCCTTTCCACAACAGAATTTCCCTCAGGATGGAATGGAGAGGAGTACCGCAATGCAACGCCCAGACTGGCCATGGCTTCTTTGTAAGCCCTAGAGCTAAACGCAGGACCCTGGTCAGAATGTAGCGTGCCTATTGCATATGTGCCGATAAAGACTCGCAAATCTTTTATAACAGTTCGAGCGTCAGCCGAGCGCTGAGGCCATAACCATAGGAACCTAGAGCATGAATCCACTGCAACCATGATGTATTTATAATTACCGTCCCTCTGCAAGGGACCGCAGTGGTCCAGGTAAACACAAGCTAATGGTTTGTCTGAAATTAACAAGGGTGTCTGCGCAGGACGTTTCACTGTTGAGACTTTCATCTGTTGGCAAATATCACATTCTAAAACATAGTTCTTAGTTTGTTTCCGAATGCCAGGCCACCAATATCTTTGCTTGAGTAAAGATACTGTTGCAGAAACACCTGCTTGGGCAGAAGCTATCCCTTCGTGTGCTGCTAGGATTAGTCCTAATCTGCGTTCCTTGTTTGGAATTACCCTATCCCCCACTCCAGGGAATCGAGCAAAAGGAACGTTGTTCGCATCAATTACATAAGAGTACTTGAGTGGAAACTTTTTTGGTAACGCTGCACTGCTGCCTTTGCTCGAAGCATTAACAGCCAACATTATCTCACCGTCTATTTTTGTTTTTGAACGAGTGATCGCAGCTACGGAAGCCGTCTGAACAGCCCTCTTTGCGGCTTCGTCAGCCAATGAATTCCCTGCAACGTGAACGCCATCACGTTGATGACTCAGTGTGTGAATCAGGTGAGCCTTTGGTAGTTCGTTTTTCAACTGAACTACTTGTTCCCAAAGCAATTTATGCTTTATTGTGCCACCTTTCGCATCTTTGAAACCATTTTCAAGCCAGGTTCGTATATAGTCATTATACGACTGAACACAGTAAAAGGAATCGCACACTATCAGTGTGGGGAATTCTCGATCCGTACTCTCAAGTGCCAGTTTGAATGCCTGTAGTTCAGCTCGCTGAGCTGTGCAATCTCCTAGGGATTGAGTTTTTGTGACCATAGGTCTGAAGATGCCATTTCGCATGCAACCTTTAACGATAGCACACGCTGCACTGTAAGCTTGCTTACTCCCTGTTGCGGGTTGTGCGGATCCGTCAGTGTAAATTATAAATTTATACTGATAGAGAGGCAGAATCTCAGTGGGCAGAGGACATTCTTGTTCATATTGCAGGAATGCTTGAGTTTTTAAATCTGGATCAAAAACATATTCAACATCAGTTGCAGCAAGAGAATTAACCCATTGTATCCATCTCGGATGTAATGCTTTAGCATTTGGAATGCTTGCTTTTGTGACCGCTTCTAAAGCTGGTACTGGGGTTACGACAATAATGCGTTTCCCTTGGGCTATGACTCTTTCTTTTGCTACAGCGGTTTGAACTGCTGTCAGAATTTTTTCAGTAGAACTGAAGCGCATTTCCGCTTGTGTGTACAAATGGGATTTGTATGCGATTGGTATTTTCTCACCCTCATTGAAGGTTAAGTAGGTGAATCCATATTGACCCGAAATTATTCGGATTACCAAATTTCTTAGACTTACGCGTGTTTGTAAGTGATTTGTTTCTAACATGTTAGCTTGGAGTGAACGCAAGATTTCTGTGTGTTCCTGTGTCCAGTTTTTGATTGAAACATCAGGTTTGATTAATGCGTAGAGAGGTTTAACCCTTTCTGCATAGTTTAGTATGTATGTTCTTCCAAAATTTAGGAAACCCAAGATGGATTGTAAGTTTTTTAGCGTCTTTGGAGGTTGGAGCAGCGCACATTTCTCTAGAAAGTTAGCTGCCAAGCTCTTGCCTTCACTTGAAAGCTCATATCCCAAAAATAGGACATTGAGATGGGCGATTCGGGACTTTTTAAAGTTGAACTTGTAGCCCTCAGAGGCGAATCCCAATATAATGGTGCTCACCCTGTTCAAGTGTTTTTCCAGGTCATCGTCTGTCAGATAGATGTCATCGACATAGGACAATGCCTCGTTGTCATAAATTTGTAGTAACTCCGTTACCCTCGCTGAGAATAAACCTGGGCTGTTCTTGAACCCTTGTGGGAGTCGACAAAAGTGACGCTGGGTCCCCATTATAGAGAATGCTGTTAAGTACCTGCTTTCAGGTGCTATATTTTGACAAAAGAAACCATTTGAGATGTCTAATGTTGTTTTGTATTTTTTACGCACAATGTTATTCATTAATGCTGTGCTATGTGCATTTTGCACTGCAAAAGTTTTAGAACAAGTGTTTAGGTGTCTGTAGTCCAAAACTAGACGATATGTATTGTCTGGTTTGGAGACAGGAAACAAAGGATTGTTCATTGAGGAGGTGCATGTTTCAATCACCCCTTGGTATTCAAGTTGATCTAAGATCTCCCTGACCTGTTTTTTAGCTTCTTGCTTTATTGGATACTGCCGTTGTGCAGTTGGTTCATGTTTCAGATGTATTTTATGGTGAGGCGAGTCCTCATCCCATCCTACATGATTTTTATATAATGCTGGGGCCTGGGCCACTGCCCATTTCCTGGCATATGTATATCTTAGATGCATTGGTATATGGTTGGAGAAGGCAGGCATAATAATGTCCTCGCAATGTGGGCACTCCCTGACAAATTGTGGTGGCCAGTCCTTTTCTGCTAGAAGTATGTCATAGCCCTTTGATAGTCTTTCCCAAAAGAGTGCTTTAACCTGTCTAGGTTTGTCTCCCTCCATCCGGAGTGTTATGTCATATAACTTTTGTGGAGTACTAACCCTGGTGTCTACAGTCTCTACTGTAATATACTCATTCAAGTCCACTATCTCCAGAAGTTCCTTCAGGTTCTGGCGAGCTATTGTGACTTCTGCTGCACTGTCCAGCATTGTCTGAGCCCATTCTCCGTTCTTGAGTTGTGTTCTCAGTATTCTCGGCATGTCTTATCTTCAGACCTGCTACCTTCTTTTGGAGAATTGAGGTTTTGCTTTAGTTTTTGGAGCGTGTTTGTCGTCTTTCGATTTCACGCGTTCTTCTCTATGTTCTGTTCGTCCTCTTCTTTCCGAAGTCTGTGATGAGATCTGAAAGGGACGAGAGGAACGTGTATCATTATCTTGATACCTATCAGATTTTCTCAAATTATCCCTATTCCTGAGGTTATACCTCCTTTCAGAGGGCTCCTTTTGAGGAGACCTACCTCGGGATTGAGAACGTTTCTCGTGTGAATTTTGTTTAATAGTCTCCCACTTCTTTTTAGAAGATGTAGGAGTTTGTTTAATTGAGTCCTTCTCAGGACTTTCAGATAGTTTCGGTTTAACTAGTCTCCCACCCAAACTATCTCTGCCTAATTCTGCATAAGATTGTTCTATTATTCTGGGTAGCTCTGTTTGATGTTCTGTAACATCAAATTCCCTTAATTTTTGTCGGATCGCCACTGCTGCTGCCTCCCCTTTAATATTAGATAATATTATTGTTGCGACCTGGTCGAAATTTTTCAGTAATTTCATACCTAAATTTAAAGCAGGCTCTGCCCCGTATTCGTTTTTAATTTGTTTTAGGACATCGGGTATTACCGCAATTGACGGAATGCCGTGTGTTTTAGTGTAGATGGCAGCAAAGACTGAGCCCCAAGTGGTGCAGTCTTCCAGTTGTGGTGTGATCCCCATTGGTAAACTGATTGTCAGTATCCTGTGTTTCTCATGCGGGCTAGTATTTGGAAATACTGCTTTGATTTGAGTAATTTTTGAGCTATCCAAAATGGAATTTGCTCACGTTTAGTGGGCATTTTACCCAAGACTGCGTATAGTCTGTGGTGTAATTTTTAGAGTGTTCCCCTGGTGAGGGGTTTGATTTGGAATTGTTAATGGTGGTTGGACTGTGAAAGTCCGCATGACATATTGAACCAATTGTCTGTAGATTTTTATTAACTCTGTGAGTTGAGTATGTAGTGCCTCATCTGACATTATGTCAAGTTCAGGATGAGGTGTGTAGCCGGCTAGAATCGGCCATGTTGCTCCTGGTCTACCTAGTGGACCGAGCCTGGTAATGTTTCTGTGATGTTTTAGGGCGCCTTTAAACCAGAGTTGATGCTCTTGGTATGTTAATGGAATTTCTATATCCTCGAAAGGAATGTATTCCTCTGGTTGTTCATCTTCTTTGTAGAAGTGAAACATGTGTGTTACTGGATTGGATTCAGGAAATATTACCCATGAATAGAATACCTCTGTCTGAAAGGATTCGTGTGCCTCTATCACGAAAACTGCTCTACCTCCTCTCGGTGGTAGGCCATGTTTTATAAGTTTTAGAGTAATGGCTCTTCTTAAGTTTGGAGCGATGTCAATGACACCCTCCTCGGTTTCATTTAAACCGGTATTGTTAAAAAATGCTGGTTGGGCTGGATCAGCCGCAGCTCCACTGTTTCCGGCGTCTTCAGTCATTTTGTTTTATGAAAAATGTAGAACAAATTTCAAGGAAACAAAGATAAGGTGCACAATATTTTGGGACACTGTATCCTTCAACGTTGAACAAACCAAACAGCTAATATATAGGGTACTGCCCTATGTAGCCGTGGCGGATATTTAACCCTGCCCACTCCAGATGTCTTTTGGAGTATATGGGTGGGGGTCTCTGAGAGAAAAGGAAGAAGCACGGCTGAGTTACTCAGTATCTAACGTTGAATTACTGCCTTACCAAACCGTTGGGCGCCATGTAGTGTAGCTCCTATTTCCCTAATAGGCTCTGCGCATTGGAATAATATATCCTATAGGTTTGACATAGGACTGAGGTCGGTATGTCCCTATTGAGTATATTAAACTTAATTACTTGTGCCAGCTAGCTCAGAGGCCACTAGAAACTTCTTGACGACAAGAAGGGAGTAGTTTCTGGCAGCCGCAAAACATGACCACTGTGTTTCCCTTTAGAATCAGAACGTGTCCCAGAGTCGTAGAAACAATAGATAACTATTTCACTCAGCTCAGTCGTGCATGCTTAGTTTTCCTCAAAGTTACACAGAAAGAACAGACGGGCGTTTCAATAAAAGATTTATTGAACAGTCGTGTTTCTGGTGTAAGTAAAATGTGCTGTTACAATCACAAGACAGTATGCGAGATAAATAATGTACAAGGTGAGCAGTAGAAATAAATAATACTGCGTTAGCATTATCTTTTTAGCATATATGCATTTACATAAAATGACACAGCCTAAAAATGCGAGTACTCATACGATGCGTTTCTAACCTAGTTCTACCCCAATGTACCTAACCTGCCCTAGGTGTAGGGAGAAGTATGAAGTAGGTGAAGTATTCCTTACTATAGTATACTAAGAGTATGTTAAGCCTAGTATGCCTAGTATGCCAAGAGTCTCTCTAGGTTCTTGTCATCTCCATACCTGAAGAATGAGAGAGGTAGGAATCTCTTGCCAGACTCGAACTCCAACACCCCGCAAGGGAAGTTAGATCACTGGAAGCTGGACTCTCTGCGTGCACGAATGACAGCTTCTTCTCAGTGCGTCCGGCCGGGAAACGGGCTCCTCTGAAGTCAAGATCTCATCTGATTTACAGGGGTTTGGGAAGGTATATTTATACCTGAAAATGTTAGCATTGACGTGAGTCGGACAGCGGAAGACGTCAGGAATGAACCCCTAAGGAATAATGGTTCATGCATAATATATGAGTCCTTGAAGAAATCAATAGTCCTGGGCTAGGGAAAGTCCCGCTGCCTAAGGGTCTGTTTTTTCATGAACTCGTTGTGACGTTAGGGTGGACGGATGTTGGAGACCATGCCTGTATTTGGAGTGCACGGTTTATGCCTAAATAAGGACTGGGATTTTATGACTATATAAGGGCAGGGCGAATTGTGCCTATATAAGGACATGTTTCTAGAAAGCCCGTTTATGGACACCCTAAGAAGAATACAACACCCTGAGTTACTTCAACATGTGATTTGGTGAGTCACACTTTAATTTCTGTGACAGTTACATACGCTAAGCTGTCTGCACACTGGAAGTGGCTATTGGATCTCTGCCAAGTTGGGTGGGATGTGAGGGCTGGTGTGGTCATATGGCTCCATGCTTTTTGAGAGGAATGGCAGGGTGCATGTACTGTCTACCTACCTGTTCTGTGACACTGTTGAGGGGTATTGCTAGGCTGTCCGGAATTCGGTTAAAACCGACTCTGCCCGACAGTACCCTACCGAATGAAAATCAGCTGACCCGGTTTAAACCGAGTGTCACTGATTTTCATTGCTGTTGCACCACTTGGCCACTGGATGGAGCCACAGCATTGCAGACCGAACTGCCATTTAAGCCCGAGAAGGAAAGCAACTCGGAACGTGCATCACCCCCATTAAATTCGGGGGCACACATTGGTTGGCAAGGTTGGCGGGTGTGGCCAGGTGCAATTTAAAATACTGGCTGGAGTTTATCTGGCCCCACACACCTCGCCACACTTCAGGCAAACACGACGACGAGACTACGACCAGACGACGACCGCCGGTGTTCCAAGGCCTAGTTTGAACCATCCAAGGTAAATGTTGGGAGCCTGGCTAACGTGAGGGTGGGCACCGGGGAGAGAGGCGGCACGCGCAAGTTTGTTGCGTGTGTGTTTAAATATTTTTAACTCTGCGTAATGCGGCCCGTGAGCAAGGAAGGGCCAGAGCAACACCATCTGTAATGTATGTTGTGGTGATTAGGGTGCTGTGTGCTGCTGTTTCTGTTGTTGTGGTTTTCCAACTCGCAGGGCCTGCCACTTACCCTGCTGGGACAATGTTCTGAATGAAGATGAATTTCACGGGTTCTGGTGAGTCAAGTCATTGCAGGCATAACGAGGCTTTGTTGTTCTTGCACCCCTTCGTAGAGCCCCTGCATACGATGTTGCGTCCAGCTCACCCAAGATAAGTAGGCACGAAATTAATTAAGGATTGTGCGGGCCAGAGCAACACCAGGCCCCTGCCTGGCTCACGTGAGGGTGGGCACCGGGGAGAGAGGTGGCATACGCAAGTTTGTTGTGTGTGTGTTTAAATATTTGTAGCTCTGCATAATGCGGCCCGTGAGCAAGGAAGGGCCAGAGCAACACCAGGCAACCTGCTTGGCTAATGTGAGGGTGGGCACTGGGGAGAGAGGCGGCACGCGCAAGTTTGTTGTGTGTGTTTAAATATTTTTAACTCTGCATAATGCGGCCCGTGAGCAAGGAAGGGCCAGAGCAACACCAGGACCCATGCCTGGTTAACGTGAGGGTGGGCACCGGGGAGAGAGGCGGCACGCGCAAGTTTGTTGTGTGTGTGTTTAAATATTTTTACATCTGCATAATGCGGCCCGTGAGCAAGGAAGGGCCAGAGCAACACCAGGCACCCTGCCTGGCTAATGTGAGGGTGGGCACTGGGGAGAGAGTCGGCACGCGCAAGTTTGTTGTGTGTGTTTAAATATTTTTAACTCTGCATAATGCGGCCCGTGAGCAAGGAAGGGCCAGAGCAACACCAGGCCCCCTGCCTGGTTAACGTGGGGGAGAGGAGCTGTTCTGGTCTGCCATTTGTCTGCATGCGGCCGCACCCGATTAATTCACAGGTCTTTAAAAAGACCATTTAGTTAACGAGTCTTTGTTCTTGCATCCCTTCGTAGAGCCCCTACAGTATAATAGCCCGGACGCCATCGCTAATTCTGGTTCCTGTGTCCTTTGACCACATAGATCATGAAGTGCAGTCAGTTCTATTTCAGACTGCAAGGTTAGTTCTATAAGCGCTTGCCATCTGTAATGTATGTTGTGGTGATTAGGGTGCTGTGTGCTGCTGTTTCCGTTGTTGTGGTTTTCCAACTCGCAGGGCCTGCCACTTACCCTGCTGGGACAATGTTCTCAATGAAGATGAATTTCACGGGTTCCGGTGAGTCAAGTCATTGCAGGCTTAACAAGGCTTTGTTGTTCTTGCACCCCTTCGTAGAGCCCCTGCATACGATGTTGCGTCCAGCTCACCCAAGATAAGTAGGCAGGAAATTAATAAAGGATTGTGCGGGCCAGAGCAACACCAGGCCCCCTGCCTGGCTCACGTGAGGGTGGGCACCGGGGAGAGAGGCGGCACACGCAAGTTTGTTGTGTGTGTGTTTAAATATTTGTAACTCTGCGTAAAGCGGCCCGTGAGCAAGGAAGGGCCAGAGCAACACCAGGCCCCCTGCCTGGTTAACGTGGGGGAGAGGAGCTGTTCTGGTCTGCCATTTGTCTGCATGCGGCCGCACCCGATTAATTCACAGGTCTTTAAAAAGACCATTTACTTAACGAGTCTTTGTTCTTGCACCCCTTCGTAGAGCCCCTGCAAAGGGCATTCCAAGCACCACCGTACGATGTTGTTTAATGTTTGTATTTTACAACAGATTAAGTTCCAGCAGCTGTCTTTCTCATTTCGTTTCAGATGTTGTAATGCACTTTGAATCTCACAGTTTCATAGTTTCCTTGCAAGTTTTACTTGGAGCAATACCATCATAGTAAATACTGTAATATGCAGTGCACAACCTTTAGAAGAAAGAGCAATTCCAGTGATACATCTAATTCAGAAACAGCCATTTTCCACTGTGATTCGCTTTGACACCTGATGGTCTAACCTTTTGAAAGATAGAAAGCATAGTTGTAAAGCACCATCTGAACATAAACTATAGACAGGAGATCTTTAGCAAAAAAAACTTTATTTTAATGTTGGTCTGCATTTCTCTGCAACCCACTCTAAAAAAGTTGCTTAATATATTTGCACTCGTCGAAAACCACATCTTTGAGAGACCTATTGCGCAAATTATACTCAGTGTAATTTGCTTCTTTGTAATGCCTCTGTTGACATTTAAGCGCATTGGAACAATTTACTAATTAATTCTCATTATTTTCGTGCATGGATCTGAATCTGCTTATATGAAAATGCGAAGCGGACAAGAAATGATCCCAGTAAACTAGGTTCGAAAATGTGATTGCTGAAATAGCAAACCAGTGATCCTTCTTTTACAAAACATGTTTTAGTAATCATTGTGATACTGCTGTGGCAAGATTTCAACTTCACAAACGCAAACACTTAAAGCATAGACTCTTCCATAAACCTTGAAAATAACAGCAGGAGAGGATGTAGTCTAATGGTTAGTGCGGTCGACCGCAAATCTGGCGAACGGGGTTCGAGTCTCGGCAATGACGCTGAATATCCTGTGATTCTGGGCAAATCACGTAATCTACCCGTCCCTAACAAAAATGAATGTGCCCTTGTGTAACACATCAGGTCGAGTTAGCACTATATAAATCTCTGAGGGGAAAAGCAACAGCAGTGAAAACCAGCCTAGCTTTACTCAGAGCGGTGCCATCATGCTACGTGATTTGTGAGGAGTGCCCAAAACAATGAACATGTCACCCAGCTCTAACTTTCTTCAAATGACACCACATGGATTTTAAATGAACTATGAGAACTGCCTGCCTTGAATACAACACCCAACACCCCCAGAAATCTCCCACATAAATTACCCATACCTGGAGAGTCACAAAACGTGTGATTCCAAAAAGCTCTCTCTGTACCCCGCAATTCAAGGCCTCGCGCCGCTGCCCTGGGGTGCTTTTAGCCAATTAGCTCCTGTGACCAGAACTTGTTGTTTCTGTTACTCATTGCAACACAAGTGCGCTCTTCTCTGTTTGCACAGCAGTCACCTGACCATGAAAATGTTGTCTTTCTCATTATTTTCTCAACAGTACGCAACCGTTTTCTAAGTTGTTTTTTTGTATTAATCTAGTTTGCGCAGAACAACATGCCCCGCAGAATAAAGACGGCAGAAGATTATGTGCTGGAAAACAAAGATTTCATGGTTGAAGAAGTGCGTGGGCAAAAGATGTTAATTTGCAGGTTTTGCAGAGTGACTGTCCCAATAGTAACTCGGAAGACTGCAAGCCGAATTGCTGAACATCTTGTCACCAAGACCCACTTGAAATTGAAAGAGCCACCTAATAGCGACAGCCTATGCCAGATGTTTCTTGCTGAGACAATGACACGCTTCAAAAGAAAACGTGAGGAAGAAAAGGATGTGGCACATGAATTTGTACGTGCCCTAGTGCAATCTGGAACCAGTTTACACCAAGCCGATGGACCGATTGGGAATCTGTTCCGCAAGCGTGCACCAGCATGCAAAACATTACCAAAAGCAAAACAAATGTATAAGAGATATACCTACCAGAGGTGTTCCTTGCAGATATTGAACATATTTCAGAGTTACTCCAAGGTGATGTAAAGATCTCTGTTACCATTGCTGAAACACCAGAGATGCGTGGCGACCCAGCAGTGGCAGTGCTAATCACATTTTGTAATGCAAAAAATTGATGGTACAGACGTACCATCATGGCAGATCTAGATGTACTGGAAACATGCAACGCAGTGTCACTTGGAATGCTGCTGCAGAGAGTTCTTACCAAGTTCAACAAAGATTGGAGTGATATTGTTTGTATTTGCAGTGATTCAGCTACGTATATGAAAAAGTTATGTGATGACCTGTCAAAAGCAATACCTGAGCTGAAGTGTTTCCCTGTAAGAGATCCTAGCCACTTGCTAGATGGTATGCTGAAAGCATCTTTACAATCTTCTGAGCTAATGAAGAATGCTATTGATTTTGTAGTCCATTCAGGTGCACTGTTCCGTTATGCGCGGGAACTAAAACGCAAATATTTCTCATTTTGTGTTTTGTGTGGCAGCAAAGAAAGAGTCATCCCAACTGTGTCATTTAGTCGGTGGTTCTCAGTCCTAGAGGCCGTGAATGCAATATTATCTATGTGGCGACCGCTTACTGAATTTTTGCTTAGTGATGATGCAAAAGGCAAGAAATGTGAGGATCTTAAGGTGCATATTGATAGTGATGTCAAAAAAAGTACACTGTACTGCATTCTTAGATTTTTACAGGAGAACATGACTGCTGTAGTGGACATAATCAAAAAACTAGAGTCAGAAAACACCCTTGTCTACCAAGTGTTCAGCATAATTGGTGTAGATGTCAAACATCTCCTCGAGAGTAGGCTAGGCGACACTTTTAGTGACTTTGGCACTGCAACATGTTCCCTGTTAGAATGCTTGCCACTTGGTAAGCAGAGAAGTGTTGAGGACCAATTCAGGAAATTTTATTTTACAATGCATGAGAAATGGCTAGCTATGATGCATAGAAATGTCCCTTCACCAACCATGGCGTTTGAAGTCAATGAAGCCTCACTTTGGTACTCTGCACAGGTGTTAGATCCCTTCCGTAAAGGGGAATTTTCTCCAGACTTCGAAAAGTACAGCTTCATTTTTGACCGCTTTAATACCTCTGAGGGCATATGCACCCAGTTTAACGCATATGTTGCAGAGCCTGGCCCAGAGAATGTCAACCTTGAGGTGCACCAGTATTGGCATGGAAAGCTACGTCAGTGGCCAGAGTTGTCAAATTGTGTACTGGCTGTTTTGGCATTGCCAGTCTCAAGTGCCAATGTCTAGAGGGCCTTTTCACAAATAAAAGTGTACATGGGAAGGAAAGAGAGAGCGCGAATGACCAAAGAATCATTAAAGAAATATTGTATGGTGTACTACAATAAATTTGACTTGTAAAAATGTATTTGGACCTCATATACACTGTACATACACTGTCTATATACCATGCATCAATAAAAGCAAAGCGTTCCATAAACACCGGTAAAACACCGTTTCAGTTGTTTTTTATGGCGCGAAAATGAGTAACCACTGAAAAGCACTGTTTTTTTGAGGTATTGAAATCACTGGAAAACACTGAAAAAACACCACCAGAATTTACCAAAAATAGAAACTGAAAACAGGAAAGCCTAGGTATTGCTGACATATGTTTCTGGGTGTGGGGGAGTGCTCCATCTTGCTGAGCTGTGGGACAAGGGGGCCTGGTGGGAGTTGTGGTGCTGGCTTTCCAACCACAAATACCCCTCCCTGTTAAGATGGCTACCTACCTGTTAGTTTGATGAGGGGAATGCAATGTCTGGCACTTGCTTCTGGGTGGGGTGGGGGAGTGCTCCATCCTGGTGTGCTTTGGGACAGGGGGCCTGGTGGGAGTTGTAGTGCAGGCTTCACAAACACAACCACCCCCTCCCTGTTAAGATGGCTACCTACCTGTTAGGTGGAGGTGATCAATGCAATGGCTGCCGCATGCTTCTGGGTGGGGTGGGGTGGGGGGGAGTGCTCCATCCTGGTGTGCTTTGGGACAGGGGGCCTGGTGGGAGTTGTAGTGCAGGCTTCTGAAACACAACCACCCCCTCCCTGTTAAGATGGCTACCTACCTGTTAGTTTGATGAGGGGAATGCAATGTCTGCCACTTGCTTCTGGGTGGGGTGGGGGGAGTGCTCCATCCTGGTGTGCTTTGGGACAGGGGGCCTGGTGGGAGTTGTAGTGCAGGCTTCACAAACACAACCACCCCCTCCCTGTTAAGATGGCTACCTACCTGTTAGGTGGAGGTGATCAATGCAATGGCTGCCACATGCTTCTGGGTGGGGTGGGGGGAGTGCTCTATCCTGGTGGGCTTTGGGACAGGGGGCATCGTGGGAGTTATAGTGCTGGCTGCCTGTGCACATGCAACTCTGGGAATGTTGCTAGCTACCTTTGGGGTGATTCAGAGGGAGTGAATGTTAGATCTGTGAGACATGTGTTGGGGAGTGTGTGGTGCACATAGATGCATTTGGGCCTAGGAGGTGTAGCTTTGTGGTTGTGCAAGACAGTATATAGCAGTGTGATGGTGGACATTTGTTGTTACTTACCAGCCTCCACTCCCCCGGGTATTCCTGTGAGACTCTCTGGATGCAGTATGGCAAGCACCTTCTCCTCCCATGCGGTTAATGTTCTTGGTGGAATGGGAGGGCCACCGCCAGTCCTCTGAGCCAGATCATGGTTCTTGTTGTTCCTCTCTTTCACCTTTTTCTTGAGGTCATGCCACCGCTTCACGATCTCATTCTTGTTGCATGGGACAGTCCCTACTGCATTGACCTTGCGGACTATCCTTTCCCACATTAGTGTTTTGGTGGCTAATGGTGTCTGTTGGACCATGCTTCCAAACAATTGTGGTTCTACTCTGATTACCTCATCTATTATGACTGACAACTCATTGTCAGTGAATTTGGGCATTTTCTTCTGTGCCATGGTGTGTGGTGTGCAAAGGGGTTGGAAGTGAAGGTGTGAGAGTGGTGGTGGTGATGTAAGTGGTGTGTGTGTGTGTTTTTGTGCTGGTGAGTTGTGTGGTGGTTTGCCTCTCCTTTGTGCTGTAGGCTTGGTTCCTTCAGTGGTGGAGTATTGCAAAGGATTGTGGTCAGGGAAAGGGCTGGATTTATACTCAGCTATGTGGGTGTGTCAAAATGGTGTATTGATGTCAGGTGTGTTGTGTGGGTTGACCTGGGATTTGTGGTTTTTTAACTTGCCATGGGGATGTGTCATTGGGGTGTATTAAGATTTTTTTGGGGGCTACGGCAAGTTGCTGGGTACACTTGGTGGGCATGTTGTGTGTATTTTTTGTTTGGTCGCAATGAATTTTCCGGAGCGCCCGCGGCGGTGCTATACGACCGCCTTTCCGCCGGCTCTCCCATTCATCACTGTTTGCGATCGCGGCGGTCGGAAACAGCGGATCATTCTGCTGTCACCTCGGTGGTATCCTAATTCCACGTGCGGTTTATCCGTTGGCCGTGCGGCGGTTTGGGCTTTTTCCGCCGCAAATCCGACCGCCGTGGATTGATTTTCGCATGCTCCGCACGCTACCGGCGGTCTTTCCTGGCATCTTTCCGCCGCAGTTGGATTTTCCTGGCGGTTGATCCTAATCGGACCGCCGGTTTTCCCGCGGTACATGCGGAAGGTTGTTTCCCGCTACCATGGCGGTCCGGGTGCTTTTCTGCCCGCCATCGTAATTGGCCCCTAAGTGTTGAATATGCGACAAACAGTTCATTTGCATACCAAATAAAAAAGCTTATTGCACTGGCCTACGTCCCAGTTACTGACGTGGCCGAACATTACAACCTTTTAATAGAAAGTCCTTACTACCAGCAACACGAACACAAATTAAGTCCCCTCCTAGACTATTTTGAAGATACCTGGGTGGGAAGACTCCATAGATCAGGACATAGAAGACTACCAAAATACCAAATACCATGGTGGAATGTCTACCTTAGCACACTAAACCAAGAGGCAAAAACAAACAATGCTGTTGAAGGTTGGCATAATGCCTTCCAAGCATCAACAGGACGAGGTACACCTACTCTACACAAACTCCTACTCTCCCTCCAAAAAGAACAGAGCTACGAACAGCTAAGAATAGAGCAATCTGTTACGCAAATTAAAACTAAACTATCCAAACAATCTAAACAAATGTTTGAATACCAACAACAACACGTCAGACTATATACCGTACAACAAGAGGCCTAGAATACTTAGCAATGATTGCAAAAACCTACTCTAAACTGTCAAAACAGTGTAAAATGTATAATACATTTCTGTTTCAAATAATAAAATGCATACCAAATAATTAAATTTTTTCACAATACTATTTAATTTGTCTAATATATTTTTATTAATAAATAAAAATATATATAAACACATTAATTAGATATTTGAAAAAATAAACAACAACAATAGTAAATTTCATTGCATTTCCCTCCCACAATAAATAAGTTAAATAACTTACCATTTCCGTAGCTGTAGACAGAAAATTCCACATCTCGCAAAACAATCCAGGTAGATCATAATCCAAATAAAATAAAAAGTTTCCCCCAAAAAAATGAAAAAATACAACTGTTTCAAAAAGTAATCCTCGGTCCATAAATCCACAATCCGTCAACCATAAAAATCCCGAAAATTTTTTTAAAAAAAGAAACGCTCCATGAAAACTCGAAAAATTAAGAAAGTGTAAAATAACCATTAGTTACTAAAACTAATGTACACTTCCTTAATTTAAAAAAACTCAATCTTCCGGTAACGGCAACTTTTGTCGTAAAAACCTGTAAAAAAACACAAACATTCCCACCCACACAAATATACACATACTACACCATATAACAGTATTACAAACATTACACACACAATAATAAACATATTGTACCATACTTTAACATTTCTAAACTAGGCCTCAAAACCTAACGATACATATATCGTCAAAACCTAACGTACACATAAACAACGCCAAAACTCCACACACCTAACTCTAGACACACTAACTACAACCGAACTACCTTCAAATGTAATTAAAAATGTAGTTTAAATAAATAAAATTAATCTTACCTTCCTCGACACGAAGCAGCTCCCGACCGCTACCTTCTCCCCTTCGAAATAACCCAAAACAACCGCGACCGGTTACAAAATACAAGACCCAAAACAAATATGGCAGCTTTAAACATAGAAAATAAATACAATTTATTTAATAAAAGGTTATAACATTATGTCAAAATTAATTACATGTTTATTTAAAATACTACAATTGTTATATTATTTGTTTAAATGTATTATTAATTTTTTGGGTGTTGTAAAATTATAATAATAAATATTATTAAACAAATAATATTAAATATTATAATTCCATATATTTAAATGTGACATACATGTATTTTAAAATTGTTTTATTTTTATATTAAAAACTGTTTACTTTATAAAACAAATGTATACAAATTAAACAATGTAATAATTATTAATATTAAATATATTAATATTATTAATTAAAAGTATTATTATTTCTTTAAAAAATGTAACTAAATGTATATTTAAAAATTATATTATAAAATTGCTAAAACTGTTATATTTGTAAAATGTTACGAATATATGTAATATATTAAAAAATGTTAACAATACCAAACTAAAATTAACAACTGTTATAAATAAATATTTTATTTTTCAAATGTATATTAAAAAATGTAAAAGTACATTATCTGATATTGCAAAGTTGATACAACTGTTTAAATAAAAAGTACAAATGTTCTAAAATGTTTTTTCAGTAATTATTACATGTAAAAATTTACATATGTACAAACTATATTATTTTTATCAAATAAATATGATTTCCTATCTCTATGTATTTGTTTATCTTACATATTGTTAATAAAAAATATATATCTTATTCATTTCAAAATATTTTACAATAAATAAACATCAATAAAGAAATTAAAATGTCTATTTTATTGTTTACCATTTTATTAATGTTACATTTAGGTGTCGATTCCGATTTCGGCCGGAAAACGTACTACCCGACACGGACCCGTCATTTTTTCCGACCGAACCGTACACACGCCTTACAAATAGCTGAGTACGATGCGAAGTACGAAATTTACAACCGACTCGGCCGGAAATTATATTATACGTCCGAGTCAGCAGGAAAGGAGCCTGACGCGATAGACTCCTACGAGCAAGATTTGAGATAGCCATCGTCAACCTACAGACACGTACGTGAACGACTCCATGTAGCCAAGCATCAACACCACACGACAGACTCGGACACGAACAATGCCACATAGCCAAGCATCAACACGACCCGACAGACTCGGACGCAAACGATGCCACATAGCCAAGCACCAACACGACCCGACAGACTCGGACGCGAACGATGCCACATAGCCAAGCATCAACACGACCCGACAGACTCGGACGCGAATGATGCCACATAGCCAAGCATCAACACGACACGACAGACTCGGATGCGAACAATGCCACATAGCCCAGTATGAATGGAACAGACTCGTCCAAAACAATTTACACAAGAACAAGCATCAAGTGCTGTCAAAACGACTTACAAAATGAGAAGAAAATAAAACAATGGAAACAGAAAGAAGACTACCAAAAAACGCATTGTCATCTCCAAAAAACCACATTTCCAATTAACAAGACACACCCACAACACAACCTATATAAAGGGAGGCAAAACTTCCCAACACCATTTGCTACTTCGACAGACATGCAAGCACGCCACACCACTAGACAGACAACTCATCTAGCTACCACAAACACACACATCTCATCCACCAAACAACCTCCACACAACTAGCACCAAAGAAACACACCTCCACTCACACACACTCACCCTCACCTTCACACACACACACATCTCCACCAACACCCATCACCATGCCCCCAAAGAAGAATCCACAGTTCTTAGCTGCTGAGTTGGAAGTGATGATAGATGAAATCATCCGAGTTGAGCCACAGTTATTTGGCAGCTTGGCCCAACAGACCTCCCAGTCCCAGAGAACCAAGATGTGGGAGAGGATTGTCAACAAGGTGAATGCCCATTCACCTACCTTGCGCACAAAGGAGGATGTCCGGAACCGGTATTATGACGTTCGCAGGAGGGTAAAGAGGCTCATTGCCAGAGAACATGCCCTGAGCACCAAGACTGGTGGTGGACATCATAAACCAGTGCATTTCACCACCTGGGAGGTGAAGGTGCAGGACCTCCTCCCACAGGAGGCCATAACTGGACTAGCTGGAATCCCAGAACCTGGTGAGTACATGTACAAATAGTCTAAATTCACCCCAAATACACAGCCACAGACACCACAGCAACACATCTTGAATGTAACTTTGTACACACTGTCATGGAACCCTGGAACATGCCGGCCCATTTGTCCTGGGTGGGAGGAGGAGTGGAAGCAATGACTACTGCCACCAGCACATACTAGTCCCCCCCAGTCCCACAATAACACACCTGTCACTATGCTGTCCCTGAGAGTGAATGCAAATGCCCTGTCAAGATGGCTGACACTGGCCATCGGTGTGGGGAACACAAGGCCCTGTTGGCAGTCCTGTACAGCATGACTGCAGGCACCACTGTCAGACATCTGGAATGTAACTTTGTACACACTGTCATGGAACCCTGGAACATGCTGGCCCATTTGTCCTGGGTGGGAGGAGGAGTGGAAGCAATGACTACTGCCACCAGCACACACTAGTCCCCCCCCAGTCCCACAAGAACACACCTGTCACCATGCTGTCCCTGAGAGTGAATGCAAATGCCCTGTCAAGATGGCTACACAGGACCATCCTGTACAAAATTTGGAAATATCTACTGCCAGTTCTTGGCCTACTCACACAACTACAGACCATAACCTTAACTTCACATTACACACACTGACAGGTATAGATCAGTCACATGTGCCCTCAATGTGCATGCTACAAATGTGTGTGGAGGACAGGACACACTCTAATTAGCTGTCATACCACATAACACAAAACACACACAGATAAACACACATCAGGGACAATGCCCACGGACAGTAGATGTGAGGTGTAATGCAAGACGGCTGACACTCTTGCGGTGTGTCATGTGCACAAGGCATTGTTGTGTGTAGCATTGTAATTCAACATCAGTCAGCGGTCTCAGCATCCTTGAAAACTACCACCCTCACTGTCATTGCTCCTCTGACAATGATGAGTAAGCTGGTCTGTTTGCCATTGGAAAGTGGGGTAGAAGTCAACACAGCCTAACTCAAGCACTAAACACACTGTACCTCACAGCTCTGACCATGAAAAGGCAAAAGACCATCCCTGGGAAAGACCTCTGTCCATGGAGAACAAGTAGAATGTACATGAAGTGATCATGTGCAAAAGTATGCAGCAACAAAATGCACTACATCAAGATATACACATGTGTGCAAAGTGATGAAAAATATCAACATAAATATGACTACTCACATTGCATACGTTCACAAACAATGCAAAAACTACACACGCATAACAACAACCATGTTGGGACATAGCAGAACAGCACAATGCGAAACATCACACCAACTTGCTGTAGGCTCTGCGCAGGAGTACAAACTTATACTATTCACCATTACAAGTCCAGTGTGGGCAACATTAGGGAATGTCAGATCATACCATTATCGCATAATACAACTACTCATGTCAGTTACTCCCCTACTGCATGCCAATGTAATGAGCTGTGTTTCAAGGACTGCCATGCAACAATGCATTTGTCAGAAGAAACGCGTTGCTATTGCATACGAGGTTACACATGTGATGTCATTGATTGTTCACATCAACACATACATCCAAGCAAAATCATCTAATGATGACACATATTCTGGAGAGTGAGTTTGCATGTCACCCCAGCAATGTAACTGTGAGAAACTCCACAAAGGCAAGCACAGATGCACAATTCCTGCCAAACATAAGATTAGTTACAGTATGTATGTCATAGTGAAAACACTGATGTGTGAAATGACAACACACCTGGCTCATGCACAGTGTGACACTTGCCAAATAATTAATACGAACAGTCAAGGATAACAATACATGCACATTGATGCACAGAGCTGGACATGCTCAGTAAAGCACGTCTCCAAAATAACAATGTCCGATTACAAAATATCTCTGTGTCTGTGACGATTGATGAGTAGAAATAAGAAGGAAACGCAACATTATCCACAACAACTTCACATTTGGCTGTGCATGACAACATAACATCTGAAAATACACAACTAACATGGTGTCTCTCTACTACCCACAGGCACTCCAGAACAGAGGGCATCATCTGGAGAAGATTCTGAGTCCACCAGCAGCTCCAGCACAACGTCGGACACTGAGACCTCCAGTGTGGATGACTCTCATACCTCCTCGGGCGATGGGAACCAACCTGGCACCTCCGGTGTGGGTCAGCATGCGGCACCAGTACGATCAGCATCCCCAGCGACCACTCCTGCAACATCCATTAACATCCAGATGCCCCTGATCCCCACAGACACACCAGACAACAAAACCCTGGGAGCACAGCAAGACAGCCCAATCTGGATTTGGCAGGAAAAACCAGCCCTGACAACAATGAAGGAGGACAGGAGCTGTCAGTGCGTGCTACGCCAGGCAATGTCCGTGTGGGTAGGGAAAGGAGTGGTGTGAGGGTGCGTGGTGGGAGGACACGTCCCACAGCTGGTGTCGGAGAACAAGCTGACCCCGAGTTACAACGCATTTTCGATGTATATCGCAAATGCACCGGAGACTTTGGCCAGGTTGTCAGGATCCTCAGGGACATAAAACATCAGCAGGCTGCACATTTTGACCGGATGGACAACCATATGGACCGTGTGGACCAACACATGGACCGTATGGACCGTATGGAGTCCAACTGGTCGAAAATAGACAATCTCACTGCGGTGCATAGGGACATACTTACATGCCTACGCCAGATAACCACCAACATTACCCCACCTCCCCGTGTGCATTCCACACCTGTTGCCTCAACATCGGCAACTGCCACAGGGAGGGATGAGGAGTCTTGCGTAGAGTCCCCTCCGCCGCAGCAGCCTGATACTGAGGGTCCACCCCCAACAAAGAAGAGGAGGGGCCATCCAAGGAAGGATGGCAAGTGAGAGACTGATGGACAGGCATCCCCCCCCAGGAACCAAAGAAATGCTCTGGATATCCTCCATTGTGTGCAAATCATTCACTTTGTTGACAGTCCCTGGACTCTCCCACATGGGATGGTGCATGTAAGTTGGACTAAATGCCAAATGGACTGTGGATTTAGCTCAGAAGGATTTTTATCTGACAACACTTCCAATTCCTCTATGAACTGTGGATAATAAATTTGGGAATGCAATCACCTTTACCTGTTAGATTTTTTCACATGCACATTAATAAATTCATATTCACACAATCCCTGTGTTATCTGTGAATGATACACTGTACCCACTTATTAGCTCATGATCTGTATCACCTGGCACTGTCTCAGACTGAGGTGCATGAGTTCTGTGGTAGTGAGTCTTCTCATACAGAAGTATGCACAGCAAAATAGGTCATTGTTGAAGGATGGTTGGACATCAGTTGCACATCAGAACACACAATGCAATCACACACTACCTCTGGTGTCTCATCATCTCTACAAAATATACAGAAGACACCCAATGATTCTACCACCCAGTAGCCAGCACTAACAACATCTCCGAAGCAAGGTAGCAATGCACACATTCACGCTCACTCACCCATGCTTGTCCACCAAATCATTAATCAGAGTGTGTGTAATGTTCTATAATTCACGTTTGAGAAAAAACAATCTCTGACTGTTGTCCTACAATGCAGCATACGAGCTAACCCCAGCAGCAGTAAACATGATTGTCAAACAATATACATTCCCATAATCAAACATAATACTACAGGTGAAATGTGTTTACAACCTCAGTGTGTAAAGCACCACCCTCCCTGTGATGGTGACATATTCTACAAACCATTGAAGAACTCTGTGGCAATACGGGTCAACCGCTCACCTCAGACAGTATGAGTACTGGTCACAGCATATGCACAGCAAAGCACTGGTGCGTATATGTAGATCTTCCATCTGTGTAGATTATTGGCATGTGCGTCAATGTAATGCAAGTATTCCACTTATGTGTAACAAAGTGTAGCATTTCATGGCGAAACTATCCGTGCTGACCAGATCTACCATTACAAAGAGTCCTGTTTCTCAACCTTATGGCGCAGTGCTCCAACAGTACCAAAATGATGTCATGTGGACTCAAAGGCATCTTGCACAACAATCACAGAAAGAATGTGTGCTAAAATGTCACACACAAAGCTATTATGTCAGCTTGGCTCCGGTAACTTTAGCATAATACAGCATGATCCTAGGGACCAGCTTACAATTCATCTACCGCCTCATGAAGAAATGTCACATGACACATACCAGAGATAGCCATGCAAGGTCAGTACAACACACATAGCACATGCAACATTAAACATTGCACACACTGTTGTCAAATAAAAACCATTGAACCGCACAAACAAAGACCATTGTCTAATGAAATGAACACCATGGCAGAAAAACATGATATGAACGGTTGTAGCATATTTCTGCTACGGAGAAGGCAAACATCAATGTGTGCAACAGGTTTATTACACAGGCAGAAGCTCTGCTCAACACAAAAGCAAACTGATTACAGTTGCAAGTATCCAAATAAAGCAAAGAAATGACAAATCTGACCAAATAGATTGGCTGTCAGAGAGTACTGGTCCAAATTGAAGATCCATTATGGAACAGCGTTGTGTGTACCCACACAACAGCCAAAGGAGCCTGTGAAGGAGAGACATAGTACAGTCTTAAATACAACTTGCCATGATGACATATCCAATTATTGAATCACTATTGTCCATTGTAAATTCTGACCAATTGCTAGGAGTGATTTCAACAATGTAGTGGAGACCATCATAACTACAACGGCAATGACCCTGTAAATTAGCAGACCCACACACATGTCACAACATATTGTCCTACATACACACATCACGCTTAGGAAAGGCATCATCACACATATATGCATACTTACACTCAAGTAAAGAAGTTGTCAATGAGCTGTCTCCTGACATCCACCTCCTCTTCCTCCTCCTCCTCACTGGCAACGTTCCCCAGGCCTGGATCCTCCCATGAGGGAGGACATTGGTCCCTGTCATCCTGAATGAGCGGTAGCTTATTCCTCACAGCCTTGTTGTGAAGCATGCAGCACACCATAATGATTTTGCACACCTTCTCTGGGGAATCTGGTCTTCAGCAGCCCAAATGTGCGCTCAATCACACGCCTGGTCCGCCCATGTGCCCCGTTGTAACGGACATCAGCAGGTGTGACCGGGTTCCTGAGTGGTGTCAGCAACCAGGGCATGTTTGGGTATCCAGAGTCTCCTAAAATTATCAAATATGAAGGATCAGTTGAGCAACAACAGGGCACAACATGACAGACAATGAACACACAACTGATACTGACACCATGACTCACCAACAAGCCAGGCACGTTCATTCCTGAGCTGGGACATCAGCTGGGGTATCCAACTCATCCACCTTATGTATGCGTCATGGGCAGATCCCGGGAAACGCACACATACATGGGAGATGATCTGGTCCGCCAGACATACCACAAGGACATTGATCGAATGGAAGTGTTTATGATTTCTGTAAACCTGTTCATGGGTTCGTGGTGCGACCAAACCCACATGTGTCCCATCAATCGATCCAATCACATGTGGCATGTGTCCCAGGGCATAAAAGTCATCTTTAATGGCACGAAACTGTGGCGGTGTAGGAAACTGTATGTACAGGTTGAGGAACCTCAACATGGCCTCACACACATCCCGGAGCACTCGACTGAACATCGTCTGCGACATCCCACCAGCATCAGCCACAGTAAACTGGAACGATCCTGTCGCAAAATAATGTAGTGCCACCATCACCTTCACCTTGGGGGTCAGGGCAAAGGGATATGTGTGTCCAGGTTGCAAGTGTGGTGACAACTGGTCTGTCAATTCAGAAATTAATTGACTCATGCACTCACGTTCCACCATGGTCGCAAGGTCAGGGAAGGGTCTGTGGACATTTGGTCCCCTGCGTAACATATGACAAAGTATGCACACATATTACTAGTACTCATAAAAATCACGTAATCTGGATTCAACATATTGCATTACACTTTCAATTAAGACACAGTGAAGTCAGAGGTGTGAGGTTGAGCTAATACACAACTGACAGCTATGTGATCCTGAACATACACTCAATTTTGTCATGGATTTTCAAGTGACACAGTGTTGTACTGTGACTATTCACTGTTGTCTGTCACTCTCCATGTGATCAATCGTAACATACACGACACACACCTAATTAAGTATCAAAGATAGATGTCAAGGTCAACTAGCACATGTTCTAAAGGTACACAGACATGGATCATGTATTGCAACCTAGCAACAACACTAGATACAGACAGCTTGTCACCATGCACACCACTGTCATGGTGTGGACATTGTCATGATGTGATGTCAGACCTAAATGTCCCATCACATACACAAAGAATTGTTGATGTGTAGCACAGGAGGATGATCTGTTACGTGGTCACTCACACTTGTCCTGTTCCTCACAAACAATGCAATTTTTGCACTGTAAGCTAGGAACATCATGGGAGTAGTCTTGTATATGTCTGTGTCTCATTTGACATGTGCTTCACTCCCATCCACACAGGGCATACAGCATGACATGAATCTTACATATGCTGTCTGACATGATGAGTGAGCATTGCATGGACGCATGAGCCAACTCCTGGCCGAGCCGGACTGACAGATTGCATGCTTAAGACATTGCTGTCGACGCGGGTGAGTTCTCAAAAGACGCGTCGGACACCTAGGGACCAAGGCGTGCGCACGCCTTGGACCCTGAATGTAATGGTGACATACGTGGGTGGGTTCTCAAAGACGCGTCGGACACCTAGGGACCAAGGCGTGCGCACGCCTTGGACCCTGAATGTAATGGTGACATACGTGGGTGGGTTCTCAAAAGACGCGTCGGACACCTAGGGACCAAGGCTTGCGCACGCCTTGGACCCTGAATGTAATGGTGACATACGCAGTGGGTTCTCAAAAGACGCGTCGGACACCTAGGGACCAAGGCGTGCACACGCCTTGGACCCTGAATGTAATGGTGACATACAAGGGTGGGTTTACAAAAGACGCGTCGGACACCTAGGGACCAAGGCGTGCGCACGCCTTGGACCCTGAATGTAATGGTGACATACGCGGGTGGGTTTACAAAAGACGCGTCGGACACCTAGGGACCAAGGCGTGCACACGCATTGGCTATTGACTGCCATGGAGACTGACGCGGATTTGATACTTTTGCGATTTGTGTGCTGAAAAATCCGTTGGCTCCCCACAACAATGTATCAAACTCATTGGTGTCATGAAGTTGAACTTTTTAAACGATGCGGAAGGCGTGTACGAGGCGTGCAATGCGATGGATTGGCCAGATTCATAGGATGCAAACGTGTCTGACCTATCGCTTTGGACGCATGGTTCATAATCTGCCTCTGCAGCACAGATATAAGGCTGTCTGTTCCCCTGAGAGCTCACTTGCCTGCACTACATGCTCCAGATTGACATCTCTGCTACCACTGCTGCTGTCTCTGCATCCTCTGGCTTCAAGAATGGCACGTACTGTGGAGAGGGCCCCAGCCTTCACAGAGGAGGAGAACCAGGCCCTGCTGGACAGCCTCCTTCCAGAGTACAGCAAGCTGTATGGGAAACCAGGGAGCAGGTGAGTGTGCAGTCCACGTCCTTTCTCATTGTGCATGTTGTCTGTCTAGCACTAATGGCATTGTGTACACCAATGGCTAGCATGCTCACTGAGTATTTGTAACCCCCAAAGTGTGTAGGTACCTGTAGGGAACAGGTACTGTGCTGAAAAAGTGAATCTTTACACGGTCATAAGACCCAGCCAATGTTTCCATGTTAATTCCGGACAACTGTCCATTACCATAGTTGAACTACCTGTGTATATCATATGCCCTTGTGATAACGACATGTATATCCAACTGTGTGATGCACAAACATGTTGCAAGTGTAGTAATGGTCTTTTAACTTTGTCATCCTCACAGGTTGATGCCCATCAGAAACAGGAGATCTGGATGACCATCGTTCGGGCAGTTCGATCTGTGGGGGTCTACAAGCGCCGCATCTGCAACTGCCAGAAGAGGTGGCAGGACCTACGTGGCTGGACCCGTCGCATCGCAAGAGTCCAGCTGAAGCTGTCGCCCCCTCGCAGAAGGGGCGGACGACGGACCCTGACCCCCCACATGCTCCGGATTCTGACGGTGGTCTTCCCTGACCTGGATGGGCAGTTAAAGGCCAGACAGCAGCAAGGAGGGGGTAAGTGCATGCCTTTTCTGTGAACTATGTCTCACATGCTATTTGCACTCCTTCAGCCTGGTTACACTCCCACAGTTCGTCTGTCTGCTTGAACAAGAGTCATGTGCCTAAATCAGGTGATGGCCCATCCTCATCCGATACACAGGTGTGGCCCTTTCAGTCTGTGACTTGTGTCACTTGGGTTGTGTGTCCCTGCTGTTGTCCAAGGATAAGGTTTAAAACAGCATCTGCTACCGGTGCATTCTTTTGGGCTTCATGAGTGAGGCAATTGATTGACATGTGTCTGCACATTGCCAGGAAGCTGACATGTACTCTGTGTGGGACATTAATATGTGTACTAATTGCTGCTCTGTCTCACCATATGTGCTGGGGTATTTACCACACACCCATGCAGCAGGTGAGACAATGTTGGGGCCTCAGAAGAATGTGCATCATGTGTGTCACACATGCATAGACACACGCCTAGTGTTCAGGGTTATCCCATGTTGCACATGGACCAGGACAGGTATGCCTACTCCGGACATGAAAGTACACTCTGTTCTCCTACTCCTGTGTGCCAGCCTACATTTTGTGCATTGTGAAATGTGCAATCAGGTGTCTGCCTCTGTGTCATTGTGGAGTGGCCTAGATCTTTAGCCTCCTGGGGTGTTAAACAGTTTGGGGTGGGCAGCCAGCTGAGATGTGGCTGTTGGATCAGCACAATGGGGTGAAACATAGGTGTGTAATCACTTGACTGTGCCTACTGGTGTATTCTACATTAAAGTGCAGGCAGCTTTAATTTGTTCTCATCAGACTGTGATGTGATCATGTTTACAGATTTGTGCTTGCAGTCACTCAACTGTAGCATTTGTATCACGTGGGATCATCAAATGCCTTAAGATGTGGGTAGCAGTGGGTGGACATGTGCACTTGACAGCTGCAGAGCTTACATTCCCCACAAAAACATGATTGTGACACAGTGCAGAATGTTTGTTTTTGGATGCTCTGCCCCTGTGACTGAAGCCAGTAATGACTGATTAGCCAGACTGGCCTGAAGCATGGTATACCACTTGCAAATGTGTATCCTGCATTAATGTCAGTTGTCCTGCATGCACTCAATTGTGGCATTGACCATTAATACATGAGCACATCATGGTGTCTGGTGAAGGAAGCATATCCATATTGCTGACAATGACTTTGGCCATCCCTTAGCCTGACACATGTACTGAGTCAGTGGCAGGAGATGGGATATGTGTGTACTGACACATTTCACTCACAAATCCTGCAGTTCAGACAACTGTCTATGTGGTGCATGTGTGCACATATGAGTAGTGGCATACTACATGCACCAGACAGATGGGTCCATGGACGGGAAGGATATGAGGGGCATGGTTGACTGGCAGACTGACAAGTGTCTTGTTCAAATCTGTGTCAGCTCTTTCTCCAATATTTTACAAATGATGCCAAGGCGTGCTCTGTAATGGGCTGTACTGACTGTGATGTGTAAGGTCAATACAGGTGGCTGATGTGGATCTGTTTATCCTGTTTGTGTGCAGATACATCTACGGCTACTGGAGGAGACAGCTCCACGGACCAAGAGGAGCCGCAGAGCCAGAC
Organism: Calotriton arnoldi; assembly: GCA_963921515.1. Taxonomy (NCBI): domain Eukaryota; kingdom Metazoa; phylum Chordata; class Amphibia; order Caudata; family Salamandridae; genus Calotriton; species Calotriton arnoldi. Next base: position 2,971,959 of record CAWUFW010001040.1, read on the forward strand.
TGGGTCCGCTGCAGGGGAGTTGGAGGGACCCAGTGGCACGGAGGGTGAGGGGAGCCACACTGAGGAGACCTCAGCTACAACCACCTCGGCTGAGGAACACAGCAGCTCGAGTGATGACTCCCTTGTGGAGGCGGGTGTCAGCAGACCCCAGACAACACCTAGTGAGTCTGTCCCCGCCACCACCACCACCATCTCCACCCTCCCATCTGCTCCCATCCCAGATGTCCGTGGAGGCTCCTGTGTAAGGGAGCATGTCTCCTTCGTGCCAGGCACCGCACCCCCTGCGTCTGTCTCCCCTGCTGCCCTGAGTGTGGAGTCTGTGGACTTACTTAAGCAGATCCATGTAGGGCAGACAGCGATGCTGAGTGTCCTCCATTCTCACACCAGTCTGTTGACACAACTGGTGTCCTTCATGGAGGGCATTTCATCAAACATGTCTGCCCTACAGCGGACCATTCAGTCCATGGCCTCCTTACAGACGGCAACAGTGTCCCTCCTCCAACAGTCCCTCACCCCTCCTACCTCTGCCACATCCACAATCCCCACTACCCTACCTGTCCAAGGCACACACACACCGGCACAGGCACGCACCACAACAGACACAAGCAGCACACAGCCACGCAAGACAAAATCAAGACGCATAAGCACGCACACTCCGGGGACTGATGGCACACACACAGGGGATGGGTTACAGACACACAAACAGCCATCCACGAGCACTCCGCAGTCTTCAGATGCCTCTCCCTCCAAAACCCCTTCCCTTGCTTCACCTAAAACCCCCCCTTCCCAGAAGCTCTTCCTCTGTGACCTTGGCCTCTTCCCCACCGATCCATCTGATCCAACTTACAAGGGGAAGAGGAAGTCACCACGTGCAGAGGGGAGTTCCCCTGCCACACGGACACCCTCCCCCAGGCGCACAAACACTGAGGCCCCCACACGCAAATCCCCCCGGACCAGGAAGGGCAAGACCCCACCAAAACCGCACACTTCCACCTCACAGTCTCCGCCCTGCAGCCCCCAGGCCACCACTCCACAGGTCCCACCGCCATTCCCTGCCCCAGGTTCACCCACACACTGATACCACATCCCCAAAATGCTTAGGCCCTCCCCCCCTTCCACATGCACTTCCACCCCCACATCACATGCTCAGCCTGTTCCTGCCACTGGTGTGGAGTCCGTGTCCCCCCCCTCTGTCCTGCCCACCTCATCAGAACCCCATTTCACTCCTCTTGAGATTGGCACTGCAGTAGGGAGCACATCCACCCCGTCTGACTTGGGCACTGCAGTGGAGACCCCGTCCACACCATCTGACCTGCCCACTGCAGTGGTGCTGGCAACCACCCCATCAGACTTGAGCCCTGCAGTAGTGACAGCACCCACCACATCTGACTTGGGCCCAGCAGTGGTGACGCCACCCACTGTGTCAGACACCTCCACTGCAGTTGCCAGCAACACTCCTGCACCCACCACCACACCCCTGCCCCATTCTGATGTCCCCTGATCCTGTCCCTGCGGTGCCTGGCCTGCCCCTATGTATGCCCCTCCCAGGGGAGATGTCCCTTGGCCGTAGCAGTGCAGGCAAGCAATGGGTGTCAAGCTTCCACATGTCACCCTGTTGGGACTCCTGGAAGGACTGGCCATTGGCCTTTTGACATTGTTGAGTTCACAGTTACATGGATATCATTGCTGAATAAAGCAATTTGTTGTTATCCAGTGGTGTTGCATCTAATGTACATGATGTTGATGATGTGTATCATGAACTTGCAGTTGTAATGGTGTTTTAAAGGTATAAGAGACTGATTTGTTGATGTGATGGACTCCATGTGGTCCATGGGATATGTGTACTTTCCTGGTATGTATTCATGACATAATTTGCTGCTATTTCAGGGTGTTATGTATGCAGAATTTGTGGACCACGTATTACTCCTTCTGTTTGCTACTTGACATCTTTGCCATGCACTGTTGCACATATGTTGGGCTTACATTTCGGCACATTGTAAGATTCCCTGACTGGGCCCATCTCTCCACTGGACAGGCAGGTTTGTGCATCAATGGTACACAAGTCATCTGTGTCATCAGTGCAACTAGCTCTACATGTGTATTGCGTATGTGCAGATGACTGAAGGGACACTCCCGTACACAGGCTGATGTGGCCAGGGCTTTCATTGTGTTGTAATTGTTGGCTCACTGAGCAAGTGTTATGCTGACATGACAGAGCCCTGCACAGACAACGTTTGGCACAGCTAACCTTCCCCAGGAGTGGAGTCCCCTCATGGCAGTGTGTCATACTGTGACATTGCCTGAGCCCATGGTGTGTGTAGTGTGAGCATGTCTGTGTGTGTTCCATTCACTTTTTCTACACAGCCTGTGTTCCCTACAGATGTTCCTGTTCATGGCGCTTGCTGAGTTGTCCTGTGTTCATCCAACATCTTTGTCCTGGGTTTCCTGGGATGTAGGTGCATGGCACACTACTGGTCATTAGGGTGTCATCCCTAGGTGTTTTATTTGTAAAGCCCGGGGATGTTGTCAGACGCACGTGGGACACATTCAGGATTCCCCTTGGCACTTCTGTGTTGCCAACATGATGTAGTTTTCCCTATGTGGTATCTGTCAGTGAGTGGGTCACTTGTATGTGTGTGTGACTACTCCCACTCATCAGGGTCATAGTTGCAATGTTGGAAGGTGTCGACATGTGTTCTTTGTGGCTCTGCTTTGGTTCATCATTGTTGTGGTAGTGTGGCAGTGATCCCAATGATTTTAGTAGATTTCACGTCATGCCCAGGTACCGCATACTGTGCAGTGTGGCGGACATTCACAAGGGTTGTTGACTGGCCATGTGTGTGTATTTTTGGTAACCTTAGCTCTCCCCACCACCCCTGCAATTTCACCAGTCCATGTGTGCTTAGCTGATGCACATTGTTGCAGATCAAGGTGTGTTGTGTTGAGGGTGGCCAAATGTGAGTTGTCTCATGGCTAGGCCCCTACCTACTTTGTGTTCATTGATGACAGGCCCTGGCCAGTGATTTGTTAGTGTAGGTGTGATGGAAGTTTGTTGGTCAGGACGCATGCCCCAGTGCGCGCAGGTGACTGTACTCCACAGTATGGGCAACATCTACCTTTGTCATCACAGTGGGATTGTACAGGCTACTGTCACCCCAATGTAGGGTCCCTGAGGGTAGTGCTGTGTTGGGCTGTCTCTTGCTGTGTTGTTTGCTGTGCCGCCCAGCTTGTGTCACATGAATGATTTGGGATCCCACTCACCTGACAGGGCCTGCTTGCCCACCAAGGGATGCCCAGTTCATGTGTTACTTTTGTATGGCACTGTGTACACATCTGTGTCATTGGGGTTCTGCCCACTGTCATGTGTTGTGTACTTGCCTGGGGACACTGAGACACATGCAAACACAAAAAGGCTGCCCCTCACGTGGGTTCCTACAGTTTCCTACAGAGTTATGCTGAGATGCAACACCAGTGGGGGCATCTCATAAAAAGTTTCGGACTGGCCTCACACACCGCCCGGTGTCATGCTTCATCATAGGCTGTCCTCGCCCTCTAAAAACTTCGTTTGATACACCTGGAGACAGGGATGCACTTCTACAACTAAGTGATGGCCGTGTGAAAGTGAAAGGTGATTTAAAAACCATCACACCTGTCACTCAACTGTGTTTTATTCAGGGAACAGATGTATGGTATTAAAATAGGTGTACGGTGATCTGGGACATTATTCTCCCTTCACCGTATTAAGTGCGGTCAACATGTTTCTGCGTTAGTGTCCCCGTAGGGTACGTCGCATTCGTCAGGACCAAAAGGGTTTATCCTTTTTGCCTCTAATGCAAAAAGGTGCTGCTAATCTGGGGACGGGGATAAAAGATAAATAAAATAAAATCGCCCGTCTGGTGTAGTACCACTGTGACAGATTCCTGAAATACTATCCTCTATACTCCATGGGAGGGCGAGGGTGGGAGGGCCTACTTGTGACTTTTGTCTGACTTCAGCGCTCCCATCGGTTCTCTCTACAGGCGTCCTCTCGGTCTCCCCGTCGACCGAGAGGACGCCTGTAGAGAGACAGGCGATTTTATTTTAATACCATACATCTGTTTTTAGAGGGCGAGGACAGCCTATGATGAAGCATGACACCGGGCGGTGTGTGAGGCCAGTCCGAAACTTTTTATGAGATGCCCCCACTGGTGTTGCATCTCAGCATAACTCTATAGGAAACTGTAGGAACCCACGTGAGGGGCAGCCTTTTTGTGTTTGCATATGAGATTGGAGGCTGGCTTGCCCTTTGGCCCCGTGCCTCTAGTTCCCATCCTCAGCCCAGTCTGAGGTAAGTGTGTGTGTGTGACACTGAGACACACACACATGTTGTGCATGATATGCAGTGTGGGGCTGCCTGTCTGTGTTTGTGCATCTGCTCCACTGCATTGGTATGGCTTTTGCGGTCCATTGGCTTATGTTGTTTGGAGGTTTTTCCCTAGTGTCCCTGCGTCTCCTGGCTCATCAGTCTGCACATTCATCATGTTTGGTGTGTTCCATTGCTGCCATGGTATGGGACTTGGTCACCTGACATCTCCAGTCCCCACAGGATTCCTTAGTTTGTGTGTCTGTTTGTATAGAATTGTGTGTATGCATCATGGTGCTCACTTGTCGCATTGTCTAATTGTACACTGGAGTAATTGTCAGGGATCATGGCCATAGCTTGTCTGCACATGGCAGAGGGTGTTCTTGTGATACACAGCAAACTTTGCCTCACCAAATCTATGTTTGTATGTGACACAACCACTACATTGCCACAACATTGCTTGTGGTGTGGGGACCAGGAATCATGCATTTTGGTTTGGAGATGCTGCTATTTTCATGTCCACACTCACCTTATGGTCACTGTTGTAATGGGGGGTTTAGGACACATTACCACATTGGTCCTAAGATGCTGGATTTTTGAACCCCACTACCACCTTTTGGTCACTGTAGTGATGGGGGGTTTAGACCCCATTACTACATTGGTCCGGAGATGCTGGATTTTTGAACCCCACTATCACCTTTTGGTCACTGTAGTGATGGGGGGTTTAGACCCCATTACCACATTGGTCCTGAGATGCTGGATTTTTGAACACCACTATCACCTTTTCGTCACTGTAGTGATGGGGGTTTAGACCCCATTACCACATTGGTCCTGAGATGCTGGATTTTGAACCCCACTAACACCTTTTGGTCACTGTGGTGATGGGGGGTTTGGACCACATAAACACATTTCTCCAGAGATGCAGGATTTTTGATCCACACTATCACCTTTTGGGCACACATGTATTGGGAGTCACATTGTATGTTCACTGTCAGGATCTGTGTTGTAAGCATTTTACACACACATACATTGAATCTTGCAAAGATGGTAGGGGGGGTTTGCTTACTCATCCTATGTGTGTGAATCCTTGTGGTGCTAGGCATCCAGCCCCCTATGAGTGGGGATGGTAATAGTGATGGGCATCCAGCCTCCTATGGGTGGGGGTACTGGTGGTGATGGGCATACAGCCCCCTATGAGTAGGGGGTACTGGTGGTGATGGACATTCTACACCCTATGAGTGGGGATGGTAATGGTGATGGGCATCAGGACTCCTATGGGGTGGACTCTGCTGGTAGTGATAGGCATCCACCCCCCTATGGGGTGGACAATGCTGGTAGTGAAAGGCATTCACCCCCCTATGGGGTGGACTCTGCTGGGATAGGCATCCACCCCCCTATGGGGTGGACTCTGCTGGGAGTGCTAGGCATCCACCCCCCTATGGGGTGGACAATGCTGGTAGTGATAGGCATCCACCCCCCTATGGGGTGGACAATGCTGGGTGTGATGGGCATCCACCCCCCTATGGGGTGGACTCTGCTGGGATAAGCATCCACCCCCCTATGGGGTGGACAATGCTGGGTATGATGGGCATCCACCCCCCTATGGGGTGGACTCTGCTGGTAGTGATAGGCATCCACCGCCCTATGGGGTGGACAATGCTGGGATAGGCATCCACCCCCCTATGGGGTGGACTATGCTGTTAGTGATAGGCATCCACCCCCCTATGGGGTGGACAATGCTGGGTGTGATGGGCATCCACCCCCCTATGGGGTGGACTCTGCTGGGATAGGCATCCACCCCCCCTATAGGGTGGACAATGCTGGGTGTGATGGGCATCCACCCCCCTATGGGGTGGACTCTGCTGGTAGTGATAGGCATCCACCCCCCTATGGGGTGGACAATGCTGGGATAGGCATCCACCCCCCTATGGGGTGGACAATGCTGGTAGTGATAGGCATCCACCCCCCTATGGGGTGGACAATGCTGGGATAGGCATCCACCCCCCTATGGGGTGGACAATGCTGGGAGTGATAGGCATCCAGACCCCCTATGGTGGTGTTTCCTTTCGTGTCATTTTGGTGTGTGGTAGGTGTCTGACTTACCTTCTGCGTCGTGCGCGTCGGTGACGGTAGGCATACAGTATAGGGAAGACATGCGCGATTGGATACATGCCTGCTCCGTCTCGTCCCCGTTGATCGTGTTCTGGCACGCATCAAAGCTTCAATACGCCTCGTCCGAATGCTGTGACGTGCTGGAAGCGGCGCCCTGTCCGACGCATTGATAAAACGCATCGTACTTGCGTGTCCGGAAACTGTTTGGGACACGCCTGCGTCCGACTCGATTTCCGTTTATCCAGAGCCTGTTCGGTCGTGAAATAGGGCACGAATTGGAGCGGACGATTGGGTCGGAAATTTGCCTGTTATACGCATCGTACTTGCTAGTTTGTAGGAAAAAGCTCCGGTTACGAGTCGGACGTAAGGTAAGCCTACGAATAGCATTGGGAAGGCACTTTTGGCGACATAGGAATCGACCCCTTAATGTTACATATTAATTTTATTTTTAATAAATATACTGTGTAAAATATTATCTTTTCATTAAGTATATATACAATGTTAATTTTTTACAAGCACAACTCACTTATAAAAATAATATTACACTACCTTAAACAATATTTTTTCTTTTTTAATTACATATTAAAACACATTTATCTAAATTATTATTCCCACTTCAGATACCATAAATACAGGATAGGTGCTGGACAGTAATCTTAATTAATATACTATTCCCACACCAGGTAATATGAACACAGGGTAGGTGCTGGTCACTATACTTAATTAATTTAATATTCCAACTCCAGTTAGTATTAATTAGAGGTAGGTGCTGGACACTAAATTTAATTAATTTACTATTCCCACTCCAGTTAGTATTTATTAAGGGTAGGTGCTGGACACTAATCTTAATTAATTTACTATTCCCACTCCAGTTAGTATTAATTAGGGGTAGGTGCTGGGCACTAAATTTAATTAATTTACTATTCCCACTCCAGTTAGTATTTATTAGGGGTAGGTGCTGGACACTAAACTTATTTAATTTACTATTCTCACTCCAGTTAGTATTAATTAGGGGTAGGTGCTGGACACTAAACTTAATTAATTTACTATTCCCACTCCACTTAGTAGTAATTCAGGGTAGGTGCAGGACACTAAACTTAATTCATTTACTATTCCCACTCCAATTAGTATTAATTCAGGGTAGTTGCTGGACACTAACCTTAATTAAATTACTATTCCAACTCCAGTTAATATTAATTAGGTATAGGTGCTGGACACTAAACTTAAATAATTTACTATTCCCACTCCAGTTACTATTAATTCAGAGTAAGTGCTGGACACTAACATTATTTAATTTACTACTCCAACTCCAGTTAATATTAATTAGGGGTAGGTGCTGGACACTAAACTTAAATAATTTACTATTCCCACTCCAGTTAGTATTAATTAGGGGTAGGTGCTGGACACTAAACTTAAATAATTTACTATTCCCACTCCAGTTAGTATTAATTCAGAGAAAGTGCTGGACACTAAAATTATTTAATTTACTAGTCCAACTCCAGTTAATATTAATTAGGGGTAGGTGCTGGACTCCACTCCCACTCCCATTAATTCAGGGTAAATGCTGGACACTAAAATTATTTAATTTACTATTCCCACTCCAGTTAGTATTAATTAGGGGTAGGTGCTGGACACTAAACTTAATTAATTTACTATTCCCACTCCAGTTAGTATTAATTAGGGGTAGGTGCAGTACACTAAACTTAAATAATTTACTATTCCCACTCCAGTTACTATTAATTCAAAGTAAGTGCTGGACACTAAAATTATTTAATTTACTATTCCCACTCCAGTTAGTATTAATTACGGGTAGGTGCTGGACACTAAACTTAAGTAATTTACTATTCCAACTCCGGTTAGTATTAATTAGGGGTAGGTGATGGACACTAAATTTAAATAATTTACTATTCCCACTCCAGTTAGTATTAATTAAAGGTAGGTGCTGGACACTAAACTTAAATAATTTACTATTCCCACTCCAGTTAATATTAATTAGGGGTAGATGCTGGACACTAAACTTAATTATTTTACTATTATCACTCCAGTTATTATTAATTCAAGGTAGGTGCTGGACTCTAAAATTTTTCATTTATATTCCCACTCCAGTTAGTATTAATTAGGGGTAGGGGCTGGACACTAAACTTAATTAATTAACTATTCCCACTCCAGTTAGTATTAATTAGGGGTAGGTGCTGGACACTAAACTTAAATAATTTACTATTCCCACTCCAGTTACTATTAATTCAGAGTAAATGCTGGACACTAACATTATTTAATTGACTATTCCCACTCCAGTTAGTATTAATTATGGGTAGGTGCTGGACACTAAACTTAAGTAATTTACTATTCCCACTCCAGTTAGTATTAATTAGGGGTAGGTACTGAACACTAAACTTAAATAATGTACTATTCCCACTCCAGTTAGTATTAATTCAGGGTAGGTGCTGGACACTAAAATTATTTAATTTATTATTCCCACTCCAGTTAGTATTTATTAGGGGTAGGTGTTGGACACTAAACTTAATGAATTTACTATTCCCACTCCAGTTAGTATTAATTAGGGTTAGGTGCTGGACACTAAACTTAAAAAATTTACTATTCCCACTCCAGTTACTATTAATTCAGAGTAAGTGCTGGACACTAAAATTATTTAATTTACTATTCCCACTCCAGTTAGTATTAATTAGGGGTAGGTGCTGGACAGTAAACTTAAGTAATTTACTATTCCACTCCAGGTAATATTAACACAGGGTAGGTGCTGGACAGTATACTTAATTAATTTACTATTCCAACTCCAGTTAGTATTAATTAGAGGTAGGTGTTGGACACTAAATTTAATTAATTTACTATTCCCACTCCAGTTAGTATTTATTAAGGGTAGGTGCTGGACACTAATCTTAATTAATTTACTATTCCCACTCCAGTTAGTATTAATTAGGGGTAGGTGCTGGACACTAAATTTAATTAATTTACTATTCCCACTCCAGTTAGTATTTATTAGGGGTAGGTGCTGGACACTAAACTTAATTCATTTACTATTCCCACTCCAATTAGTAGTAATTAGTAGTAATTCAGGGTAGTTGCTGGACACTAACCTTAATTAATTTACTATTCCAACTCCAGTTAGTATTAATTAGGGGTAGGTGCTGGACGCTAAACTTAATTAATTAACTATTCCCACTCCAGATAGTATTAATTACGGGTAGGTGCTGGACACTAAACTTAAATAATGTACTATTCCCACTCCAGTTAGTATTAATTAAAGGTAGGTGCTGGGCACTAAACTTAATTAATTTACTATTCCCACTCCAGTTAGTATTAATTAGGGGTAGGTGCTGGGCACTAAATTTAATTAATTTACTATTCCCACTCCAGTTAGTATTTATTAGGGATAGGTGCTGGACACTAAACTTATTTAATTTACTATTCCCACTCCAGTTAGTATTAATTTGGGGTAGGTGCTGGACGCTAAACTTAATTAATTTACTATTCCCACTCCACTTAGTATTAATTCAGGGAAGGTGCAGGACACTAAATTTAATTAATTTACTATTCCCACTCCAATTAGTATTAATTCAGGGTAGTTGCTGGACACTAAACTTAATTAATTTATTATTCCAACTCCAGTTAATATTAATTAGGTGTAAGTGCTGGACACTAAATTTAAATAATTTACTATTCCCACTCCAGTTACTATTAATTCAGAGAAAGTGCTGGACACTAAAATTATTTAATTTACTGTTCCAACTCCAGTTAATATTAATTAGGGGTAGGTGCTGGACACTAAACTTAATTAATTTACTATTCCCAATCCAGTTAGTATTAATTCAGGGTAAATGCTGGACACTAAAATTATTTAATTTACTATTCCCACTCCAGTTAGTATTAATTAGGGGTAGGTGCTGGACACTAAACTTAATTAATTTACTATTCCCACTCCAGTTAGTATTAATTAGGGGTAGGTGCAGTACACTAAACTTAAATAATTTACTATTCCCACTCCAGTTACTTTTAATTCAAAGTAAGTGCTGGACACTAAAATTATTTAATTTACTATTCCCACTCCAGTTAGTATTAATTACGGGTAGGGCTGGACACTAAACTTAAGTAATTTACTATTCCAACTCCGGTTAGTATTAATTAGGGGTAGGTGATGGACACTAAATTTAAATAATTTACTATTCCCACTCCAGTTAGTATTAATTAAAGGTAGGTGCTGGACACTAAACTTAAATAATTTACTATTCCCACTCCAGTTAATATTAATTAGGGGTAGATGCTGGACACTAAACTTAATTATTTTACTATTATCACTCCAGTTATTATTAATTCAAGGTAGGTGCTGGACTCTAAAATTTTTCATTTATATTCCCACTCCAGTTAGTATTAATTAGGGGTAGGTGCTGGACACTAAACTTAATTAATTAACTATTCCCACTCCAGTTAGTGTTAATTAGGGGTAGGTGCTGGACACTAAACTTAAATAATTTACTATTCCCACTCCAGTTACTATTAATTCAGGGTAGGTGCTGGACACTAAAATTATTTAATTGACTATTCCCACTCCAGTTAGTATTAATTATGGGTAGGTGCTGGACACTAAACTTAAGTAATTTACTATTCCCACTCCAGTTAGTATTAATTAGGGGTAGGTACTGAACACTAAACTTAAATAATGTACTATTCCCACTCCAGTTAGTATTAATTCAGGGTAGGTGCTGGACACTAAAATTATTTAATTTATTATTCCCACTCCAGTTAGTATTTATTAGGGGTAGGTGTTGGACACTAAACTTAATGAATTTACTATTCCCACTCCAGTTAGTATTAATTAGGGTTAGGTGCTGGACACTAAACTTAAATAATTTACTATTCCCACTCCAGTTACTATTAATTCAGAGTAAGTGCTGGACACTAAAATTATTTAATTTACTATTCCCACTCCAGTTAGTATTAATTAGGGGTAGGTGCTGGACAGTAAACTTAAGTAATTTACTATTCCACTCCAGGTAATATTAACACAGGGTAGGTGCTGGACAGTATACTTAATCAATTTACTATTCCAACTCCAGTTAGTATTAATTAGAGCTAGGTGTTGGACACTAAATTTAATTAATTTACTATTCCCACTCCAGTTAGTATTTATTAAGGGTAGGTGCTGGACACTAATCTTAATTAATTTACTATTCCCACTCCAGTTAGTATTAATTAGGGGTAGGTGATGGACACTAAATTTAATTAATTTACTATTCCCACTCCAGTTATTATTTATTAAGGGTAGGTGCTTGGACACTAATCTTAATTAATTTACTATTCCCACTCCAGTTAGTATTAATTAGGGGTAGGTGCTGGACACTAAATTTAATTAATTTACTATTCCCACTCCAGTTAGTATTTATTAGGGGTAGGTGCTGGACACTAAACTTAATTCATTTACTATTCCCACTCCAATTAGTAGTAATTCAGGGTAGTTGCTGGACACTAACCTTAATTAATTTACTATTCCAACTCCAGTTAGTATTAATTAGGGGTAGGTGCTGGACGCTAAACTTAATTAATTAACTATTCCCACTCCAGTTAGTATTAATTAGGGGTAGGTGCTGGACACTAAACTTAAATAATTTACTATTCCCACTCCAGTTACTATTAATTCAAAGTAAGTGCTGGACACTAAAATTATTTAATTTACTATTCCCACTCCAGTTAGTATTAATTATGGGTAGGTGCTGGACACTAAACTTAAGTAATTTACTATTCCCACTCCAGTTAGTATTAATTAGGGTAGGTACTGAACACTAAACATAAATATGTACTATTCCCACTCCAGTTAGTATTAACTCAGGGTAGGTGCTGGACACTAAAATTATTTAATTTATTATTCCCACTCCCGTTAGTATTTATTAGGGGTAGGTGATGGACACTAAACTTAATGAATTTACTATTCCCACTCCAGTTAGTATTAATTAAAGGTAGGGGCTGGACACTAAACTTAAATAATTTACTATTCCCACTCCAGTTAGTATTAATTAGGGGAAGGTGCTGGACACTAAATTTTATTAATTTACTATTCCCACTCGAGTTAGTATTTATTAGGGGTAGGTGCTGGACACTAAACTTATTTAATTTACTATTCCCACTCCAGTTAGTATTATTTAGGGGTAGGTGCTGGACACTAAACTTAAGTAATTTACTATTCCCACTCCAGTTACTATTAATTCAGAGTAAGTGCTGGACACTAAAATTATTTAATTTACTATTCCCACTCCAGTTAGTATTAATTAGGGGTAGGTGCTGGACAGAAAACTTAAGTAATTTACTATTCCACTCCAGGTAATATTAACACAGGGTAGGTGCTGGACAGTATACTTAATTAATTTACTATTCCAACTCCAGTTAGTATTAATTAGAGGTAGGTGTTGGACACTAAATTTAATTAATTTACTATTCCCACTCCAGTTAGTATTTATTAAGGGTAGGTGCCGGACACTAATCTTAATTAATTTACTATTCCCACTCCAGTTAGTTTTAATTAGGGGTAGGTGCTGGACACTAAATTTAATTAATTTACTATTCCCACTCCAGTTAGTATTTATTAGGGGTAGGTGCTGGACACTAAACTTAATTCATTTACTATTCCCACTCCAATTAATAGTAATTCAGGGTAGTTGCTGGACACTAACCTTAATTAATTTACTATTCCAACTCCAGTTAGTATTAATTAGGGGTAGGTGCTGGACGCTAAACTTAATTAATTAACTATTCCCACTCCAGTTAGTATTAATTAGGGGTAGGTGCTGGACACTAAACTTAAATAATTTACTATTCCCACTCCAGTTACTATTAATTCAAAGTAAGTGCTGGACACTAAAATTATTTAATTTACTATTCCCACTCCAGTTAGTATTAATTATGGGTAGGTGCTGGACACTAAACTTAAGTAATTTACTATTCCCACTCCAGTTAGTATTAATTAGGGGTAGGTACTGAACACTAAACATAAATAATGTACTATTCCCACTCCAGTTAGTATTAACTCAGGGTAGGTGCTGGACACTAAAATTATTTAATTTATTATTCCCACTCCAGTTAGTATTTATTAGGGGTAGGTGATGGACACTAAACTTAATGAATTTACTATTCCCACTCCAGTTAGTATTAATTAAAGGTAGGTGCTGGACACTAAACTTAAATAATTTACTATTCCCACTCCAGTTAGTATTAATAGGGGTAGGTGCTGGACACTAAATTTTATTAATTTACTATTCCCACTCGAGTTAGTATTTATTAGGGGTAGGTGCTGGACACTAAACTTATTTAATTTACTATTCCCACTCCAGTTAGTATTATTTAGGGGTAGGTGCTGGACACTAAACTTAAGTAATTTACTATTCCCACTCCAGTTACTATTAATTCAAAGTAAGTGCTGGACACTAAAATTATTAAATTTACTATTCCCACTCCAGTTAGTATTAATTACGGGTAGGTGCTGGACACTAAACTTAAATAATGTACTATTCCCACTCCAGTTAGTATTAATTAAAGGTAGGTGCTGGGCACTAAACTTAATTAATTTACTATTCCCACTCCAGTTAGTATTAATTAGGGGTAGGTGCTGGGCACTAAATTTAATTAATTTACTATTCCCACTCCAGTTAGTATTAATTACGGGTAGGTGCTGGACACTAAACTTAAGTAATTTACTATTCCAACTCCGGTTAGTATTAATTAGGGGTAGGTGATGGACACTAAATTTAAATAATTTACTATTTCCACTCCAGTTAGTATTAATTAAAGGTAGGTGCTGGACACTAAACTTAAATAATTTACTATTCCCACTCCAGTTAATATTAATTAGGGGTAGATGCTGGACACTAAACTTAATTATTTTACTATTATCACTCCAGTTATTATTAATTCAAGGTAGGTGCTGGACTCTAAAATATTTCATTTATATTCCCACTCCAGTTAGTATTAATTAGGGGTAGGTGCTGGACACTAAACTTAATTAATTAACTATTCCCACTCCAGTTAGTATTAATTAGGGGTAGGGGCTGGACACTAAACTTAAATAATTTACTATTCCCACTCCAGTTACTATTAATTCAGAGTAAATGCTGGACACTAACATTATTTAATTGACTATTCCCACTCCAGTTAGTATTAATTATGGGTAGGTGCTGGACACTAAACTTAAGTAATTTACTATTCCCACTCCAGTTAGTATTAATTAGGGGTAGGTACTGAACACTAAACTTAAATAATGTACTATTCCCACTCCAGTTAGTATTAATTCAGGGTAGGTGCTGGACACTAAAATTATTTAATTTATTATTCCCACTCCAGTTAGTATTTACTAGGGGTAGGTGTTGGACACTAAACTTAATAAATGTACTATTCCCACTCCAGTTAGTATTAATTAGGGTTAGGTGCTGGACACTAAACTTAAATAATTTACTATTCCCACTCCAGTTACTATTAATTCAGAGTAAGTGCTGGACACTAAAATTATTTAGGTTACTATTTCCACTCCAGTTAGTATTAATTAGGGGTAGGTGCTGGACAGTAAACTTAAGTAATTTACTATTCCACTCCAGGTAATATTAACACGGGGTAGGTGCTGGACAGTATACTTAATTAATTTACTATTCCCACTCCAGTTAGTATTAATTAGAGGTAGGTGTTGGACACTAAATTTAATTAATTTACTATTCCCACTCCAGTTAGTATTTATTAAGGGTAGGTGCTGGACACTAATCTTAATTAATTTACTATTCCCACTCCAGTTAGTATTAATTAGGGGTAGGTGCTGGACACTAAATTTAATTAATTTACTATTCCCACTCCAGTTAGTATTTATTAGGGGTAGGTGCTGGACACTAAACTTAATTCATTTACTATTCCCACTCCAATTAGTAGTAATTCAGGGTAGTTGCTGGACACTAACCTTAATTAATTTACTATTCCAACTCCAGTTAGTATTAATTAGGGGTAGGTGCTGGACGCTAAACTTAATTAATTAACTATTCCCACTCCAGTTAGTATTAATTAGGGGTAGGTGCTGGACACTAAACTTAAATAATTTACTATTCCCACTCCAGTTACTATTAATTCAGAGTAAATGCTGGACACTAAAATTATTTAATTGACTATGCCCACTCCAGTTAGTATTAATTATGGGTAGGTGCTGGACACTAAACTTAAGTAATTTACTATTCCCACTCCAGTTAGTATTAATTAGGGGTAGGTACTGAACAATAAACATAAATAATGTACTATTCCCACTCCAGTTAGTATTAACTCAGGGTAGGTGCTGGACACTAAAATTATTTAATTTATTATTCCCACTCCAGTTAGTATTTATTAGGGGTAGGTGATGGACACTAAACTTAATGAATTTACTATTCCCACTCCAGTTAGTATTAATTAGGGTTAGGTGCTGGACACTAAACTTAAATAATTTACTATTCCCACTCCAGTTACTATTAATTCAGAGTAAGTGCTGGACACTAAAATTATTTAGTTTACTATTCCCACTGCAGTTGGTATTAATTAGGGGTAGGTGCTGGACAGTAAACTTAAGTAATTTACTATTCCAACTCCAGGTAATATTAACACAGGGTAGGTGCTGGACAGTATACTTAACTAATTTACTATTCCAACTCCAGTTAGTATTAATTAGAGGTAGGTGCTGGACACTAAATTTAATTAATTTACTATTCCCACTCCAGTTAGTATTTATTAAGGATAGGTGCTGGACACTAATCTTAATTAATTTACTATTCCCACTCCAGTTAGTATTAATTAGGGGTAGGTGCAGGACACTAAACTTAATTCATTTACTATTCCCACTCCAATTAGTAATAATTCAGGGTAGTTGCTGGACACTAACCTTAATTAATTTGCTATTCCAACTCCAGTTAATATTAATTAGGGGTAGGTGCTGGACACTAAACTTAAATAATTTACTATTCCCACTCCAGTTAGTATTAATTAAAGGTAGGTGCTGGACACTAAACTTAAATAATTTACTATTCCCACTCCAGTTAGTATTAATTAAAGGTAGGTGCTGGACACTAAACTTAATTAATTTACTATTCCCACTTCAGTTAGTATTAATTAGTGGTAGGTGCTGGACACTAAATTTAATTAATTTACTATTCCCTCTCCAGTTAGTATTTATTAGGGATAGGTGCTGGACACTAAACGTATTTAATTTACTATTCCCACTCCAGTTAGTATTAATTAGGGGTAGGTGCTGGACACTAAACTTAATTAATTTACTATTCCCACTCCACTTAGTATTAATTCAGGGTAGGTGCAGGACACTAAACTTAATTAATTTACTATTCCCACTTTAATTAGTATTAATTCAGGGTAGTTGCTGGACAATAAACTTAATTAATTTACTATTCCAACACCAGTTAATAATAATTAGGTGTAAGTGCTGGACACTAAACTTAAATAATTTACTATTCCCACTCCAGTTACTATTAATTCAGAGTAAGTGCTGGACACTAAAATTATTTAATTTACTATTCCCACTCCAGTTAGTATTAATTAGGGGTAGGTGCTGGACACTAGACTTAATTAATTTACTATTCTCACTCCAGTTAGTATAAATTAGGGGTAGGTGCTGTACACTAAAGTTAAATAATTTACTATTCCCACTCCAGTTACTATTAATTCAAAGTAAGTGCTGGACACTAAAATTATTTAATATACTATTCCCACTCCAGTTAGTATTAATTACGGGTAGGTGCTGGACACTAAACTTAAGTAATTTAATATTCCAACTCCGGTTTGTATTAATTAGGGGTAGGTGCTGGACACTAAACTTAAATAATTTACTATTCCCACTCCAGTTAGTATTAATTAAAGGTAGGTGCTGGACACTAAACTTAATTAATTTACTATTCCCACTCCAGTTAATATTCATTAGGGGTAGATGCTGGACACTAAACTTAATTATTTTACTATTCCCACTTCAGTTAATATTAATTCAGTGTAGGTGCTGGACACTAACATTTTTAATTTATATTCCCACTCCAGTTAGTATTAATTAGGGGTAGGTGCTGGACCCTAAACTTAATTAATTAACTATTCCCACTCCAGTTAGTATTAATTAGGGGTAGGTGCTGGACACTAAACTTAAATAATTTACTATTCCCACTCCAGTTACTATTAATTCAGAGTAAATGCTGGACACTAAAATTATTTAATTGACTATTCCCACTCCAGTTAGTATTAATTAGGGGTAGGTGCTGGACACTAAACTTAAGTAATTTACTATTCCCACTCCACTTAGAATTAATTCAGGGTAGGTGCAGGACACTAAACTTAATTCATTTACTATTCCCACTCCAATTAATATTAATTCAGGGTAGTTGCTGGACACTAACCTTAATTAATTTACTATTCCAACTCCAGTTAATATTAATTAGGTATAGGTGCTGGACACTAAACTTAAATAATTTACTATTGCCACTCCAGTTACTATTAATTCAGTGTAAGTGCTGGACACCAACATTATTTAATTTACTACTCCAACTCCAGTTAATATTAATTAGGGGTAGGTGCTGGACACTAAACTTAAATAATTTACTATACCCACTATAGTTAGTATTAATTAAAGGTAGGTGCTGGACACTAAACTTAAATAATTTACTATTCCCACTCCAGTTAGTATTAATTAAAGGTAGGTGCTGGACACTAAACTTAATTAATTTACTATTCCCACTTCAGTTAGTATTAATTAGTGGTAGGTGCTGGACACTAAATTTAATTAATTTACTATTCCCACTCCAGTTAGTATTTATTAGGGATAGGTGCTGGACACTAAACTTATTTAATTTACTATTCCCACTCCAGTTAGTATTAATTAGGGGTAGGTGCTGGACACTAAACTTAATTAATTTACTATTCCCACTCCACTTAGTATTAATTCAGGGTAGGTGCAGGACACTAAACTTAATTAATTTACTATTCCCACTTTAATTAGTATTAATTCAGGGTAGTTGCTGGACAATAAACTTAATTAATTTACTATTCCAACTCCAGTTAATAATAATTAGGTGTAAGTGCTGGATACTAAACTTAAATAATGTACTATTCCCACTCCAGTTACTATTAATTCAGAGTAAGTGCTGGACACTAAAATTATTTAATTTACTATTCCAACTCCAGTTAATATTAATTAGGGGTAGGTGCTGGACACTAAACTTAATTAATTTACTATTCCCACTCCAGTTAGTATTAATTAGGGGTAGGTGCTGGACACTAGACTTAATAATTTACTATTCTCACTCCAGTTAGTATAAATTAGGGGTAGGTGCTGTACACTAAAGTTAAATAATTTACTATTCCCACTCCAGTTACTATTAATTCAAAGTAAGTGCTGGACACTAAAATTATTTAATATACTATTCCCACTCCAGTTAGTATTAATTATGGGTAGGTGCTGGACACTAAACTTAAGTAATTTAATATTCCAACTCCGGTTTGTATTAATTAGGGGTAGGTGATGGACACTAAACTTAATGAATTTACTATTCCCACTCCAGTTAGTATTAATTAGGGTTAGGTGCTGGACACTAAACTTAAATCATTTACTATTCCCACTCCAGTTACTATTAATTCAGAGTAAGTGCTGGACACTAAAATTATTTAGTTTACTATTCCCACTGCAGTTGGTATTAATTAGGGGTAGGTGCTGGACAGTAAACTTAAGTAATTTACTATTCCAACTCCAGGTAATATTAACACAGGGTAGGTGCTGGACAGTATACTTAACTAATTTACTATTCCAACTCCAGTTAGTATTAATTAGAGGTAGGTGCTGGACACTAAATTTAATTAATTTACTATTCCCACTCCAGTTAGTATTTATTAAGGATAGGTGCTGGACACTAATCTTAATTAATTTACTATTCCCACTCCAGTTAGTATTAATTAGGGGTAGGTGCAGGACACTAAACTTAATTCATTTACTATTCCCACTCCAATTAGTAATAATTCAGGGTAGTTGCTGGACACTAACCTTAATTAATTTACTATTCCAACTCCAGTTAATATTAATTAGGGGTAGGTGCTGGACACTAAACTTAAATAATTTACTATTCCCACTCCAGTTAGTATTAATTAAAGGTAGGTGCTGGACACTAAACTTAAATAATTTACTATTCCCACTCCAGTTAGTATTAATTAAAGGTAGGTGCTGGACACTAAACTTAATTAATTTACTATTCCCACTTCAGTTAGTATTAATTAGTGGTAGGTGCTGGACACTAAATTTAATTAATTTACTATTCCCTCTCCAGTTAGTATTTATTAGGGATAGGTGCTGGACACTAAACTTATTTAATTTACTATTCCCACTCCAGTTAGTATTAATTAGGGGTAGGTGCTGGACACTAAACTTAATTAATTTACTATTCCCACTCCACTTAGTATTAATTCAGGGTAGGTGCAGGACACTAAACTTAATTAATTTACTATTCCCACTTTAATTAGTATTAATTCAGGGTAGTTGCTGGACAATAAACTTAATTAATTTACTATTCCAACACCAGTTAATAATAATTAGGTGTAAGTGCTGGACACTAAACTTAAATAATTTACTATTCCCACTCCAGTTACTATTAATTCAGAGTAAGTGCTGGACACTAAAATTATTTAATTTACTATTCCCACTCCAGTTAGTATTAATTAGGGGTAGGTGCTGGACACTAGACTTAATTAATTTACTATTCTCACTCCAGTTAGTATAAATTAGGGGTAGGTGCTGTACACTAAAGTTAAATAATTTACTATTCCCACTCCAGTTACTATTAATTCAAAGTAAGTGCTGGACACTAAAATTATTTAATATACTATTCCCACTCCAGTTAGTATTAATTACGGGTAGGTGCTGGACACTAAACTTAAGTAATTTAATATTCCAACTCCGGTTTGTATTAATTAGGGGTAGGTGCTGGACACTAAACTTAAATAATTTACTATTCCCACTCCAGTTAGTATTAATTAAAGGTAGGTGCTGGACACTAAACTTAATTAATTTACTATTCCCACTCCAGTTAATATTCATTAGGGGTAGATGCTGGACACTAAACTTAATTATTTTACTATTCCCACTTCAGTTAATATTAATTCAGGGTAGGTGCTGGACACTAAAATTTTTAATTTATATTCCCACTCCAGTTAGTATTAATTAGGGGTAGGTGCTGGACCCTAAACTTAATTAATTAACTATTCCCACTCCAGTTAGTATTAATTAGGGGTAGGTGCTGGACACTAAACTTAAATAATTTACTATTCCCTATCCAGTTACTATTAATTCAGAGTAAATGCTGGACACTAAAATTATTTAATTGACTATTCCCACTCCAGTTAGTATTAATTAGGGGTAGGTGCTGGACACTAAACTTAAGTAATTTACTATTCCCACTCCACTTAGAATTAATTCAGGGTAGGTGCAGGACACTAAACTTAATTCATTTACTATTCCCACTCCAATTAATATTAATTCAGGGTAGTTGCTGGACACTAACCTTAATTAATTTACTATTCCAACTCCAGTTAATATTAATTAGGTATAGGTGCTGGACACTAAACTTAAATAATTTACTATTGCCACTCCAGTTACTATTAATTCAGTGTAAGTGCTGGACACCAACATTATTTAATTTACTACTCCAACTCCAGTTAATATTAATTAGGGGTAGGTGCTGGACACTAAACTTAAATAATTTACTATACCCACTATAGTTAGTATTAATTAAAGGTAGGTGCTGGACACTAAACTTAAATAATTTACTATTCCCACTCCAGTTAGTATTAATTAAAGGTAGGTGCTGGACACTAAACTTAATTAATTTACTATTCCCACTTCAGTTAGTATTAATTAGTGGTAGGTGCTGGACACTAAATTTAATTAATTTACTATTCCCACTCCAGTTAGTATTTATTAGGGATAGGTGCTGGACACTAAACTTATTTAATTTACTATTCCCACTCCAGTTAGTATTAATTAGGGGTAGGTGCTGGACACTAAACTTAATTAATTTACTATTCCCACTCCACTTAGTATTAATTCAGGGTAGGTGCAGGACACTAAACTTAATTAATTTACTATTCCCACTTTAATTAGTATTAATTCAGGGTAGTTGCTGGACAATAAACTTAATTAATTTACTATTCCAACTCCAGTTAATAATAATTAGGTGTAAGTGCTGGACACTAAACTTAAATAATGTACTATTCCCACTCCAGTTACTATTAATTCAGAGTAAGTGCTGGACACTAAAATTATTTAATTTACTATTCCAACTCCAGTTAATATTAATTAGGGGTAGGTGCTGGACACTAAACTTAATTAATTTACTATTCCCACTCCAGTTAGTATTAATTAGGGGTAGGTGCTGGACACTAGACTTAATAATTTACTATTCTCACTCCAGTTAGTATAAATTAGGGGTAGGTGCTGTACACTAAAGTTAAATAATTTACTATTCCCACTCCAGTTACTATTAATTCAAAGTAAGTGCTGGACACTAAAATTATTTAATATACTATTCCCACTCCAGTTAGTATTAATTATGGGTAGGTGCTGGACACTAAACTTAAGTAATTTAATATTCCAACTCCGGTTTGTATTAATTAGGGGTAGGTGCTGGACACTAAACTTAAATAATTTACTATTCCCACTCCAGTTAGTATTAATTAAAGGTAGGTGCTGAACACTAAACTTAATTAATTTACTATTCCCACTCCAGTTAATATTCATTAGGGGTAGATGCTGGACACTAAACTTAATTATTTTACTATTCCCACTTCAGTTAATATTAATTCAGGGTAGGTGCTGGACACTAACATTTTTAATTTATATTCCCACTCCAGTTAGTATTAATTAGGGGTAGGTGCTGGACCCTAAACTTAATTAATTAACTATTCCCACTCCAGTTAGTATTAATTAGGGGTAGGTGCTGGACACTAAACTTAAATAATTTACTATTCCCACTCCAGTTACTATTAATTCAGAGTAAATCCTGGACATTAAAATTATTTAATTGACTATTCCCACTCCAGTTAGTATTAATTAGGGGTAGGTGCTGGACACTAAACTTAAGTAATTTACTATTCCCACTCCAGTTAGTATTAATTAGGGGTAGGTGCTGGACACTAAACTTAAATAATATACTATTCCCACTCCAGTTAGTATTAATTCAGGGTAGGTGGTGGACACTAAAATCATTTAATTTACTATTCCCACTCCAGTTAGTATTAATTAGGGGTAATTGCTGGACACTAAAATTATTTAATTTATTATTCCCACTCCAGTTAGTATTAATTAGGGGTAGGTGCTGGACACTAAACTTAATGAATTTACTATTCCCACTCCAGTTAGTATTAATTAGGGTTAGGTGCTGGACACTAAACTTAAATAATTTACTATTTCCACTCCAGTTACTATTAATTCAGAGTAAGTGCTGGACACTAAAATTATTTAATTTACTATTCCCACTCCAGTTAGTATTAATTAGGGGTAGGTGCTGGACAGTAAACTTAAGTAATTTACTATTCCCACTCCAGTTAGTATTTATTAAGGGTAGGTGCTGGACACTAATCTTAATTAATTTACTATTCCCACTCCAGTTAGTATTAATTAGGGGTAGGTGCTGGACACTAAATTTAATTAATTTACTATTCCCACTCCAGTTAATATTTATTAGGGGTAGGTGCTGGACACTAAACTTATTTAATTTACTATTCTCACTCCAGTTAGTATTAATTAGGGGTAGGTGCTGGACACTAAACTAAATTAATTTACTGTTCCCACTCCAGTTACTATTAATTCAGAGTAAGTACTGGACACTAACATTATTTAATTTACTATTCCCACTCCAGTTAGTATTAATTAGGGGTAGGTGCTGGACAGTAAACTTAAGTAATTTACTATTCCCACTCCAGTTAGTATTTATTAAGGGTAGGTGCTGGACACTAATCTTAATTAATTTACTATTCCCACTCCACTTAGTATTAATTCAGGGTAGGTGCAGGACACTAAACTTACTTAATTTACTATTCCCACTCCAATTAGTATTAATTCAGGGTAGTTGCTGGACACTAAACTTAATTAATTTACTATTCCAACTCCAGTTAGTATTTATTAGGGGTAGGTGCTGGACACTAAACTTATTTAATTTTCTATTCTCACTCCAGTTAGTATTAATTAGGGGTAGGTGCTGGACACTAAACTTAATTAATTTACTAGTCCCACTCCACTTAGTATTAATTCAGGGTAGGTGCAGGACACTAAACTTAATTAATTTACTATTCCCACTCCAATTAGTATTAATTCAGGGTAGTTGCTGGACACTAAACTTAATTAATTTACTATTCCAACTCCAGTTAATATTAATTAGGTGTAGGTGCTGGACACTAAACTTAAATAATTTACTATTCCCACTCCAGTTACTATTAATTCAGAGTAAGTGCTGGACACTAACATTATTTAATTTACTACTCCAACTCCAGTTAATATTAATTAGGGGTAGGTGCTGGACATTAAACTTAATTAATTTACTATTCCCACTCCAGAAAGTATTAATTAGGGATAGATGCTGGACACTAAACTTAAATAATTTACTATTCCCACTACAGTTAGTATTAATTAAAGGTAGGTGCTGGACACTAAACTTAATACATTTACTATTCCCACTTCAGTTAGTATTAATTAGGGGTAGGTGCTGGACACTAAATTTAATTAATTTACTATTTCCACTCCAGTTAGTATTTATTAGGGGTAGGTGCTGGACACTAAACTTATTTAATTTACTATTCCCACTCCAGTTAGTATTAATTAGGGGTAGGTGCTGGACACTAAACTTAATTAATTTACTATTCCCACTCCAGTTAATATTAATTAGGGGTAGGTGCTGTACACTAAACTTAAATAATTTACTATTCCCACTCCAGTTACTATTAATTCAAAGTAAGTGCTGGACACTAAAATTATTTAATTTACTATTCCCACTCCAGTTAGTATTAATTACGGGTAGGTGCTGGACACTAAACTTAAGTAATTTACTATTCCAACTCCAGTTAGTATTAATTAGGGGTAGGTGCTGGACACTAACCTTAAATAATTTACTATTCCCACTCCAGTTAGTATTAATTAGGGGTAGATGCTGGACACTAAACGTAAGTAATTTACTATTCCCACTCCAGTTAGTATTAATTAGGGGTAGGTGCTGGACACTAAACTTAAATAATTTACTATTCCCACTCCACTTAGTATTAATTAATGGTAGGTGTTGTACACTAAACTTAATTAAATTACTATTCCAACTCCAGTTAATATTAATTAGAGTTAGGTGCTGGACACTAAGCTTAATTAATTTACTATTCCTACTCCAGTTAATATTAATTAGGTGTAGGTGCTGGACACTAAACTTAAATAATTTACTATTCCCACTCCAGTTACTATTAATTCAGAGTAAGTGCTGGACACTAACATTATTTAATTTACTACTCCAACTCCAGTTAATATTAATTAGGGGTAGGTGCTGGACATTAAACTTAATTAATTTACTATTCCCACTCCAGAAAGTATTAATTAGGGATAGATGCTGGACACTAAACTTAAATAATTTACTATTCCCACTACAGTTAGTATTAATTAAAGGTAGGTGCTGGACACTAAACTTAATACATTTACTATTCCCACTTCAGTTAGTATTAATTAGGGGTAGGTGCTAGACACTAAATTTAATTAATTTACTATTTCCACTCCAGTTAGTATTTATTAGGGGTAGGTGCTGGACACTAAACTTATTTAATTTACTATTCCCACTCCAGTTAGTATTAATTAGGGGTAGGTGCTGGACACTAAACTTAATTAATTTACTATTCCCACTCCAGTTAATATTAATTAGGGGTAGGTGCTGTACACTAAACTTAAATAATTTACTATTCCCACTCCAGTTACTATTAATTCAAAGTAAGTGCTGGACACTAAAATTATTTAATTTACTATTCCCACTCCAGTTAGTATTAATTACGGGTAGGTGCTGGACACTAAACTTAAGTAATTTACTATTCCAACTCCAGTTAGTATTAATTAGGGGTAGGTGCTGGACACTAACCTTAAATAATTTACTATTCCCACTCCAGTTAGTATTAATTAGGGGTAGGTGCTGGACACTAAACGTAATTAAATTACTATTCCAACTCCAGTTAATATTAATTAGAGTTAGGTGCTGGACACTAAGCTTAATTAATTTACTATTCCCACTCCAGTTAGTATTAATTCAGGGTAAGTGCTTGACACTAAAATTATTTAATTTACTATTCCCACTCCAGTTAGTATTTA
This sequence comes from Calotriton arnoldi, assembly GCA_963921515.1. NCBI lineage: Eukaryota > Metazoa > Chordata > Amphibia > Caudata > Salamandridae > Calotriton > Calotriton arnoldi. The sequence goes on from CAWUFW010001040.1 coordinate 2,997,782, forward strand.
TTAGGGGTAGATGCTGAACACTAAACTTAATTGATGTAATATTCCAAATCCAGTTAATATTAATTCAGGGTAAGTGCTGGACACTAAAATTATTTAATTGACTATTCCCACTCCAGTTAGTATTAATTAGGGGTAGGTGCTGGACACTAAGCTTAATTAATTAACTATTCCCACTCTATTATTAATGACAGGTAGGTGATGGACACTAAAATTAATTAATTAACTATAGCTTCAGAAATTACTGTAAATTAAAAGGATTTGCCAGACCTTTGACATATATATTTTTGACTAACTACACTATACATAAAATTCCAAATATTTGACAACACCTATAATAAATTATTACACTATATAATTGAATACATTTTATATTTTTTCTATGGTATAAATGTAAAATATTAATTTGTTAGGTAATTTTTAAATTTTAATATATTTTACAAAATGTTTAATTTCACATATAAATAATATAACATCTACATGAAATTTCTAAATATAAATATTTCAATGTTAATTTGTAATTTTTAAAACAGAAATTATATTTTTGATTGAAAATTACAAACATTTTCATTTTTTTTTATTTAAATTTTTTAATTCTTAACAAATGAAATATTAAATAATTTTCAAATATAATACCAAGGGGCCCATTAGGATGTCGGGCGGAAGCCCTACCGCCGTGCTGGCGGATGCAAAAACCACCAGTCACCGCCTGCACGCAGCAGTCCACACGCCCGCCCCATTACGATGCGAAAAGTCAGCCAAACACCGCCGGCAAGCCAGCGACACCGTCCGCCATCAAAGTGCGCCCGTACACGTAGCGGCGCAGCACAATTGACACACACCGTCCGACGAAACACGTACCGCCCGGCGTACAAATTACGATGCCGCACACAAACTGAACCCACGGCTAAGAGACACCGTACGTCAAACCGAAGCGGTAACACGAACGCCGAGCACGGACACCGAAGAAGCGGCACCCCCGAGCATGAATCCAGCACTGCAGGCCCTCCCTATGCTCTATCTGATGCACCACCAAGGACGCAACGTACCGCGAAGACGCAGGTAGGCACACATACAACAAGTGCACGCAAACAGCGCACACAGTGCAAGGGCGGAAAAAGCGGACAACCCCCACCCCCGCGTGTACACGACACATCTACCATAGCACCCACATATGACACACAGGCCAAATTGTAACATCTCGTAACACATGTGTACACACCACCTGGGACTAGGAACCAACCACCCCGTCACGGCCCCAAAGCGGCGATGACGCTGCCACACATGCGCACAACGCAGAGGCCAACCGCAGCGCCATGCATGCGTCACACACAGACACAGGGACACAACCAAGCAGCACACACACCAGCCCCACCCCGAACGCACATGACACGTGACAGGCCTGCCACAGACATGTCCCCAACGCCCAATTCACGGACAACACCCAACGTCACACAACCGACGCACACATGTCAGTGAAGTCACGCAACAGCAGGACACACCCCAGTGCAACAAACATGGCGAAGCACACAGCGGCGGCAACACCAACTAGGAGAAGCAGGGCCCCTTCGGGAAGAGGAACGCCAGTACCACACTGAAACACCCATACCACCCTGCACATATGAACAAGACATACAAAACGGAACACCAAAGAGCCCGGGGACCGACAACAGGTGGCCCAAGAATAACACTCACACACAAGGCCCAACGCAGAGCGGAAAGGCAGCCTGCCGCCCACACAAGGGAGAGCAGACAGCACTGAATGACCTTCCATTCAAACTCCGAAACCACAGCCCTACAAAAGAAGCCGGTGAATACAGCCATTGTCCAATAAAAGACCAACACAGGCATGCAGAGGAGACCGACCATAGGGCAGATAGCGCATATCACAGAAGAACACAACGGACGGGAAAGAATAAAGAAAACACTCCCCCATGTCGGCCCCATGCAAGTTAATTGGAAGGAGTCACACATCACTGACCTTGAACTGTCTGAGAAGCATGTGGGATGAGGGCCCGTGTCCTCCGCACAAGCCAACAGAACACAAGTCCTGTCTCCCTACGACTACACAGAGCTCACAGCAACCTCGGAGCGTGCACATTGCAGACTGCACACACAGCCAGAGCACGCCACCACAACGCACCGCTGCAAAATGGCAACCGCAACACACCTACCCAACTACGCCGGACAGGTCAAGCTGTACAAAACCAACCTGATACATATATTGGGATGCGAACTCCTGTCCCTGCTGAACGTCAGTTACCGACTGACTTACCGCATCACATTGTTCAGCTGCGTCATACCCGTCTTCTACTGTCGGAGGTGTCCCTACCAGCATCCCGTGGAGATGTGTCTCTCCAACCCGGCATGTCTAAAGGCGGACCTGCTAGCACTATTCCTCCCTCTGGACGCACACGACAGGGCCTGCTCTGCCTATGGGGGCATGGCGTATGTGGCCAACATCGCACCCGCACTCAAATGGGACCACTGTGCCTCCACACGACGGATCATCGAGCACAGCTACATCGAATGTCACCCAGCATGCCCCATCATGGTCCTCCAAGGGACAACTTACGAACAACACCTTGACAGCCACCATCCGCTACATTGGCTGGCAAACATAAACACCACCAATGACATGGAAGCCCTGCTGGACGGCATCGCATACCTGACAACCTGTAAATTCGTCGGACCCCAACGCAGGTTCCCCGATTGACCTATGATGTCCAACCCCGCACCCATTCTTAGCTTCCGCACGGACTGGCCAGTCACCACCACAACAGCCATACCAAACGACCGGCAACAATTACCACACCATCAACGACATCGCCATGACATCGGATATGACCGGGACATGCACACTGTTCCCCATCACATCCAGGAATACCGCATGCATCGTGGGAGGCAGTGGCATGGGGTCTGTGTATCGCACCCACATGGACGGAACTGCACGAACAACCAGGACACGACATGGATCCAGCGCCCATGGACACACACACCGCTCAGTGGACATGAATAGGTCGCCTGGAGTCTGTGGGTGCTGCACCCCTCCCACCCCCGCCCCGGAAATCCCATACCAGGACCTTTGCACGGACGACAAGTGCAAACAACAACAACACGACCCCAGTGACTGTGACATGTCCAGTAACCACCACATTGCAACAACAAGTGGCACGCCGCTGCATGCACGCAAGCACATGCCCTGATGTCATCTCACATGCACGCGTGCATGAGGAACAACCGCAGCAAACCTGTCACATGGAACTGAGATGGACTGTGCCCATGATGCCAAGCGGTCTGGTAGGCTACTTGTATACCGTCTGTGTCAAAGTCCGCAGCTCCGCAGCTATACGTAAATGTACATTAGCACAGCCTTGGCCAAGCAGACGTAACTCTGAAGCCCACATCCCACATGCAACAGCCAATCACATGTAACCCCACACCCTATCCCATTTGTAATCATGCTCAGTGTATCCTCAACATGTATTCCGCTGCCAGTAGTGTCCACTATACTGCATCACAGAGGACAGAAGACTCAATATAATGTTTGAAACCAAAACTGTCTCCGCTGACTCATTTCACAAGTACGAATGAGAGAGGATGAGAGTATGTGAAGTACACGGCAGTCGTGACATGACCATGTAGTCCACTGGTATTGGATGTCAACGCAAATGAGTAGCACTACTGTGGAAGACACACATGTGTCGTGTGAAGTCGTATGGACGCAGTGCTCAGGTGGGTGGGTGCGACGGGTAGATGCGCACATGCCAAGTTGGAGCACGCCGTGTTGGGAGGGGTCATGAACAGTACACCACCGCTTCCCTGGGCATTGTGAGAGGACACCTGTCGGGGGGAAGTGAACACGTGTGTGCACAGCAGCCGGGCACACGAACAATGCGGAACCAGGCGCACACGTCAGCCCACCCTCCGTGGACTAGCTGGATCCTGTTGTGCGCCCGCCATGCCCCTTGACAAGGCACACACAGCCCCAGTCGACCAGGTGTAACCCCAACATAGTCAATCCGCACAGGCGATACAGGGCACGGGATGGCAGTGGAGCATGGTGTGTGAGAGGTCTCCTCGCGCTCCTCCTGGTCATATCACGCAGGCAATAGAACCTCAACGTGTAGCATGGCACAAGTCAAATGGAAGTGTAGGGGGACGCACCTCAGCACGAGCAGCACTGACGTCACGGGAGGTGGCTCGCACCATCCCATCCATTGCCCATTATACCAACCACGCCACATGCCATTGCGACTAAGTGCAAGCGCGTGCGCCACCACCCCCGAGCCCTCCCCAGAGAGGCCAAAGAGTGAATGTGTGGGCCATCAGTCACAGACGGACGCGGCCTGGCCGCAAGGGCAGCCACAGCCACTGGGTGTCGCAGGTGGCGGATCCGGAAGGCGAAGACTGTGATGCATAGTCCATGCAGGCCGGGTCTCCATTTGGGGCACCACGCAGGTGGACGGCGTCCCGCCACACATCATACCCTGAGACAGCCCACTCGTGCAACTGGACCCACACATACACTTCTTGCCCTCTCTGGTGCGAGCTTGGGGCTGCCTGTGCAAGCGCTAGCCTCGCAGGTGCACATGCATATTGGGGGAGCGAGGGGAGGACATGAGGGCTGGGGCGAAGATGACTGTATCACTGTCAGTGAGTACAAGGGATGACCCAGATGTGGAAAGGAAGAGACGTGTCCCTTGTGTACTGCAACTAGTCGCCAATCCAACTACCCCCATGTCCGGAATGTAAGCCCGCACCTAGGCCCGCCCATCCGCCACATCGAATATACCACCAGCACAACAACCTTCCCATTCGAAACACTGACTGGGGGTGGCGACCAGTGAACAAACATGTGTAGCCTACCCACGCGTACATGTGGGCCCTCCATGATCCATGTCACCTGCGGCAAAGTCATGACATGCGCAATGAGGGAAGTGAGGTGAGCTGTCCGCCCCACGCACATAAGGTGCATCAGCTCCACAGACCCAGCAGCGAGTCCAGCAGGGGTCACATGTGCAGGGGCAGCTGTGCCCGGTGTGAAGGCACATGCACATGGACAGCACATCGACCAATGTGTAGTCTGCCCACATCTACAGTCCATCATCATGCGGACATAGGAATTGTACACAGGGCAACACATCTTAGTGGGTGCACCCACCGTGACCAACAATGCGCAATCATCGACGTACCAGCCCTGTGCATGGCCCCCCACCCAACGGAGGCACATCCAGTGCCACCATCCCACACACCCAAGCCTTCCACGGAACATGCTGTGTCCAATGGTCAGTACAGAGTCAGCGCCCATCTGGTGGATCCTGAACAGGAGACACATGCACACACATGATAGCTCCCACTATGTACGTCTGCCACCTGGCACGTGCAATGTAACCTCTCACCTGTGACGTGTGACTGCAAGCACACAGCCGTCTTGGCATGGGGCTGTCAATGTGGACACCTGTCAATGTTTCGGGAGGTGTGATCCGTACAGTGCTGTACATAGGGTGCAGTGCTGACACCTACTACTGTCTCATATCCCCTCGTGCCACAGGTCCCACTTGTTTTGGCCGCTCAGCCTGTGCCCACATCATCGTCGTCGTGTGCCATACTCATCCAGCCTCGGAAGCAGTGCCATGCTCAGCAGACATTCATGTTGCCGTGGCGTTGCCGCTTGACGAATATGCAGTCAGTCCCCATCAGCACGCCCCGCAAGTCATTGGGGCCTAGATCCCCATGTGCATGACCATGGCAGTGGTTTGCATCACTAGCCATTGCCATTGGTGGGAGACCTGTGTAAGTGTATTGTGGCCGTGCCGTCCCTGCTTGACAGCTGGGCTGTGACTCATGTGCTTGCTCAGTCATGTCAGTGATGTGAATGCGAAATTGCTATGTGTTGTGTTGCTCTGACATGTGTCCACTGCCATCTTCCCTAGGCGGAGACCGAACATTGACCGCCCATACCAATTGCTGGCGGACATGGAGGATACTGAGGTCATAAGGAAGTTTCGGCTGGACAGGCCAACCCTGCATCGACTGTGTGCCATGTTGGAACCCCATCTCCGTCCCCGCAGGGTGTATCCGACAGCATTCACCCCCACGGCTAAGGTGATGGCCGCCATGCATTTCTTCGCCACTGGGTCATTCCAGCACACAGTGGGCAGTGGAGGAGGGATGTCCCAGCCCATGTTCAGCAAGGTGCTGAGGGATGTACTGGCAGCCATGATGCTGTACCGAAACAGGTACATCAGATTCCCCAGGGCTCGTGAATTGGCGGCAGTGAAGGGTGCATTCTATGCCCTTGGCAGGATCCCACACGTCGTTGGTGCCATTGATTGCACACATGTTGGCCTTGTTCCACCACAGGCCACTGAGCACCTGTACCGCAACAGGAAGCACACGCACTCCCTGAATGTGCAAGTAGTGTGCCTTGCGGACATGGTGATAACCCACGTGTGTGCAAAGTTCCCAGGCTCGGCCCATGACGCACACGTAATGCGCAACAGCATCTTGCCACGACTGATGTCCAATCTGCAACAGGATCGTGGCTGTATTGTCGGTGAGTATGTGGAGTGGTGTAGCGTGCTGGTTGTGCGATGCTGTCCCCTGTCCAGTTGGAATAGCAACGGTTCTCTGTGTCCCTCACACCCAGGTGACTCTGCGTACCCGAATGGGGCATGGCTGCTCAGTCCATTGAGGAATCCTCGCACCCCAGCAGACGATCGCTACAATGAGGCACATGGGAGGACCAGACGTGTGGTCGAGCGTACCTTTGGCCTCCTCAAGTCCAGGTTCAGGTGCCTGGACCGCACCGAGGGGTGCGCTGGCGTACTCCCCACAGAAGGTGTGCCAGATAGTGGTGGCGTGCTGCATGCTGCACAATCTGGCCATTCGGAAGCAGATCCCCCTCATTGTGGATGACGGAGATCAACCAGGGCCCCAGCCCGCAGACCAGGACAGCTCGAGTGAGGAGGACAGCGGAGAGGAGGAAGCTGGGAATGTGCGCCAGCAGCTCATCGCCCGCTACTTCACTTAACGGTGAGTGTCCATGTACGACGGCTGATGTGTCTGTATTTGTGCAGGTGTGTGTGTGCTGTGTCAGGGTGGCCTTTTGTTCACTGCGTGCTGTGTGTCAACGCTCCATGCCCAGGTTAGTATGCCACTGATGGTGGCTGTGGCATTGTGCCCTATTGCTCTGTGCGATGTGTGTACATTGCTTGTAGTTGTTGACATGTACTGTGTGATGGGTGTGTGACACACTCATTGAATGTGCTCCTGTTCTGTCTCCCACCCCTAGGTCCCTACAGGCCCTCCGGTTCCATTGCCATGCCACGCATCAGGTGCCGTTCCGCTCAAGGTGGCCGTTGTATTCCGTACAATTAAAACACAGGGCACAGACAGCAGTTAGTGGAAGAGGTGCATTTATTTCAAACTGTGACATGTGATTGTGTGTAAGGTGATGACAAAAGTGGTGCGTGCAGTGACAATGAGCTGTCGGTCATGGCTGCGTGATGCTCAGGGTGTACCCACTGGTTCTATGTCCATAGTCCAACACACACATGCCATCCAGATGGCTGTGTGGAGTGGGATCGTAGTCCAAGTCAATGCAGTGGGTGGTCATGGAAGGCTGGCTGGCTGCCTCACTTGCGTCTGGAGCGTGCGAAGTCCTCCCGGGAGATCTGTTTCCACTTCGGACGGCCCCTTCCACGTTTGCGAGGGGGTGCCTGCTTGCGACCTGCTCGTGGTTGAGGTGTGCTCACTGGCTGTGGACGCAGGGGAACTGGACACTGCTGCTCGACCCTGCGCCCCGGCAGGTGGTGGCGGAGGGGAGCTGCTGTCCCTGGCTGTGACCTCACCGCCACCACCAGCTGGCCCATGAGGTCCACGAGTTGGCCCATACGGGTGTCCATGGACCTCAGCACCCCCAGCACCTCACGCGTGTCTGTAGCTGACCTGGCCCATTGTCCTTGGGCCTCTTCATAGGCCCCAAGGACTCTGGCCATTTGAGGCAGGGCATGGCTCCCAGGGGAGGCTGGCGTTTCCCTGACCCTGCTCCTCCTACCAGTCCTGCTGCCACCGGCCTGCCCACTAGCCACATTGCTCACCACGGTCCTCACCCTGGCTCCCAGGGTGGATCCAGTCGTCCGGGCCACCACCTGCGCTGGGGCTGGGGCCAGCGAAGACGTGGTGGCGGTTGCGGCAGTGGTAGTGGCCGCAATGACCGTGGGTGTGGCCGCAATGACCGTGGGTGTGGCCGCAATGCCCGTGGGTGTGGCCGCAATGACCGTGGGTGTGGCCGCAACGACAGTGGCAGCAGGGGGCTGGGAATGTTCAGCAGCCCTGGATGATGGGTTGGTGGGTAGGAGGGGTCCTGGGGAGCGGCTGGGCCCTGCCACACTAGATGGGCCTGCTTGGTGGTCCGTGTCCGAAGAGGAGGACAGATCCTCCACATCCGTGTTTCCTCGTTGGGGGCTTGTAGGCTGGCTGTGCTGGCTGCTGTCTCCATCCCCAGCATCCAGCAGTTCGTCACCTGTGGAGAGAATGAGATTTGTTATTGTGTTGCACCTGGCGAAGTCTGTATTGGTTGTCTGACATTCTCCGTTCGTGCACTCTCGTGCACGTGTGTCCCGGAGGCGGGTGTGTGGCTGTACAATCTGTTGTTGTGTGTGCTTGGCAATGGGACTGTGTGCTGTGCACATGTGGCATGGGACGGATTGGCTATGCCGATGGGTGTGTTGCTGTGCTCCTACTTATTGTGACTCTGGTGTATGCGGGCTCCAGGCCCATCCTGGGTCTGGTTTGTACTTTGCTTTTGGGGTGCATATGGAACGCTTAGGAACGCATTTGGCAACATGGGGGTCATGCCCCAGGAACGCATTTGGGATGGAATATGCTTTTGGGCTACATGCTGTGAGCCATGGGTGCCGAACGTGACATGTGTTGTGGCAGCATGACAGTGCATGGTCTGAGGTGTGTGCATGCCTGACATACCCTGCATATTTGCTGTCTGTTGTGATTACTGGACATGGCATTGGACGCATCGTTATGAGTGTGTGATGGTTGTGTGCCACCCGACGTATTGCAGTTGTCCCATCTCCTTGGTGTGCATGCTGCCCTGTGCCATGTGCATCACTGCAGTGCTCGGGGGGTGTGGCCCATGTTGTGTGTTGTTGCTCACAGTGTGGCGTGCGCTTCATTGACTTCTGGCACATGGTTGGTCATGGGCATGTATCTTAGCGTGACTGCTGTATGTGTGGCAGCTGTGCGGATGACATGCCTTTCATGAGACTGGGGCTGACGGATGGGATGGATGGTATGTTGTATGTGCATGGTGTGTCTGTGTGTTTGATGGGTTCAGTGGTGTTCGTGTGCATTTATGTTGTTCCGCTCTGTTGCGTCTAGTGTTGTTTGTCTTACATAGGCGTAGTTGTGGGGTGTGTGGTTGACAGGCAGTAGGGGCTACATGGACAGGACTTCAATGGTGTTTCGGTTGTGTGTGATGGGTTGCACAGTGGCTGCCGTGTGGTACTATATTTAGTGTGGCTTGTGCATGCAGACGTGGCTCCTTGGGTGTTGCTGTGTCTGTGATGGGTCATGTGGGGTGTGAGTCTGTGGTTCATGTCCGTGTGCACATTGTTCACTTGTTCGTGACAGTGGGCGGTGCTGCGTGTTCGTCTGCTACGTAACATGTCCCATGTGTTGGTCGTGTTACGGTCCTCATGCCTCCAGTAATCCAGCCCTGTCCAGTTTCCCACCTGCAGGTTGTTCGTGCGTGCACTGTACTGGATGCCACATGGTTCTAAGCGGGGGTGCTCCATGTTGCAGGTCTGTGGGGGTGGGGGCGGTGTTGTGGGTCGTGGTGATGGCTGGACACCCACTGACACCGATTGTTGTGGACCGTGATGTCTACCTTTCGGCTGTCGGTGTGCACTGCGGTGGCTGACACGTGGGTGTGGGGTGTGGGGGATGCTCCTCCTTGCTGTGCTGTGGGACTAGGGGCCTGGTGTGTGTTGTGCTTGAGCTGTCCACCCTCCCACCCACTGCACTTTGTGTTCCTGCCACTTACCTGTTACTTGTCGGTTAGTGCAGCTATGGCGGACACATGGGTGTGGTGGGTGCTCGTTGTGGCGCTTCTGGCATACTTGGGGACCTGTTGGTGGTTACGTGGCTGGCTGAGTGTACACATGCCCCCACGTATCTTACAGTTGTTAGGTTTGGGCTGTGTGTGGTGGTGTCTGTTGCATGTGTGTGTGATGTGTTGTGTATTGTGTGCTGGACATGGGGGTGTTTGTCCCTGGGAGCTGTGGCATGGTGGTAGTGCATGTTAGTACATAGCGGTGTGCTGGTATACATTAGTTTGTACTTACCAGCCTCCACTCCCCCTGCTAATCCGGCGAGGATCTCCGGATGTATTATGACTCACACCTTCTCCTCCCACGCTTTGAAGGTCTTGAAGAGCGCGGGATTCCCTCCGCCAGTGACGGCAGCCAGCTCTCTGTTCTTGCTCTCCTTCTTCTTGACCAGGCTCTTGACGTCATTCCACCGTTTGTTGATTTCAACTCTGTTCCTGGGCAGGGTCCCGACTGCATTGACCTGGTCTACGATCCGGTTCCACATTCTGTTTCTGGTGGCTAGTGGTGTGTGCTGGACCAGGTTCCCATAGATTTGTGGGTGCACCTTGATGATCTCGTCGACCATGACCGTCAGCTCAATGGGCGTGAACTTGGGCATTCTTTGTGGTGCCATGGTGTTTGTGGTGCTGGTGCTGTGTGTGTTGTGTAATGTGCAGGGGGTTTGTGGTGCCGGTGTTTGGTGGTGGTGGTGGTGGTGGTGGTGGTGGTTGTGATGTGTGCGTTTCTGTGGTGTGCTGCTGTCCTTGCTGTGTCACTGTGTCCTCTCCTCTCCTCTCTAGTTTGCAATGTTGCAAGGGGTTGTGGTCTGTGGGAGTGCTGCTTTTGTACTTACCTATGTGGGTGTGTCCTCATGGTCTGTTGTTTTCAGGTGTGTTGTGTCTGGTGTTCTGGCCTTTGTATTTTTTGTTTGTCCAGGGGGGTGTTTTCGGGATGTGTACTGTGCTTGTGTATTTGTGCGTGCCTTGCTGTGTGGACTTGTTGGCCATGTTGTGTGCGATTGTTTTTGTCAGCGGATGGTTTCTGTGCAGGGACGTGGGCGCCATGGCTTCTGCCGTGTCAATTCTCATCGGCGTTGTTTGCGCTGGCGGGCGGTATATTTGTGGTTTACCCGCGCTCATGGCGGTGCGATCGTAATTTCACGTGCGGTGTGTCGGCCGTGAGGGCGGGCGGTTTTGTGTTGTCGTGCGTGTTTCCGTCCGTGGCGGGCGGTTTGACTCCGACTTCGGACGAGGGCGGGCGGTATCTTGTGTGGTTTTCCGCCGATGGCGGTTTTCGGTTTGTGTATTCGTAATGGCGTGGTCGGTGTTCAGACGGTGTGTGCGGGCGGATTTTTGCCGCTTTCATGCCTGGCGGATTTTTCCACGCCCGGTATCGTAATGGGCCTTCAAATTTCTTAACTTCTTAAAATTTATTAATTATTATTTAAATAAAGATAAATATGAATTGATCAAAAGTTCCACTGTAAACACATTATTTTTCGAAATTGTTATAAATAATAAAAAAAAATTAAAAATGTTTAAAATATTTTTAACAAATGTATAAAACAGTAACCAACATTACATCCTATAAACACAACTCCAAAATTATTAAACAATACATACAATATACAAATAAAATATAACCAAATTTGAATATATAAACGGCAAATATTTATTACATTTCATTTAATAATTTATAAAACACTCCCCACCTTTATCCCCTATAAACCCAACATCCCACTCCTAATTTTTTTTATCAAAGTTCGAAATTATATTTTCTAAATTATAAAATTTAATTTCGAATTTAGTTTAAATTTAAATGAATTATTTTAAAACACTCCCCACCCTTATCCCCTATAAACCCAACGTCCCGCTCCTAAAAAATATTTTTGTAAATTCGAAATTATACTTTATAAATTATAAAATAAAATTTCGAATTTATTATAAATTTAAATGAATTAGTGTAAATCACTCCCCACCCTTATCCCCTATAAACCCAACATCCCGCTCCTAAAAAATATTTTTCTAAATTCGAAATTAATATTTAGAAATTATAAATTTAAATTTCGAATTTAATAAAATTAAAATCACTTATTTTAAAACACTCCTACCCTTATCCCCTATAAACCCAACATCCCGCTCCCCAAAAATATTTTTCTAAATTCAAAATTAATATTAATAAATTATAAATTTTAAATTTCGAATTTATTAAAATTAAATCAATTATTTTAAAACACTCCCCACCCTTATCCCCTCTAAACCCAACATCCCGCTCCTAAAAAATATTTTACAAATTTAATTTTTATAACATTAACTATAATTAAACTACAAACAAACTATAAATACATTAAAAAATAGTACAAAAACGATATTTTAACATAACGATATTTTAACAGTTGACATTACATACTTCGATATTTTAAACAACACTTAGAATCGATATTTTTAACATCGATATACACATCAATATTTAGTACTATCAATATACTAAAGTCGATATTTATGTATGTCGATATAAAAATTTCAATATTATGTCTACTTACCGTACATCATGAGGATATTGCTAGTCACCGAGGAGTTCCATAACTGTTTAGAGGAAGGAGGCCAAAGGCCTATTTCCTTTATAAGATTATGAAATTCCGAGGTGACTTATCCTTATCATGTACTGCAGGGGGTACTTTATTCATTATAATACATGGTCACACCATTACCTTTCCCACAAACCACTTAAATCCTTGGTGAGTAACTCTTTCATATGAAAGAGAGAGCATGTTTGCAAATATGAAGAATAAAAATAGAATCTCAAGTGCAAAATTAAATAAATCCATAAAGTTGTTAGATAATTGTTGCAAAAAGATATTTTAAGCAGTTTGATACAAGTTTTTTTTAAAGAAAAGGTGCAGTAGAAATATGCAGAAAGATTCTTACCCAAAAAGTGCAAAAAATAAACATGTTGCCATAAATATCTAATTTTTTCTTGTCTTTGCACAGCAAGAAAAATAGAGCAGAAAAAATAAAATCAACATTTTATTTTCGATCTTTAAACAGCGGCTTTAATTATGCTTGTGAACTGACCTGTAAGACGTTAGAACTCAACTGAAATAAGTTATTGGTGTTGAGTTCCGATGTCATTTCTTTGTAATGGGTGACTAGGTGAGTTGTGAGTCGCCGATTAAAAAAAAATTAGAGACAGCTTTTTATACAGGGATGGAGATCCCATGTATTATAGGGCACTCCAGCAATTTCTAAGAGCTGTAACTGACAGGTGTTCCTATTACCTGCCTTAATTTAACTTGTTGCCTGGAGATCACAGTAAACACACAAAAGGTGATAGGAGCAATTTGTCTAACCCTGGCAATCGTTCAGGGTAGCATTCATTTACTCACCATGCCACCTCAGGAGAGAGCCAGCCATATGCAAATCAGCCTTGGTCCTGCTCCAATAAGAACAGTCCATCCTGAACTACCAAGGCAAGTCCTCTGTGAACCAGAACACAAGCAACAAAAGACCGGTCTAAGGTTGCGTGTAGACTAGGATCTAGGCTGAAACTGCACACCTCAAAGTAAGTTGTATTTAAAGTGCCTGATGTCACAATCTACTGACTTTGTAGCACCTAACTTCGAATGTTGGAAAAATGTGCTGTCCTCATTTCAGATTGACGTAAGGCTCAGCAGGCCACACTGGCATTTGGATGGATTGATTTGTTGGTGTGGCTGGCGCAGCAGGCGAGCTAACTCCCAGATGGATCTCACCTCATTCCTGCTAATTCAGAGTGTGTGTGGTGAATGCAATGTACAGTAGAGCAGGAAAAACAAACCTAGAAGTCGATTTTAATCTGTAACGTCAGCAGATGCTGCACTCTCCTGGCCATTCATGGTCAGAACAGGCACAATAAAATATGATACTTACCCTATTTATAAGACTACTGCTTCATTTAAATAATTTCTTAATTTATTTATTTATGTATTTTTATAAAGTGTGGAAATTACCCAAAGGTGTTAGAGCACTTTACACTAAAGCAGGTTTCATTACAAGAGATACAGAGTTACAAACAGTCGCTAGTTACGATCATTACAAAAGGCACAAATTGGCTGGAAGATACATTGGAATAGTTGCTCAACTTGATCATTACAGAATCAATCAATCAATCAATCATGTCACTTATAAAGCGCACTACATACCCGCGAGGGTCTCAAGGTGCTGGGGGAAGAGGGGGGTGGTGCTGCTACTGATCGAAGAGCCAGGTCTTGAGGAGTCTTCTGAAGGCCAGTAGGTCTTGGGTCTGTTGGAGGTTGGTGGGGAGTGTGTTCCAGGTCTTGGCGGCGAGGTGGGAGAAGGATCTGCTGCCGGCGGTCGTTTTCCGGATGCGGGGGACTGTGGCGAGGGCGAGGCTGGTCGAGCGGAGCTGGCGGGTGGGGGTGTAGAAGCTGAGTCGTCTGTTGAGGTAGGCTGGTCCGGAGTTGTGGAGTGCTTTGTGTGCGTGGGTGAGGAGCATGAAGGTTATCCTCTTGTTGACAGGGAGCCAGTGCAGGTCTCTCAGGTGGGGTGTGATGTGGCTGCGTCGGGGGATGTCGAGGATAAGACGTGCAGAGGCGTTCTGGATGCGTTGCAGCCGTCTCAGGAGCTTAGCCGTCGTTCCTGCGTAGAGGCGTTTCCGTAGTCCAGCCTGCTGGTGACGAGGGCCTGGGTGACTGTTTTTCTTGTTTCGGTGGGGATCCACTTGAAGATCCTGCGGAGCATTCGGAGGATGTTGAAGCAGGATGAGGAAACGGCGTTGACCTGCTTAGTCATGGAGAGGGTGGGGTCGAGGATGACCCTTGGTTGCGTACGTGGTCGGTGGGTGGCGGGGCTGTTCCCAGTGATGTTGGCCACCAGGAGTCGTCCCAGGCTGAAGGGTTGGAACCAAGGATGAGGACCTCCGTCTTGTCCGAGTTCAGCTTCAGGCGGCTGGTCCTCATCCATTCGGCGACGGCCTTCGTTCCTTCGTGGAGGTGGGCTTTGGCGGTGTGAGGGTCTTTGGTGAGGGAGAGGATCAGCTGGGTGTCGTCGGCGTAGGAGATGATGTTGAGGTTGTGCTGTCGGGCGACGTGGGCGAGGGGTGCCATGTAGATGTTGAACAGCGTTGGGCTGAGGGAGGAGCCTTGGGGTACGCCGCAGATGATCTTGGTGGCCTTGGATCGGAAGGGGGCGAGGCGGACGCTTTGTGTTCTGCCGGAAAAGAAGGATGTGGTCCAGTCCAGGGCCTTCTCTTGGATCCCGGCGTCGTGAAGGCGTGTTCGTAGTGTGTGGTGGCAAACCGTGTCGAAGGCGGCTGATAGGTCCAGGAGGATGAGGGCTGCTGTTTCTCCGTTGTCTAGCAGGGTCCTGATGTCATCGGTGGCGGCGATGAGGGCGGTTTCGGTGCTGTGGTTGCTGCGGAAGCCGGACTGGGAAGGGTCCAGGATGTTGTTCTCCTCGAGGTAGCGGGTCAGTTGTTTGTTGACGATTTTCTCGGTGACCTTCACGGGGAACGGGAGCAGAGAGATGGGTCGGACGTTCTTGAGGTCCTTGGGGTCTGCCTTGGGTTTCTTGAGTAAGGCGGTGATCTCGGCGTGCTTCCAGCTTTCCGGGAAGGTTGCTGTCTCGAAGGAGATGTTGATTATTTTCCGGAGATGGGGCGCGATGGCTGTACTGGCTTTGTTGAAGATGTGGTGAGGGCACGGGTTTAGGGGTGAACCGGAGTGGATGGTGTTCATGATCTCGCTGGTGTCGTCGTCGTTGATGTTGGTCCAGGAGAGCAGGCGGTTGGTGGTTGTGGGGGCAGTGGTCTCGGTGGTTGCCGGGGCGGTCGTGGTGTTGAAGCTGTCGTGGATGTCGGCGATTTTGCCGTGGAAGAAGGTGGCCAGTGAGTCGCACAGGTCTCGCGACGGCTGGATGTCGTTGGTGTTGGAGCTGGGGTTGGAGAGTTCCTTCACGATGTTGAAGAGCTCTTTGCTGTTGTGTGCGTTGTTGTCTAGGCGGTCTTTGAGTGAGGCCCTTTTGGCGGATCTGATGAGGTGATGGTGACTGCGGGTGGCGCTCTTGTGGGCGGCGTAGCTGTCCGCTGTCCGTTCGTGGAGCCAGATCTTCTCCAGTTTTCGGCATGTTCGTTTGGAGGCCTGGAGGTCTTCGGTGAACCAGGTGGCTTTCTTGCTGGTGTGGCTGTTGGGCATGCACTTATGGATTGCTAGAGGATGTAGATGGTATAGGTAGCAGCAGCAAGGTTAGCGTAAGTGAGACCGAGGTAGTGCAGTTAGTTTCAGTCTCGGAAAGACTACATTATCTTGGGCAAGGTTGGCTAAGGGGGCAACTGGCCAAAATGTCTTTGTGGGAGAAGGGCTTTCAGCTCTGTTTTGAAGACCAGCAATGAGGTGATGGTGTGTAGTTTCGGGGGCAGGAGTTCCATATTCTAGTCGCTCTACCAGAGATAGATTGTATCATGAGTCATTCCTTTGTAAAGTCGGAGGCGCTAACAATATAGCTTCAGCATTTCACAATGGCCTGGTGCCCCTGAAAGCTTCAGTTTGTGCTCTCAGGAGCGAAGGCTAAATGTATGCAAGGCCTAGTGGGTGATACAGGCAGTCTTATATGTCATCCTGGCCTCTCTGGGTAGCCAGCGTAGAGTGACACGAATAGGTGAGAAATGGTTGTTTCTTTGCACGCCACAGACAAAGCGAGCCGCTGAATGTAGAAGTGAGGTGGGGTGGATCTTGGGGAGATCAGTCAAAAGAGAGTTACAATAGTCGATTCTAGGGAGAACCAGAGATTGAACAAGAGATTTTTGATCTTGTTCATAAACCTAGCAGCGGATTCTCCAAAGAAGACGTAGTTGATATTGCACATTCCTGGGCATGGGGCTGGTTTGGGGTTGAAGGTTGAGCATTTTATCCAGAGTGACTGCCAAGGATCTGGCACTGTCAGTGGTGATGGGTTTGATGTTAAGGATGTTGAATGTCTTCATCCATGATTGTACAAGTGGGGGTGAATTTACAGAAGGAATTCGGCTTTGCAAGGGTTCAGTTTTAGGTTGTGAGGTGTCATCCGGTCTTGAACGGAGTTTCAAGCGGTGGTAAGTTGAGAGATGTCATTTGTGGATGAGACCTTCATGTGAAGTTAGGTATTGTCTTCACACTGATGTTAGAGCATCCCAGCCTTTCTTAATAGGACTCCTAGAGGCTTGAAATGAAGGTTGTACAAGGTGGGAGCAAGGATACAACCCTGTGGCACTTCTTGATTGATGGCAATCGGTGAATAGAAACAGTCAATTCTGATCCTCTGTTACCTACCCCTGAGGAACAATTCAAAGCATTTAAGGACCATGCTGTCAATGCCCATTCGATGTTCCAGTGTGTCTAGAAGCCTACAGTGATTTACCTATCAAAAGCTGGGAAGATGTGGCTGCAGCCATTTTTGGACTCAGGGACTCAATTCCCTGTCCAGAATTAAAGCAAAAAAGAACACATATAGGGGGCAATGTAGGGATAGCCTGCCCTCGCTAGGCCTGGAGGATCAAGCAGCCCTTCCCTCTCCTAGCCTCTTAGAGGCCCCAGTGAGCCCATCCACCGGGACCGGTATTTACATTTTGGAGAGGGGGCTAGCGGCACAACTCCGGAGCCATTGATACCAGGGACCCCATTACCAGAGACGCTGCATGTACTTGCCTGGCAGAGTGCAGTCACACCCTGCCTGCACTCTCCTGGGCAGGGAACACAACATTGTTCCAACACAGGTGGGAACAGGGAAAAATCCTACTCCTGCATGGGCAGGAGCAAAGTGACTGAGCTGGCTCCCGCCAGCACCACAGTGGGTGCTGGTTGGAGAGCCAGCAGGGGCCACTGGGCCATACACTGCTGAATACCTCAGATATTACATCACTTATGACATGCTCTATTTCATCATGGACAAGTTACTTTAGGGCACAAGTTTTAGTTATGAGTAACACTGATTTGAAATAACTATAACTGGTGAATTTCAGGGGCTTTGTATATCTAATAATGAATGTTTTAACTGACATTTTCACATACCTATAATATCCCTTAATCTTTGTTTTTTCAGTGACTTTCTAAGTTTTTTTTATAATGTAAAGTAACATGTAATTACAATTCCTAACTATTACGTCACTTTAAGCTTTGGGGCATATTAGCAACGCTTTGCGATAAATATCGCAAAGCGCGCTTAGCGCTTATTTTTTTATCGGTGGATTTGATCGCCGAGATAGCGCGTTATTAGCAACGCGTATCTCCAAGGCGATAATTAATCCAGCGATAGCGGCGGAATGCCAGTTAATCGCATGGAATCCAGCGATAATAGGCCAGCGATAGGGGAATGCTTGATGATATGCCACGGTGGACTCAGCCCCACAATCCACCTTCCATTGTGAAGATGGGTAAGTACTGTTTGGAGCAGGTGTAAAAATACCAGCGATGACCGCGGTTAGCGCGACTTTTGTCATCGCTACCCGGGTCCGGGGCCGCATTGCTATTAGGGGGTAGTTGTGTTAGCGGCTGTTTCTGTTGACTTTTGGTTGGGAGCGCCTACTTTGCATGTCATTAGCGATAAATATCGCTGACATGCAAAGCGGCACCCAAAACGTCCGCTTTTGCCATTAAGCGGTTGCTAACAGCTGTTAGCGACAGCTTGCTAATAGGGCATTAACAATATCGCCGCTTTAGTGGCAAAAAGTGCCGCTAAAGCTGCGATAACGCCCTTGCTAATATGCCCCTTTGTTTTTTTCAGTGAATTTCTATGTTTTTTTAATGTAAAGTAAGATGTCCATTGCCATGCACGGCCTTGGATTGGGCGCAGGGCCTGGCCAGTGGCCAGGCTCTGTGCTTAACCCCCAGTGGTGCCCAACCCTGTGGTCATATGCGTTGCAGGGTTGCACCCCACCCCTAGCTGTTGCGCATGGCTGACTATGTGATGTAACAATTTAAACGAGGCCATTTTAAGTAAGGCAGACCTACTGACTTTTTCAAAGGCTCTGTCGCGTAAACTGAGTTCTTAGCTCAGCTCTACAAGGCTTGTTTTCATACCCACGGGTGAGACGAGTGAACTTAGTTCAATGCACCAGCGCTGAATGTGAAAAACAGGTTATTGTAGCCCCACAGAACCCCACCCAGTACATGAATGAGGTGGTGTCAGTGCTTTTGGGTTACTAATGGGAAGCAGTGGTAATCCAATCAATCGTTCATTAATGATTTACACATTCAAGATCAAAAGAAACGTAATACGCATTTCAACATAATTATTTTAAAATAGTTATTTTAAAATGCTGAGCTCTAGTTCGCATAATGTTGGTAACATCACAGAAGATAATAAAAAGCAGCTAAGCTTTTCAATAACAGTGAAAACAGGGAAAAATCATAACATCACAATTTATAGCCCTTACACCCTCACTGTGCTATCTCTAAGCGCTATGGGGATATTATCAAGGGCAGTATCACCACTTTAGCGGCACTTTTTGCCGATAAAGCGGCGATATTTTTATTGCCCTATTAGCAAGCTGTCGCTAACAGCTGTTAGCGACAGCTTAATGGCGATAGCGGCCGTTTTGTTGCCGCTTTGCTTTTCAGCGATAATTATCACTAATGACATGCAAAGTAGGCGTTCCCAACTAAAAGCAACTGCAAACAGTCGCAAACACAACTTCCCCTATTATCAATGCCCGCGAAGCGATAAAAAAAGTCGCGCTAACCGCGATTATCGCTGGAATTTAACACCTGATAAAAAGTTGACTTAACCATCTTGTCACTGGGAGGTGGATTGTAAGGTTAAGTCCTCACCTGCCTATTAGCAAGCTTTTCATTAGCGCAGTGAATTTCTCGCTGGATTTCTCGCGCTATTGCAGGGTTTCGCCGCTATCACTGGATTTTTTATCGCCTTGGAGATAAGCGTTGATAATAACGCGTTATCTCCGCGATGAAATCCAGCGATAGCCGGCGATAAAAAAAACTGCGCTAAGCGCGCTTTGCGATAATCATCGCAAATCCTTGGTAATATGCCCCTATGTCAGTTCTAGCAGATGAATAAATAAGGAGCCTGTGTTTCGGAGGTGGTGCGCGTACCTGCACAACAGGGTTTGTTGTCTGTTTGGAATAGCTTATCATTGAGAGCACAATCCGGGCACTAGTTAATGAAGGCAGAATGGAAAGCTACGCGAGCCTGGGGGAGTCTTGCTCGAGGCTAATTCTGTTGAGATGGAATCTGATGCCGTGCTCATCTAGATATGCGATCTGCTTCTGCGGCCTGGGTGAAGTTTCGCTCCTAACTATGTGGTCAAGTGACAGTCATTAAATACTGAATCTTATCAGAGATTGGAATTTCTGACATAAGTTGAGGAATGTCTGACATAGAATATGTGCTTCAAGGACTGCATCCCAGACGTTTCCTTATGCAGGTGAGAGGTAGTCAATTCAGACTACACTAGTTTGGCTATGGATGTTATATGACGTTGAAAAAGGCATCTGTCCCAGACTGATGTCACACTGGGGGTTTTGTTGAACAAGCTGGAAAGGCTAACTAAAATGGAGGCTATAGGTAAAATGGAACCTGTTTTGGAAGGGCTTAAGAACCTAAAACTAAACGGAAGAAGCCTAAAAGCAAGTGATTAAAATAGATAAAATGACAGAATAATGGAGGGAAACAGTCCTTAGATTTATAATATTCCTGGAATCATTTCTAAGCTAAATAGACACTAAATTATCACTAAATGAGTTTTGATTTATCTTCCTTATCTGACATATTCATTATGAATATATGACATTACATCGCATGCCAACACAACGCATGCCATTACAACGCGGTTGTAACAACGCAAGTGCTGTTACAACGCGTTACCATTACAACGCATACTTTTACATCGCAAATGCCTTTACCACGCATGCCATTACAACGCAAAGGCATGCATGGTAAAGGCTTATACTTTGTAAAAGTGGTTAAGGTAAGTAATGGTATATGTATATATATATATATATAACACCAACTTTTCTCTCATTAATATGTAAAATGTATATATATATATTTTTTTTAATTTTTTAATTTTTATATATATATATATATATATATATTTTTTTTTTTTTTTATACATTTACATATAGTACCCCAAAACCCAAACAAACCCTGAACCCTAAAATTACCCCTGGCACCCCAAAACCCATACCCAACCTGAACCCTAAAATACTATTGGCACCACAAAAATCCAAACCCACCTTGAACCCCAAAATTACCCCTGGCACCCCAAAACCCAAACCCACCCTGAACCCTAAAATGACCTCTGGCACCCCAAAACCCAAACCCACCCTGAACCGCAAAATTACCCCTTGCCACCACAATACCCAAACCCACCCTGAACCCTAACATTACCCTTGGCACCCCAAAACTCATACCCACCCTGAACACTAACATTACCCTTAGCACCCCAAAACCCAAACCCACCCTGAACCATTAAAATACCCTTGCTATCTCAAAACCCATACCCACCCTAAAAGTTAAAATTACCCTGGATACCCCAAAACCCAAATCCACCCTGAACCCTAAAATTAACCTGGCCACCCCAAACCCAAACCAACCCTGAACCCTATAATTACCCTTACTACCCCAAAACCCATACCCACCCTAAAACTTAAAATTACCCTTGGCACCCCAAAACCAAAATCCACCCTGAACCCTAACATTAACCTTGGCACCCTAAAACCTATACCCCTACACCAGTGGTTCCCAAACTTTTTCAACCTGCGGCTCCCTTGACTTATTGGCCTTTGGCCGTGGCTCCCCATTATGTCATTTTATTTTTATTCGGGTGGGGGGTGTACGCCCAGCCTCGGCTCACTACCTTAGGATCTCTTGGAGCAGATATTTTAGTTACCCTAGTAAAGAGCCATATGTAGTTCCTTTTTTTAAGGAACCAAAGAAGGAGATTTCCCAGATGTTTCTGGGTAGGAAATTGTGGGAGAGCAGACATTTTGCCTTTAGAATGGAGTTCCGTCCGGGGTGGGTTATGGAGTTTATTTTTGCTATTAGATACTGTCTGAGTTATATAGCACGAGGAAAGTGCGTGAATACATTTGAAGACATGGCAAGCTATTCTGGCCCTCCATAACATGGTCTCTTCCTCCTGAGAGCAAATGGACAACACCATTTTGCAGTCTTTGGAGAGTATGGATTCCTAATGCTGGAAGACTAGCAAAGACTGAACTACAGTAGTAGTAGGTGATTTCTCTAGAAGCAGTTAGCAACAATACTGGCTTCAAGCAGGAGTGTAAAACATGGGCACAATGAAGTGAGTTATGTGCACCCTGCTGTTATTAGCCTTTCTGTAGTAATGATGATTAGCCAGACAAAAGGACAAGCCCTTTCTAGAAACATTAACAACATAAACTTCAGTCCAGGCATGCACCGCCCATAGGGCTCAAAGGTCTTCAGCCCCCCTGTCATGTGTGTCAGCCCCGGGCACACACACAGACAGTTGTTGAGCTTATCACAGCCGCATACGAGTACTTCTCAGGTCTTTAAAAGACCATTTACATTTGTTGTTTTTTTCACTTCTTAATCTCCGCTCTGCCTATTGCTGAAAGAATTCCCCCCTCCCCCCGAAATTTGCCTTTAGTTGCGCCTCTGCTGCAGTCCCACCTTCGCCCCTACCATCTGCTGAACAGCAGTGTTCCAGAAGAACGTATTAAATTGGTGACATAAAGTAAGAGTTGGGTTATATACACAAAATAATATACATAAACATAGAGGGAAAGGTCTGGTATTAAAAACATTTTATGAGAAAGGAACTAAATAAATCCTTACCCTGTCCAGACGTGCGTGAAAGTGGTGAACATGGATCAGAGCAAAGCGTCTCTCCCACAAAGCAGAGGTTGAGTGTAATCACAAGTGGAGGGAGGCTCTGGGGCCCTCAGACATCGAGATGTGGTTGGCTCAGGGTTATTCACCCGTAGAAGGGTGCCTCTGGGATGTTCACACGTGAGAGGTGTCTTTCTCTCACGTCCTTGCAAGCTGACAAGTGGCTGGCTCTGGAGCGTTCACACTTATGGGGGTGCCTCTCAGGTTTTCCTCACACGTCTATGGTGGCTCTGGGGTGCTCTCATCTAGTCGGTGGGTTGCTGGCTCCAGGAGGGTTCACACTTTTGGCGTGCCTCTTCTGTGCTCGGCCTCGCGTTGCAGCCTTCTTTGTTCCTGCACATGTCCCTCACACAGGGGCACTTAGGGGCATGGACAGTTCTATGCAGCCAATCCTAAGTCCTGCAAAGAGCCAAGGCTGACGAACTTCCACCAGTCAGTCAGCACCAGACACAGTTTTAAATTCCAAGTCCTGCGTAGAAACAACTAATCGGAGCCTGTTCTCGCCTCTGTGCGCAAAGAAGGCTGCGGTCCCGCCGGAGTGTGAGGTGTCAGACAGTGAGAAGAGGACTGTCTGGTATAATTAAATTAAAATATTTATAAAGCACATAGTTACCGAGGTACTGTTATTCTGGTGCTAGGAGATTTTGATAAATTAAGAAAGGAGTTATTTAAACAAATATAACACATACATTTTTATTGCTCTGTTGAAACTTTCCTCCATCCGAGTGGTGCACATTAGTGGGAGGGCGTACATGGTGGGTTCAGAAGTGAAAAGGAACACAAAAACTCTGGAGAGAGAGGGGACACGGAGCGTTGTGAGTGCAGAGGGTGTAGTGTAGCTCCTATTTCCCTTATAGGCTCTGCGCATTGGAATAATATAACCTATAGGTTTGACATAGGACTAAGGTCGGTATGTCCCTATCGAGTATATTAAACTTAATTACTTGTGCCAGCTAGCTCAGAGGCCACTAGAAACTTCTTGACGACAAGAAGGGATTAGTTTCTGGCTGCCGCAAAACATGACCACTGTGTTTCCCTTACAGAATCAGGATGTGTCCCAGAGTCGTAGAAACAATAGATAATCATTTCACTCAGCTCAGTTGTACATGTTTCAGTTATTCTCAGAGTTACACAGAAATAACCAGACGGGCGTTTCAATAAAGGATTTATTGAACAGTTTTGTTTCTGCTGTAAGTTATATGTGCTGTTACGATCACAAGACAGTATGCGAGATAAATAATGTACAAGGTGAGCAGTAAAAATAAATAATACTGCGTCAGCATTATCTTTTTAGCAAATATGCATTTACATAAAATGACACAACCTAAAAATGCGAGTACTCATACGCTGCGTTTCTAGCCTAGTTCTACCCAGTGTGCCTAACCTGTCCTAGGTGTAGGGAGAAGTAGAAGTAGGTGCTGTATTCCTGACTAGAGTATACTAAGAGTATGTTACGCCTAGCATGCCAAGAGTCTATTATGCCAAGAGTCCCTCTAGGTTCTTGTCTGCTCCATACCTTAAGAATGAGAGAGGTAGGAAACTCTATCCGGACTCGAACTCCAACACCCCGCAAGGGAAGTTAGATCACTGGAAGCTGGACTCTCTGCGTGCAGGAAGGGCAGTGTCTTCTCAGTGCGTCTGGCCGGGAATCGGGCTCCTCTGCAGTCGAGGTCTCTGTGAGAAGTTGGCCTGGCATATGCTGTCCACTAATTATAGTGGGCACCTTGCACCAGTCCAAATCGACTCTTATGGTAGGTAGGTTAAAGACAACCTTATTGAAAGCTATCCTAGTGGTAGCTGTGGAGAGCAGCCTTCAGGCTAAGTCTTGAAGGAATGTAAAGCAGCTTGTTTTACCAGTCTATAATCTCTTGAGTGACCAAATGAAAGAGCACCACACCAGGTATATATTCAAAATATATGTATTTATTACTAAACACACCCCTCTAGTCTCTTTATGAGGCTAGAGTTCGAAGTACATAGGTTATAAGATCTTAAATCACAGTAATAGCACAAATACACGTTTGGGCCCTAGGGGCGTACCAAACCATATACCAATAAAGTGGTATGCGAACCACGACTGAACTAGACACTAGGCCTAGAGCCTCTAGAAGTGCTTGGACCACAAGGAACCACCCAAGGTAGTGACACAGGGGACCCACGGGAGACGCGTGCAGTGTAAATACACAACCGCGATACGCCGTTAACTTCTATGGAGAAAGTCGGGATCGGGAAAATAGAGGAAAGGGACACTTAGAAGAGGACTAGGACAAAACCCTTTGAGACCTAGGACTTTGAAGAGTCTCTACCCACGGGAGCACCGGAGTACTCGTGTTACCTCACCCAGGGAAGCCGGGTGCATAGGTGCCTTTCGGGGTCGGGTTTCGTCGTCGGTTCTTATGGCGATCTGCTGCAAAGTGCTGCTGGCGACCAGGAGAAAAGTGTCCGGGTGGATCCAAGAGTGGATCGGAGTTCTGAAGAACCTGAAAGCAGAGGGGACAGAGTCTGGGTCACTAGCCAGTGACCAGGGAGGCGATGGACAGATGCCCACCGATGTCGAGTGCTTCAGGTGCGTTGACGGTCGTCTCGTTTCTGCAGCCACGAGGTCCAGGAGGCGTTCTCGGCGACCAGGAGCAGGATTCGGGCTGGTACACGATGTCTGTCGAGTGCTGCGGTGTCGGCGACCAGATTGGACCCAACAAGCCTTGGCAACGGCAAGTCTCGATGTAGCTGAAGATCGTCGATGGTGCAGACCAGCAAGGTCTGGGGAACTCACCCAGCAAGGGTAAGTGAGGGCAGGCCTGGAGCAACCAGACTGCCAAGTAAAGAAAAGATTGGCCTTCGGTAAGGGCTACTAGCCAACGGGCTAGCGACCGCGAAGGAGCCTCGTGACGCCGCACGTGGAGCTGGCTTACAGGACACTCGTGGAGTGGGGGCCAGTGATCTTCGGTGCAGGTGGTGCTGGAGGCTAGGGCTACTCGGAGCCCAAAGCACGACTTCTTGGGAGACCCAGAAGATGGTGCACTTGCAAGTGTGCTCGGTGTCCAGGGGTCACGGTCTCACGTTACCCACGATAGCCACGGGCCTCAGCTTTGCTGGGGACTCAGGGTAGCCTCGGGGAAGTCTGAGAATCCACCTCTGGTGATGCGATGACTTCGGCGTCCGACGGGAGCTTCAGTGATGCGAACCGGACAGATGCTTCTTTGGTGCCTGCCAAGCAGGGGAGTCACTCCTTGACCCCAAGGGAGATTCTTCAGTCCTCTAATCTTGTCGTAGAGCGTCGAAGGTCCAGGATTCCGTGTCAGAGTTTCGTCCAGGTATAATCTAAAGTCCTAAGGACTGGGTTCCTACCTTTATTCCAAAAATAGGGGATGGACTACTCTGTGGCCCCACCTATGGGTGGGTCAGGGCAGAGGGGTGGCTACACCCCTTTCCCTTTGTCCAGTTCGCGCCAAAGCAGGGGCTGCAAGCCCCTGATCCGGTTTGAACTGGGGTATGCACAGGGACACCAAATGTGCCCCCAGTGCAGGACTTCAAAGCACCCGAAAGTGCTCCCGCCCAGCCCCAATACACTTTGTCCTGTCTGGGGAGGTGGTCACACCTCCCTGGGACAGGAAACCTATTGTCCAGGCCTCCCCTGCCGGAGTTTCGTCCAGCAGCAGGAGGCCAGACTCGTGTCTGTGGCAGTAGCATCCATTTTGTGATGCCAGGCTCTGGAAAGAAGTTACCGGACTCGTCAGAGTTAACATGCCTTTCCCTCTAGAAGGGTGGAATGCTACCCCCGCCGCCAGAATTGGCGGGGGGTAGTATTCCAAGATGTTTGACACCAAACACGACATGTTTTGGTGCAGCCATTCCATAGTTAGCATTTTACCGCGAGGATATAATGCGTTTAAGAGTATATGGTCAGGCTGCACTACAAACAGCATCAGAGATGGTCTCCGAACGCTGCAGAGGGGCCCTGCTCATGCAGGGGCACCCTCTCACATAGAAACCATGCACTCTGCCTTTAGGATTGATAAGGCCTGCCTTAGGAGTGACTTATAGGTTTATATGTGTGTATGCATTTAGTGATATAGGTAACCTATACCACAGCAAGGGGTGCATGCACCACCTTACCCAGGCTGCAGTAGCAGACCTGTGGTGTCAGTTTGGATGGCCTACCAGGGGTGGCATAATATATGCTGCAGCCCCTGGCAGGCCTCTGAGGTACCTATGCCCTTGGTACAGAGTATACCATATACTAGGGACTTACAAGGGCACTCCAGATCCCAATCAGAGATGTGCCTAAGGCACATGGAGACCCTTTTAAAGAGGAAACAGCTAGGCTGGGGTTCTGAATAGCAGGGCCCCAGCCAGACTAATGTCGAAAACCAGTGAAGTATCAGCAAAAAGTGGGGGTACCCCTGTGAAGCAGATCCTACTCTCCTACACAACCCCCCCAAACGTAGGGACATTAAACTAACCTTGCCCAGTTAAGTCTTCATGTTCTAAGTGGAAATACCTAGAGAGTCCATCTGCATTCGCATGGTTACTCCCAGGCCTATGTTCCACTGTAAAGTCCATCCCCTGTAGGGAAATGGACCACCTAAGCAGTTTGGGGTTTTCACCCTTCATTTGTTTTAGCCATAAGAGGGGCTTATGGTCTGTCTGAACCAGGAAGTGTGTACCAAACAAGTATGGCCTCAGCTTCTTCAGAGCCCAGACCACAGCAAAGGCCTCCCTCTCTATGGCTGACCAACGTTTCTCTCTAGGGGTCAGCCTTCTGCTAATAAAAGCTACTGGCTGATCCTGACCTTCTTCATTCAATTGTGACAGTACAGCCCCTACCCCCAATTCAGATGCATCAGTTTGAACAATGAACTTCTTGGAGTAATCAGGACTCTGCAGAATTGGAGCAGTGCACATGGCCTGCTTGAGGTCATCAAATGCCTTTTGACAGCTAACTGTCCACTGAACCTTTTTGGGCATTTTCTTAGAAGTTAAGTCATTCAAGGGTGTCACTATTGATCCATACCCCTTGACAAATCTCCTATAGTACCCAGTCAGGCCTAAGAAGGCTCTCACCTGAGTCTGGGTAGTGGGAGCAGTCCAGTCCATGATGGTCTGGATCTTGCTCTGCAAAGGTTGAACCTGGCCTCCACCCACAAGGTGGCCCAGGTACACAACCTGACTCTGCCCTATCTGGCACTTAGTGGCCTTGATAGTCAGGCCTGCCTTTTGCAGGGCCTGTAAAACATTCCTGAGGTGGACCAGGTGATCCTCCCAGGTGGAGCTAAAGACAGCAATATCATCTAGATAAGCTGCACTATAGGCCTCCAGTCCTGTGAGAACTGTGTTCACCAACCTCTGGAAAGTGGCAGGTGCATTTTTCAGACCAAAGGGCATCACCACAAATTGATAATGCCCACTAGGGGTTGAAAATGCTGTTTTGGGCTTTGCAGCATCAGCTAGTCTGATCTGCCAGTAGCCAGCTGTTAGGTCAAATGTGCTGAGATATTTGGCAGAGGCCAAAGTATCTATGAGCTCATCCGCCCTGGGTATTGGATGGGCATCAGTCCTAGTGACTGCATTGAGGCCCCTGTAGTCTACACAAAACCTCATCTCTCTTTTCCCACCACTGGTGTGAGGTTTAGGTACTAGGACTACTGGACTAGCCCAAGGGCTATCTGAGGGCTCAATCACTCCCAATTCCAACATCTTCTGGACTTCAGTCCTGATACAGTCCCTGACATGGTCAGGTTGCCTATAAATCTTGTTTTTAATAGGCAGACTGTCCCCAGTGTCCACTTCATGAGTGCACCAGGTGGTCTGACTGGGTGTCAGAGAAAACATATGTCTAAACTGATTGAGGACCTGCCTGCAATCAGTTTGTTGCTGGGTAGTGAGGCTGCCTGCCAAGGCTACACCATCAACTGACCCATCGTCAGGGTTCTGTGAGAGCAGGTCAGGGAGTGGGTCACTCTCTTCCTCCTGCCCTTCATCAGTAGCCATGAGCAAGCCCATGTCTGCCCTGTCCACATATGGCTTAAGTCTGTTGACATGGAGAACCCTGTGGGGACTCCTGGGTGTTCCCAGGTCTACTAAGTAAGTGACCTCACCCTTCTGCTCAACAATAGTGTGGGGTCCACTCCATTTGTCTTGGAGAGCTGCTGGGGCCACTGGCTCCAACACCCACACCTTCTGTCCTGGCTGGTAAACAGTTAGGACAGCCTTTTGGTCATGCCAGGCCTTTTGAAGTTCCTGGCTAGCCTCAAGGTTTTTGGTTGCCTTTTTCATGTACTCAGCCATCCTGGAGCGGAGACCAAGTACATAGTCCACTATATCTTGCTTTGGGGGCTTGAGAGGTAACTCCCATCCTTCCTTCACCAAGCACAGTGGACCCCTCACAGGGTGGCCAAACAGAAGTTCAAAAGGGCTGTAACCAACCCCCTTCTGAGGCACCTCCCTATATGCGAATAAAAGGCAGGGCAAGAGTATGTCCCATCTACGCCTAAGCTTTTCTGGGAGCCCTTTAATCATGCCCTTCAAGGTTTTGTTGAATCTCTCAACTAAACCATTGCATTGTGGGTGATAGGGTGTGGTGAACTTATAAGTAACTCCACACTCCTTCCACATTGCCTTTAAGTACCCAGACATGAAGTTTGCACCCCTGTCTGATACCACCTCCTTAGGAAAGCCCACTCTTGAGAAAATTCCCAGGAGGGCCCTTGCCACCACAGGTGCTGTAGTGGTCCTAAGGGGTATAGCCTCTGGATACCTGGTGGCATGATCCACTACCACCAGTATAAATCTGTGCCCAGATGCTGTTTGGGGATCCATGGGACCAACAATGTCAATCCCTACCCTCTCAAAGGGCACCCCCACCACAGGTAGTGGTATCAGGGGGGCCTTTGTAGTGCCACCTGCTTTGCCACTGGCTTGGCAGGTTACACAGGAGCGACAAAACTCCTTACTGTCTTCAGACATGTGGGGCCAGTGAAAGTGAGGGACAATTCTGTCCCAAGTCTTGTTCTGGCCCAGGTGTCCTGCTAAGGGAATATCATGGGCTAGGGTCAATAGGAAGCCCCTGAACTTCAAAGGTATTACCAACCTCCTGGTAGCACCAGGCTTGGGGTCTCTACTCTCTGAGTACAGGAGTCCATCATCCCAATACACTGTATGGGGACCACTAGCTTTCCCAGCAGCCTCAGCAGCAGCTTGCTGTCTGAGGGGTTCAAGGGAGGGGCAGCTCTGCTGCTCCTGGCTCAGATCTGCCCTAGAAGGTCCCCCTGTCCCCAAGAACTCAACCTGGTCAGGCTCAAGTTCCTCTGGGACAGTTCCTTCTTCAGGGCTGAGATCATCCCCCTCAAGGGACTGATCTTCCTCCTGAGCCAAGGGGGAAGGCACTGCCTTAACCCTACTACTCCTCCTCTTGGAAGGCACTTGGTCCATTCTTCCAGAATCCAAGGCCTGTTCAGTTTTAGACAGTTTAGCTTGTGACCTGGTCACAGCAAACACATCTGCAGGGATCCCCAGCATTTCTGCATGGGTCCTGAGCTCCACTTCTGCCCAAGCAGAAGTCTCTAAGTCATTGCCAAGCAAGCATTCGACTGGTAGGTTTGCACTTACCACAACCTTCTTAAGGCCAGTTACCCCTCCCCAGGAGAAGTTAACAACTGCCAGAGTATGGTCTGTTCTGACATTGCTAGCATTGGTCACTTGGTACATTTCACCAAGTATAACTTGCCCAGGTAGCACAAGGTCTTGTGTCACCATTGTGACACTTGCCCCTGTGTCCCTAAATGCCAAAGCCTCTCGTCCATTGATTAAAGGCTGTTGTCTGTACTTGCCCAGATTACTGGGACTCACAGTGGAGGTCACATCCATGCCTCCATCACAGACTAACACAGCCTGAGTCAGCTCCCTGACTAAGTCAGAGCCCAACTCAGTTCCCAGGGTGAACCCTACTAAACCCTTGGCTGGAGCACTTCCACCAACTGTACTAGGGGGAACAGGTGCCTTAGGGGCATTGGTGGAGGCTGGACTGGAGTCTTTGGACTTGGTGCAATCACTGGTCCAGTGGGTCTTTTGCTTACAGACCTTGCACCATGGTTTTCTTTGGCCTTTACCCTTGGTAGACTGGGAATCCCCACCAGAAGAAGATTTTTGGGGGCCTGATGAAGACTTTTGATCTTTACCCTTCTCCCCACCCTTGTCAGAGTTCTTAGCATCTTGCTTCTTGGTTTCCCCACCTTGGTTCTGTACCTTCTGCTTCACCCTGGTTCTGACCCATTTGTCTGCCTTCTTTCCCAATTCTTGGGGAGAGGTCAGATCAGAGTCAACCAGGTACTGATGCAACAGCTGGTTTTGACAGTTATTAAGAATCTGCTCCCTCATTATCAGATTATACAATCCTGAGAAGTCACACACCTTACTGCCCATCAACCAGCCTTCCAGAGCCTTGGCAGAACAATCCACATAGTCTACCCAGTCTTGAGTCTGTGCTTTTTGGGTGTCTCTGAACTTCAACCTGTACTGTTCAGTGGTTAGGCCAAACCCATCAATAAGAGCACTCTTCAAGACCTTGTAATTGTCAGCATCCTCCTCTCTAACAGTGAGGAGCTTGTCTCTACCTTTGTCAGCAAAGGAGAGCCACAAGATTGCTGCCCACTGCTCCTGAGGGACCTTCTGTACTTTACAGGCCCTCTCTAAAGCAGTTATCCATTTGTGGATATCATCCCCACTCTGGTAGGGAGGGACAATCTTGCTCAGGTTCCTATGGTCATAGGACCTTTCCCTATCTCTAGGGATATGGCTGCCACCATGGGACTCTAGTCCCAACTTTCTTCTCTCTTTAAGGAGATCTAGGGATTCTCTATCTAAAGCCAATTGCTTCTTCCTGATCTCCAGTTGAGTTTCCTCATACTGGACCAGTCTCTTTCTTCTCTCATGAGAGGATTCCCTCCTGTGAGAAGAAACAGAGCTCCCTATTGAGGTGCCAGAGTGGTTAGACTCCTGAGAAGGAGACCTAGACTTCCTGAGCACACTCATAATCCTTCCTGGGGGGACAAAGGTGTGGTTCTCCAGATCCTCATCTTCATCTTCCCCAGAAGGGATTGGGTTTTCCAGGTCAGGGTCATTGTCACCCTCCTGGTCAGTTTCAGAGGGGGCTGGGGGTAGTAGTACCCCTGGCCCCTTCCTCATCTGCTGGCCCACCCTCTGCTCCTACCCCTTCAGTCTCTGAAGACTTACTAAGATCATAAGCCACCAACAACTCCTGGAGGTGTTGGGTGGTGGGACTTTGGCCTGTCCTTAATTTCCTCACGTTACACAAAGCTCTCAGTTCCAAGAATGGGAGTGTGTCATACTTGGAGGGGGAAGCTCAATGGCTTCCTGCAGGGCATCTCTAGATCCTGCTTTTAAAGACATTACTAGTGTGGTGTGGTGTATGCACTACCTACTCTAGTGTGGCCTACTAAACTCTCTTGAGTTGTAGAAAGGGTTGTGCTATCCCTTAACACACAACTCTAAGTTCAGTAGAACTTACTGATATTCTAAGCTTAAATTATATGTACCTTAGGTACCTTTAGTGGTTTTCAGTTGATCAATTCAATTGAGATTATCTGGTAAAACAATAGCAAGCTGGAATCCCACACGCTGCACACCAATGTGAGAAGTTGGCCTGGCATATGCTGTCCACTAATTATAGTGGGCACCTTGCACCAGTCCAAATCGACTCTTATGGTAGGTAGGTTAAAGACAACCTTATTGAAAGCTATCCTAGTGGTAGCTGTGGAGAGCAGCCTTCAGGCTAAGTCTTGAAGGAATGTAAAGCAGCTTGTTTTACCAGTCTATAATCTCTTGAGTGACCAAATGAAAGAGCACCACACCAGGTATATATTCAAAATATATGTATTTATTACTAAACACACCCCTCTAGTCTCTTTATGAGGC
Organism: Calotriton arnoldi; assembly: GCA_963921515.1. NCBI lineage: Eukaryota > Metazoa > Chordata > Amphibia > Caudata > Salamandridae > Calotriton > Calotriton arnoldi. The sequence continues at coordinate 3,030,687 of CAWUFW010001040.1, forward strand.
TAGAGTTCGAAGTACATAGGTTATAAGATCTTAAATCACAGTAATAGCACAAATACACGTTTGGGCCCTAGGGGCGTACCAAACCATATACCAATAAAGTGGTATGCGAACCACGACTGAACTAGACACTAGGCCTAGAGCCTCTAGAAGTGCTTGGACCACAAGGAACCACCCAAGGTAGTGACACAGGGGACCCACGGGAGACGCGTGCAGTGTAAATACACAACCGCGATACGCCGTTAACTTCTATGGAGAAAGTCGGGATCGGGAAAATAGAGGAAAGGGACACTTTAGAAGAGGACTAGGACAAAACCCTTTGAGACCTAGGACTTTGAAGAGTCTCTACCCACGGGAGCACCGGAGTACTCGTGTTACCTCACCCAGGGAAGCCGGGTGCATAGGTGCCTTTCGGGGTCGGGTTTCGTCGTCGGTTCTTATGGCGATCTGCTGCAAAGTGCTGCTGGCGACCAGGAGAAAAGTGTCCGGGTGGATCCAAGAGTGGATCGGAGTTCTGAAGAACCTGAAAGCAGAGGGGACAGAGTCTGGGTCACTAGCCAGTGACCAGGGAGGCGATGGACAGATGCCCACCGATGTCGAGTGCTTCAGGTGCGTTGACGGTCGTCTCGTTTCTGCAGCCACGAGGTCCAGGAGGCGTTCTCGGCGACCAGGAGCAGGATTCGGGCTGGTACACGATGTCTGTCGAGTGCTGCGGTGTCGGCGACCAGATTGGACCCAACAAGCCTTGGCAACGGCAAGTCTCGATGTAGCTGAAGATCGTCGATGGTGCAGACCAGCAAGGTCTGGGGAACTCACCCAGCAAGGGTAAGTGAGGGCAGGCCTGGAGCAACCAGACTGCCAAGTAAAGAAAAGATTGGCCTTCGGTAAGGGCTACTAGCCAACGGGCTAGCGACCGCGAAGGAGCCTCGTGACGCCGCACGTGGAGCTGGCTTACAGGACACTCGTGGAGTGGGGGCCAGTGATCTTCGGTGCAGGTGGTGCTGGAGGCTAGGGCTACTCGGAGCCCAAAGCACGACTTCTTGGGGGACCCAGAAGATGGTGCACTTGCAAGTGTGCTCGGTGTCCAGGGGTCACGGTCTCACGTTACCCACGATAGCCACGGGCCTCAGCTTTGCTGGGGACTCAGGGTAGCCTCGGGGAAGTCTGAGAATCCACCTCTGGTGATGCGATGACTTCGGCGTCCGACGGGAGCTTCAGTGATGCGAACCGGACAGATGCTTCTTTGGTGCCTGCCAAGCAGGGGAGTCACTCCTTGACCCCAAGGGAGATTCTTCAGTCCTCTAATCTTGTCGTAGAGCGTCGAAGGTCCAGGATTCCGTGTCAGAGTTTCGTCCAGGTATAATCTAAAGTCCTAAGGACTGGGTTCCTACCTTTATTCCAAAAATAGGGGATGGACTACTCTGTGGCCCCACCTATGGGTGGGTCAGGGCAGAGGGGTGGCTACACCCTTTCCCTTTGTCCAGTTCGCGCCAAAGCAGGGGCTGCAAGCCCCTGATCCGGTTTGAACTGGGGTATGCACAGGGACACCAAATGTGCCCCCAGTGCAGGACTTCAAAGCACCCGAAAGTGCTCCCGCCCAGCCCCAATACACTTTGTCCTGTCTGGGGAGGTGGTCACACCTCCCTGGGACAGGAAACCTATTGTCCAGGCCTCCCCTGCCGGAGTTTCGTCCAGCAGCAGGAGGCCAGACTCGTGTCTGTGGCAGTAGCATCCATTTTGTGATGCCAGGCTCTGGAAAGAAGTTACCGGACTCGTCAGAGTTAACATGCCTTTCCCTCTAGAAGGGTGGAATGCTACCCCCGCCGCCAGAATTGGCGGGGGGTAGTATTCCAAGATGTTTGACACCAAACACGACATGTTTTGGTGCAGCCATTCCATAGTTAGCATTTTACCGCGAGGATATAATGCGTTTAAGAGTATATGGTCAGGCTGCACTACAAACAGCATCAGAGATGGTCTCCGAACGCTGCAGAGGGGCCCTGCTCATGCAGGGGCACCCTCTCACATAGAAACCATGCACTCTGCCTTTAGGATTGATAAGGCCTGCCTTAGGAGTGACTTATAGGTTTATATGTGTGTATGCATTTAGTGATATAGGTAACCTATACCACAGCAAGGGGTGCATGCACCACCTTACCCAGGCTGCAGTAGCAGACCTGTGGTGTCAGTTTGGATGGCCTACCAGGGGTGGCATAATATATGCTGCAGCCCCTGGCAGGCCTCTGAGGTACCTATGCCCTTGGTACAGAGTATACCATATACTAGGGACTTACAAGGGCACTCCAGATCCCAATCAGAGATGTGCCTAAGGCACATGGAGACCCTTTTAAAGAGGAAACAGCTAGGCTGGGGTTCTGAATAGCAGGGCCCCAGCCAGACTAATGTCGAAAACCAGTGAAGTATCAGCAAAAAGTGGGGGTACCCCTGTGAAGCAGATCCTACTCTCCTACAGTCTCCTCTGATTTACAGGGGTTTGGGAAGGTATATTTATACCTGAAAATGTTAGCATTGACGTGAGTTGGGTAGCGAAAGACGTCATGAATGAATCCCTTAGGGAATAAGAGGTTCATGCATAATGTATGAGACCTTGAAGAAATCAAAAGTCCCGGGCAAGGGAAACTCCCGCAGCCAGAGGGTCTGTTTGTTCATGGACTCGTTGAGACGCTAGGGTGGACGGACGTCGGAAGCCATGCCTGTATTTGGTATGCATAGCTTATGCCTAAATAAGGTCTGGGATTCTATGCCTATATAAGGGCAGGTTGGATTGTGCCTATATATGGTCATGATTCTAGAAAGCCTGTTTAAGGACACCCTATGAAGTACACAACACCCACTCCTCTTTTGTGTATACAACAATACTAAAATGCTAAACATTTAAAAATGCTAAACATTAAAATGGAGTACCGCATATTAAAATATATCCTAAAAAGCTTTTAAAAAATACATTAAAATGCAAAGGATGCTGTACATTATTAAGCAGTGCTTTTCATTCCCTGCAAAAAGAGTGAAGTAAATGCAATTGGAACGAAATATAAAAGCAATATTTACATATGACGAGAATGAATGCAAGGTTGTTTCAAAACAAAATCATTCCCTGTCACGAAAATCAAATGAACTGAGTTAGACACACAAGATGACTAAGTGTCCCTGGAAGTACTGCCAAGTCTGTATTATAAGGCTAGTTTTACTTTAAGCAGATTTAATTCCCCTTTTCGTTCGAAGGAGAGAAAAAATGGGACAAAAGTTCAAGTTTGGTAATGTTCCAAGTCTTTAAAAAATGAAGGCCAAATTGTTGCTGTTGTACTGGAACAGATCATGCCAAATAGAGTTAGTTCACGGGTCTGGTGTAAACATTAGATCATCTATTTCAATAGACAAAACATCATCCACTGTCGCTGGTGTAAGTTCGAACACCCCGCGTAAGAGATTGACCGCACAAAGATGGGAAGCATCGCCCTCAGCATAGGCTGCTGCAGCAATGTTCGCGTCCGTTGTTACCTGCGTGCCTGGAGTTGTTTCTCGTACCTCAGCAGCAGCAGGAGGCGACTGTGAGATCTCAATGAATGCTGACATCAGTATTGGGAGCCTCTGGGGACAACACGAAGCATGGACCGTTATCGGGACCAGCAAAGTATCGACGTCCTTTGGCGCAGCTGATGGATATGTTAGACAAGCGTCCAACACGCATTCTTCACCGCATAGCAGGCATCGAAGAACAGGTAAGATGCAATCATGCCAGATTGGTCGGAATGACAGGAACCACGTGGTATTAAGGTCCTGTAGACGAGTCATGCCCAATAGTTGTACTATTCGCTCACTGCACTTTCTTTCAAGGAGAACTTTCCCCATTTCGCTCGGAGTTATTTCTGCGAAGTGGCTGGCCATAGCGCAATAGCAGACAGATGTATAGAATTCCCGCAACAAGTGCTAGAATCAATGGTATGCCACCAAACACCGAATGTGCAAAGTTCGGAATGATTCCAAGTATTGCCTGGAACGGTGCTAAGAGACCGGTGCAAATGCTCTTAAATACATGTACAATTCCTGTTGTATCTGACATGTTGAAGATACGTGATAACATTTCTGCGAAATGTATAGGGCAGTTTGTACGTATTAAAGTCTGTATCTCAGCCGAAGTCCTTGCAATTTGTAGATCATAGGTTTCTTTGGCCGAGGTCAAAGGCACTGTTTGCTGTAAAAGCATGGCTTTCATTCTGCTTAAAGTATCAAATCTTATAAAAGAGACGTTAAGTGAAGGCCACAAAGGCGACTCCCTGACGGTGTCTATTGGGGGAAACAATACTTGCATACAGCAAGTGACCCTGGAGTTGACCGTTACTAGATATGGGATGCCGGGCAACATTTCACAGCAGCTCTGATCATTCAACATGAGGTAACTCCCATTCGAAAGTTGTCCAAACGTTGGATTAATCACAGCAGCTGGAGAACCGTCCTGATGGCAAGACAGGTTTGCCACAGAACCATTACAAGCTCCGTATAAAATAATGTCCTGACATATGAGTGAACCGGTCAGTGCATGTTCACAGTTAGTACCGCTAAGAAACACTTCACGATCCCCACTCCAACATTTATGTGTGTACGGTAAATTCCAAGATGTCTTAATGTATTCCTTACCCAACCTTTCATATTTGCCTGCTTGCATCTGTCTGACACAATACTGGAACTGAAAAGTTGTCACAGGCAATGTGATTTTGCCATGAATAAGCCATTCCGTAGCTGGTTTTTCAGCCACTGTGAATGGTAATTTGTCAATTTTTTCAATGCTCAGCACTGTATACTTTGCTCCTCTTTGTGCCAATTCGATCTGTTTATCAGTTAGATTGTATTCTGCAAACAGAGACGACGTGTTGATGAAACGCCAAGGCACATAGCCCGCTCGCAAAGATTGCAGCGTCCATGTCAATAACACTATAGAACGTAATTGAGATTGACCTTGTTGTAACATAGCCAAATCTTGTTCTAGAATGTCAATAGCAGAGGATACAATGCCATCCAATGAATAAATTCTGGAGGACAAAGTTGTTAACCCATTGTCGACCACAGAGAGTGTTTTCTCCAAATTAATACGATCAAGTTCACGTATTCGTTCTGCAGCCTCTATCTGTGACACTTTCCATGCTTCGTTATAAGCAGCGTAGATGCCGGCATATATGAAACGTTTTTGACGCGGTTTTCTTGGTCCAACCAAGAATTCCCTAAGATCTGCGTCGTGTGCAAGTAAGGTTAAGTGTTGCTTCTCATCCTGTAGTGTAGATTTATGCAGCCAATCGAGGCATAATTTTCCTACACTATATGTTGTTACTACCCCCGGATGTTGTCTTTGGACATATCTTGGGTCTGGCCTATGAATAGTAAAGCCCTGAGTTTTGTTCAAGAACCTTTCCTGACAGCTGTTTGTGTCTGTGGGCCAGATCAACCATTTTTTCCAATTTGGATGAGTTCTGTTAAGTTGTAGTATATTGTCAACTGTCACCACTGCCTTTGTATTATTTTCACTGGCAGGTGTTGGCACAGAAGGTGTTTTCATCTCTTTGATCTTGGCTAATCCAAGACAAGATGTCTGTTGGACGGTGTCATTCAAAAACAGTATTTGTTCAGGGATTATACAGGCTCTAAATAAAGCTTCTATACCCTGTACTTGCCAATCTTTACTACCCCAGACAGTTTTTGTCTCAATTGTGTCTTTCCATAAGTCGAAACCCTGTGTAGACAGTTGGGCAATAAATGCTTCAGAATAAATCTGTTTCGTATTTGTTAACATAATTTTCAGTCCTGTTTTGTTTACATTTTTGTAGTAAAATGTTTCTGTATCAGATGTATTATAACCTGAAAAATATGGAAATTTACTAGCAAAAGATTTCGAACTACCATGTGGTGGTGTAGGACAATGTTCCCATTGATTAAACATAAACACATTTCTCGGATATGCAGTTTTGTGCAAATAATGATGACCATAGTGGTTGTAACAATACATTTCTTGTACTTTCTAAGTTTTTTTTATAATGTAAAGTAACATGTAATTACAATTCCTAACTATTACGTCACTTTAAGCTTTGGGGCATATTAGCAACGCTTTGCGATAAATATCGCAAAGCGCGCTTAGCGCTTATTTTTTTATCGCTGGCTATCGGTGGATTTGATCGCTGAGATAGCGCGTTATTAGCAACGCGTATCTCCAAGGCGATAATTAATCCAGCGATAGCGGCAGAATGCCAGTTAATCGCATGGAATCCAGCGATAATAGGCCAGCGATAGGGGAATGCTTGATGATATGCCACGGTGGACTCAGCCCCACAATCCACCTTCCATTGTGAAGATGGGTAAGTACTGTTTGGAGCAGGTGTAAAAATACCAGCGATGACCGCGGTTAGCGCGACTTTTGTCATCGCTACCCGGGTCCGGGGCCGCATTGCTATTAGGGGGTAGTTGTGTTAGCGGCTGTTTCTGTTGACTTTTGGTTGGGAGCGCCTACTTTGCATGTCATTAGCGATAAATATCGCTGACATGCAAAGCGGCACCCAAAACGTCCGCTTTCGCCATTAAGCGGTTGCTAACAGCTGTTAGCGACAGCTTGCTAATAGGGCATTAACAATATCGCCGCTTTAGCAGCAAAAAGTGCCGCTAAAGCTGCGATAACGCCCTTGCTAATATGCCCCTTTGTTTTTTTCAGTGAATTTCTATGTTTTTTTAATGTAAAGTAAGATGTCCATTGCCATGCACGGCCTTGGATTGGGCGCAGGGCCTGGCCAGTGGCCAGGCTCTGTGCTTAACCCCCAGTGGTGCCCAACCCTGTGGTCATATGCGTTTCAGGGTTGCACCCCACCCCTAGCTGTTGCGCATGGCTGACTCTGTGATGTAACAATTTAAACGAGGCCATTTTAAGTAAGGCAGACCTACTGACTTTTTCAAAGGCTCTGTCGCGTAAACTGAGTTCTTAGCTCAGCTCTACAAGGCTTGTTTTCATACCCACGGGTGAGACGAGTGAGACGAGTGAACTTAGTTCAATGCACCAGCGCTGAATGTGAAAAACAGGTTATTGTAGCCCCACAGAACCCCACCCAGTACATGAATGAGGTGGTATCAGTGCTTTTGGGTTACTAATGGGAAGCAGTGGTAATCCAATCAATCGTTCATTAATGATTTACACATTCAAGATCAAAAGAAACGTAATACGCATTTCAACATCATTATTTTAAAATAGTTATTTTAAAATGCTGAGCTCTAGTTCGCATAATGTTGGTAACATCACAGAAGATAATAAAAAGCAGCTAAGCTTCTCAATAACAGTGAAAACTGGGAAAAATCATAACATCACAATTTATAGCCCTTACACCCTCACTGTGCTATCTCTAAGCGCTATGGGGCATATTATCAAGGGCAGTATCACCACTTTAGCGGCACTTTTTGCCGATAAAGCGGCGATATTTTTATTGCCCTATTAGCAAGCTGTCGCTAACAGCTGTTAGCGACAGCTTAATGGCGATAGCGGCCGTTTTGTTGCCGCTTTGCTTTTCAGCGATAATTATCACTAATGACATGCAAAGTAGGCGTTCCCAACTAAAAGCAACTGCAAACAGTCGCAAACACAACTTCCCCTATTATCAATGTTCGGAAGCGATAAAAAAAGTCGCGCTAACCGCGATTATCGCTGGAATTTAACACCTGATAAAAACTTGACTTAACCATCTTGTCAATGGGAGGTGGATTGTAAGGTTAAGTCCTCACCTGCCTATTAGCAAGCTTTTCATTAGCGCAGTGAATTTATCGCTGGATTTCTCGCGCTATTGCAGGGTTTCGCCGCTATCACTGGATTTTTTATCGCCTTGGAGATAAGCGTTGATAATAACGCGTTATCTCCGCGATGAAATCCAGCGATAGTTGGCGATAAAAAAAACAGCGCTAAGCGCGCTTTGCGATAATCATCGCAACTCCTTGTAATATGCCCCTATGTCAGTTCTAGCAGATGAATAAATAAGGAGCCTGTGTTTCGGAGGTGGTGCGCGTACCTGCACAACAGGGTTTGTTGTCTGTTTGGAATAGCTTATCATTGAGAGCACAATCCGGGCACTAGTTAATGAAGGCAGAATGGAAAGCTACGCGAGCCTGGGGGAGTCTTGCTCGAGGCTAATTCTGTTGAGATGGAATCTGATGCCGTGCTCATCTAGATATGCGATCTGCTTCTGCGGCCTGGGTGAAGTTTCGCTCCTAACTATGTGGTCAAGTGACAGTCATTAAATACTGAATCTTATCAGAGATTGGAATTTCTGACATAAGTTGAGGAATGTCTGACATAGAATATGTGCTTCAAGGACTGCATCCCAGACGTTTCCTTATGCAGGTGAGAGGTAGTCAATTCAGACTACACTAGTTTGGCTATGGATGTTATATGACGTTGAAAAAGGCATCTGTCCAAGACTGATGTCGCACTGGGGGTTTTGTTGAACAAGCTGGAAAGGCTAACTAAAATGGAGGCTATAGGTAAAATGGAACCTGTTTTGGAAGGGCATAAGAACCTAAAACTAAACGGAAGAAGCCTAAAAGCAAGTGATTAAAATAGATAAAATGACAGAATAATGGAGGGAAACAGTCATTAGATTTATAATATTCCTGGAATCATTTCTAAGCTAAATAGACACTAAATTATCACTGAATGAGTTTTGATTTATCTTCCTTATCTGACATATTCATTATGAATATATGACATTACATCGCATGCCAACACAACGCATGCCATTACAACGCGGTTGTAACAACGCAAGTGCTGTTACAACGCGTTACCATTACAACGCATACTTTTACATCGCAAATGCCTTTACCACGCATGCCATTACAACGCAAAGGCATGCATGGTAAAGGCTTATACTTTGTAAAAGTGGTTAAGGTAAGTAATGGTATATGTATATATATATATAACACCAACTTTTCTCTCATTAATATGTAAAATGTATATATATATATTTTTTAAATTTTTAAATTTTTATATATATATATATATATATATATTTTTTTTTTATACATTTACATATAGTACCCCAAAACCCAAACAAACCCTGAACCCTAAAATTACCCCTGGCACCCCAAAACCCATACCCAACCTGAACCCTAAAATACTATTGGCACCACAAACATCCAAACCCACCTTGAACCGCAAAATTACCCCTGGCACCCCAAAACCCAAACCCACCCTGAACCCTAAAATGACCCCTGGCACCCCAAAACCCAAACCCACCCTGAACCGCAAAATTACCCCTTGCCACCACAATACCCAAACCCACCCTGAACCCTAACATTACCCTTGGCACCCCAAAACTCATACCCACCCTGAACACTAAAATTACCCTTAGCACCCCAAAACCCAAACCCACCCTGAACCATTAAAATACCCTTGCTATCTCAAAACCCATACCCACCCTAAAAGTTAAAATTACCCTGGACACCCCAAAACCCAAATCCACCCTGAACCCTAAAATTAACCTGGCCACCCCAAGACCCAAACCAACCCTGAACCCTACCCTGAACCCTAACATTACCCTTGGCACCCCAAAACTCATACCCACCCTGAACACTAAAATTACCCTTAGCACCCCAAAACCCAAACCCACCCTGAACCATTAAAATACCCTTGCTATCTCAAAACCCATACCCACCCTAAAAGTTAAAATTACCCTGGACACCCCAAAACCCAAATCCACCCTGAACCCTAAAATTAACCTGGCCACCCCAAGACCCAAACCAACCCTGAACCCTATAATTACCCTTACTACCCCAAAACCCATACCCACCCTAAAACTTAAAATTACCCTTGGCACCCCAAAACCAAAATCCACCTTGAACCCTAACATTAACCTTGGCACCCTAAAACCTATACCCCTACACCCCAAAACCCAAACTAAACACTATACCTACCTTATACTTACATGTAAAATACATATGTTTTTACCATTCATTCAACGAAATTCGTTGTAAAGGCATGCGTGGTAAAAGCATATGCATTGTAATGCCATTCGTTGTAATGGCATTGCGATGTAATGGTAATGGTAGTTGCGTTGTGTTGGCATGCGTTGTAATGGCATGCGTTGTAAAATTTTCATTGTAATGGCTGTTTCCCATTCATTATACATTTACAGAATAAAAGCACATCAGAAACATGCCTTTGATGAGACAGCAATTCATCACTTGTTACATGTTCAATAACACATGCCTTCAAACTGAAATGAAAAAGGGGTCTCTGGGCTGGAAGACATGATCCTTACAACAGCTCAAAACACCAAAATATAAATGTGGCTGTGTGATTGGCTTTATCAAATGGTCAGCACATCAACATATATAAAGCAGACCTATTTGCTTTGTCAAAAGGTTACCAATAGTTATAATCAAATGTATATTTCATAAATTCACACATTGCAATCTTCAACAAGTGTTTGTCTCAAATTAATAAAGCATACTTAAAAAAAATAAACGTGTTTGAGTCTTTTTTTTAACATTGTTTAGGCCACAAAGTGCAACTGCAGAAACAACCACAAGGGGGTCCCTGCACTCCAGATGAAGAACATACTGCTCAAGCTTAGAATACTTTAAAAAATATGATAAGCTCTCCTGGGGTTGTGGATTCAATGACCCAGGAGTATTACTGTGCTTTTGTAATGTTGCTGAGGGGCCGCTGCGCTGGCATCTCCTGAGCTAGAGCTGGGTTATAGCTCTCGGGGGAAGCATTACTTTTAAAATATACATCGTATGTGTTTTAAATTGTGCATTTTTAATCATCACCTGTTACTTCTGCTGCTCCGGTTGTAGCCCTTACTAAGTGGATAGCACGACGGTCGGTCCCCGCAAGGCAGAGCGGGGCCGCCATCTTTGTTAGCGGGCCAGTTGTTTTAACCCAATAGGATAAATGAGCGCGCTAACATGATCGCTCAGCGCTGGCATCTCCTGAGCTAGAACTGGGTTATAGCTCTCAGGGGAAGCATTAGTTTTAAAATATACATCGTATGTGTTCTAAATTGTGCATTTTTAATCCTCACCTGTTACTTCTGCTGCTCCGGTTCTAGCCCTTACTCAGTGGATGGCACGACGGTCGGTACCTGAAAGTCAGAGCTGGGTTATAGCTTTGTTAGCGGACCAGTTGTTTTAGCCCGATAGGATAAATGAGCGCGCTGGCGCGGCGCGCCAATGGAGCGCCAAAGGCAAGCCCTTCCCCGGCCAGAATGCGCCGTGCGCTAGAACCCCTGCCCAAACTTTTAACAGGTTTTATTCAAGAGAAGCCCTACTGGACATAGGACGTAAAAGTAAGCAAACTAAATGTATACCTATGAACGTTCAGAGTGACACCTTTACTTGGTGCTGCCCTACCTGCAATTTTGCAACTTGCACTAATAATGATGATGTCTTTACAAATCACACTAGGCTTGAAAGTAATGTGCCCGCACATAAACATGAGCAATGGGATTCTATCCTTACATGTATATTATTAAATGTCAGGTCACTTCCCAAACACAAGTATGAACGAGCTGATTTTATAGACCATCACAATCCTAATATACTTTTTCTAACAGAGACTTGGACCAACAGCTCTTCCGATCTAGATCTCAAGGCGGCAATACCCAAAGGCTATAAGCTATTTAGAATAGATAGAGAAGGGCAACGGGGAGGGGGAGTTGCTATTGCCCAACACAATAATATTAAGGCCTCATTGGTAGGCATCGCTCAACTGGAGGAAGAAGCCATTATGTTTTCCTTTAAAATCAACAACAAGACAGCGTTTAACTGAACTCTTATTTATCGGCCACTTGGCCCTAGGAACAGGTTCATCTCTTCCATGCAGACCTTTCTGGAATCCTGCATGGAGATCTCCAACTTCACATTGTTAGGGGACTCTAATTTCCTATTAGAATCCATGGAATGCAGAGACACTATCAACTTAATTGATTGTCTAAAGAGCTTTGATTTAAACCGAGTCGTAACCGAGCCAACTCACATAGGCAACCATACTCTTGATGGTGTCTTCACCAACCATGCATTGATATCTTTCCTTAAAGCCTTGTCTGTGGCCTGGACAGAGCCTTACGAGTGTCTGAGCGAAAGGTTTTAGGTCTGGCACCATGGTTCCTCAGGGAACAGAGTTGTCATGTTCAATAGCTGCCAGAACTGTTCGATCCCTGTCTAGGTTAGGGGGGGCTTATAGTGGCACTGTGAGCTAGCTGGTCCAAGGGACAACATATCCTGTGTGGGTGCATTTATTCAGCCTGGCACCATCCTTAGTTTATGTTGTCCACAAACATGCAGTTTCTACTGATTAGTGGAAAATACACGACTCTTAGAGGTGATTAGTGCATGTACAATCCCCATGTGAGTATCTAGGGGAAGATATTTTAAGATCTGTCTTAAAGATTTCAGCAAACCGAAGCAAGTAGCTGCGGTGGTCTTGAAGTGGGCTTTGAAAGAAAGTACAGTGTCCCCCAGATTCATGACGACTGAGGAAGGGGTGGGAGCATGTCCTAAGTCAGAAGGCCAGAGATGCAGTGCATCAAGAGGTGAGGCGTAGCCGAACATCAAGATTTCCAATTTGTCGGAATTTAGTTGTAGACAGCTGTTATGCAACCATTGAGCAGTGGGTACAAGACAGACCTGAGAGTCCCCAATTACAGTGTCATTAAGCTGTTGGAAAAATATCATCAGTTGCTTATCGTCCATGTACGAGACGATGTTCATACACCAACTTTGAGCTACAAGAGCTAATGAGGCCAGGTAGATGTTAAAAAGTGTTGGGCTTAGTGATGAACCCTGAGGAACACCATAGCTGATCACTCTAGACTGGGAAATAAAAGGGGAAAGGAAGACTGCGTGTTGTCTGTCTTCTAGATAGGAGTGAAGCCATTTCAGAGTGCAGCCCTAACTTCCACCAACTCCAGCCTATGTAGAAGGATTTTGTGCGACACAGTGTCGAAGGCGGGAGGGAGATCTAATAAGATGACCACCGCCTTCTGCCCTGAGTCGAGGTTGCCCCTGATGTATTTGGTAACCCCTAGAAGGGCTAATTTTAGTACTGAAGCCAGCATGGAGGCCCCACTGGGTGGGATGAAGAATCTTGTTTTGTTCCACATGGCTTGTGATCTGCTGGATCAACAGTGATTCTAGCATTTTGCCAAAGTGAGGAAGGAGAGAGATGGGTCAGTAATTGCTCAACGTGCGGGGGTTGGCAGTTGCTTTTTTTAACAGGGGAATCAGCAGTGTCTTCTTCCAACTTAGCGGTACCTTACCAGATTCTAAGGACAGGTTAAAAAGGGCATTCATTTGTTGGTTAATGGCAGGGGCCGCCTTGGCGAGCATAACAGGGGGACAGGGGTCAACACGTGAGCCAGAATTGATTTTATTAATTATTTGCTCCTGATCAGCTAATGAAATAGGAATAAATGACTCAAGCTGCGCCACCATCAAGGCTGAGGAGGCAGTGGAGGTTGATTCGGGGATGGGACAATTTGTTATGTCATGTCGAAGAATGAGAAGAGGTCCTCTGCCAGAGACTGGGAAGCAGGGATGCTTTGTTTGCAGGCCTCTGGCTGCAAAAAAGTTTTGATGATTTTAAAAACTGTTCTGGGGGTGTTCTCAGCGGATGCCATTTGCAGAGAAAAGGAATCAATTTTAGCTTTTTAAATATTTCTCTGGAACTGTTTGAGGGCAGTGCTATAATCCCACTTGTCCTCAATGTCCTAGTTCCTTAGGCCACTTTCTTTCCAATAGTTTGCATTTAAGTTTTTCTTCCTGAAGAATAGGTGTGAACCAACCAGCTGAAGGCGAGGTACGCTTACTAGAATACGTTTTGAGAGGAGCCAGTTTTTCAAAGCCTTGTACTAAGGAGTTGTTGAAGTAAGTGATTGCATCCTCCATTCCTTCCGAGGTGTTCACCTCAATCTGAGAGAACATGTGTGATAGGCTGGACTCAGAGACATTCCTCCAGGATCTAGCAATATTCTTGGGCTTAGTAGAGCCCGGCCGTGCTGTAGGTTGGGTTACGTGGAAGGGCACTAGAAAGTGATCAGTCCAGATTAAGGGAAGGGGGATCGACCATAGGGGAGGGGTAGTTAGAGAATATCAGATCCAGGGTATGTCCACCACTATGTGTGGCACCCACTATTGATTGGGGAAGGTTAAGGTCCCACATTGCCTCTCTGAAAGACTCTGCTGATCCACAGTTAGGATCGTCCATGTGGCCATTAAAGTCACCAAGGACTACAAAGTTGGAATATTGTAGGTACAAAGGGGTCAGTGCAGTGATAAGTGCGTCAAGGGTTGAGGCAGAGGCTTTGGAAGGGAAGTAAACTAAGACTCCTGTGAGAGAGAAATTAGGAGATAACTAGAGGGAAAAGACCAGTCCTTGGATGAGGTCTACACCCTCAAGCTTTGTGACGGTGCAGTGAAAGTTGGAACAATGTATGATGGAAATCCCACTGCCCACTCCGGTAGCAAGAACAAATGGCAAATAAATGTGACACAACCATACTCGGTAAGTTCTTGACACTGCTTTAAGCACAAATGTAACAGTATATCTACCCCCTCCTGAAGCTCCCAGGGTGAAGTGGAATAATTCTGTCAACTGACAAGGGAACACGAGCTGGTGAAGCGGGATCCCAAGAACGTTCACTGGAAGGATTTTATTTCCAGTGAATCAGATAACGAACATGACCTCAAAACTTCAGAGTATCACATGTTGCGTAGACCTCATACACTGGCTGCCCTTGTACTATAACTGGAAGAGGTTCTGATGATAGCCAATGATAAAGGATAAGTAACATATACCTTCAGCTAAGATGAACGAAAAACAGAATAAACAGAAGGCAACTTCTACTGAAAAATCACAGCACTGATGAGTTATCACAAGTGGCCTAAAAAATTGTGGTCAAATGTTATTGGCCATATATGTACAGGGGGTAAATGAGAAGACAGCCAGACCTTTCTCCCAGGAGCAAAAAGAGCAGAACTTGAACTTGATTTATTAGCATTTTCCTTCATCTTGATCTTAGAGTGTCATACACTTTCAGAAACAAGCTGTCAACTGCCAACACCTTTTTTGTACCAGGATAGAAGTCATGATAAAATCATAACAGGCAAGGAACAATGTACATCTAGCTAGAGAACTATTTTTGAACTGAATATTTTGCAAATACTGTACATTATGATGATCAGTTTTAATTAAAATTGGTTCTCTAGACTCAAGAGCCTTTGAGATCACTAGAATACCATCCAAGAAGAGCAATACAAAGCGATGTACAAGAATGTGATGCAAGGCATCTTAAAATATTGAATTCATACGAGTCTGAAAAATGTTTGTAACATTACATAACCTGTTGGACTTGGCCCTTTTTGCAGGGTTATCCCCAAACGTTTTGCTTCTTCCTCCTATTTTTTCCTGACCTGTTGTTGTTGGCTATAGGACTCTGGGCACTTTACCACTGCTGATCAGTGCTAAAGTGCATATGCTCTCTGTGCAAATTGTTATCACAATAGGTTATCCATGATTGGCATATTTGATTTACTGGTAAGTCCCTAGTAAAGTGCATGGTGTGTGCCAGGGCCTGTAAAGCAAATGCAACTAATGAGCCTGCAGCACTGATTGTGCCACCCACATGAGTAGCCCTGAAAAGGTGTGTCAGACCTGCCACAGCTGTGTCTCTGCTCAGTTGTAAACTGCCATGTCGACTTGGCAAGTGCAACCACTTGCCAGGCCTTAACTTTCCCTCTTCTTACATGTAAGACACCCCTATGGTAAGACCAAGGTACCCCCATGGGCAGGGTGCAGTGTATGTGAAAGGTAGGACATGTACTGGTGTGTGTGACATGTCCTGATAGTGAAATACTGCCAATTTCATTTTTCACAATTGAAAGGCTATCTTGCCCCGTAGGATAGAATGGGAAATGCTTTGTAACATCTTACAAGTATAACTTCCCATTGGGACAAGATAAAGAAATAAAGATTAGGCTCTCTGAACTTAGATTTTTATAACACATCTTTTAGTAAAGTTGGTTTTTAAATTGTGTGCTTGAAAATGCCACTTTTAGAAAGTAGGCATTTTCTTGTTTAACCATTCTGTGTGCCTCTGCCTGTTTGTGTATTGACTGTCTGGTTTTGGAGTGACAGGGCTGGTGATTGGGATTCTCTCAGATGGCCACTGGGAGGGGGGGGGTGGTAATGTGTATCCTGCCTTTCCTGAATGAGTCAGGGCTGGGCTGAATAGACCTGGGCTGCATTCAGGGTAGTAATAGGAGTTTTCACTGGCACCTGAATAGGCCTGGTCTGCATTTACAGTGGTGGGCAGAGATTTCCCTTGCACCTGAATAGGACCTGTTTCCCTTGCACAATGCTGTCTCCACCCCCTGTGATCATACTGCACCAGTGAGGACAGTACTGGTTTGGACTGGGCTCAGAGACCATTGCACAAAGAGAACAAAGACATTTTGTGGTATAAATATTAGACCTAAAACCCCAGAACTTTAGACTGCTTCTGGAATCAAGAGGAACCTTTGCCAAGGAGAAGAGCTGGAGAAACTGGAGGAGTACTGCCCCTTTGCTGTGATCTGTCTGGTGTTGGCCTGCGGTAGCTGTTTCTTCCAAGGAAAGGACAAGGACTTTGCTGTGTGCTGTGTTCCCCTGCTTGAGGAAGATCCCCAAGGGCTTGAGTAGAGCTTGCCTCCTATTCTAAGTCTCAGGGACACAAAAGACTTCACCACCAGCTCCCCTGAACTTCCTTGCTGGGAGTTCTGACCTGCCAAGAGGTGCCTGTAACTTTGTTGGGCCTCTGGAGGTTGTTCCTGCTGTTGGGAGCTGGAAAAGCAACGCAACTACAAGAAAATCGACGCATTGCTCTTCTTGCAGCTGTTTTTACAATGTAGCACCGCTGTGCGAGAAGAATCTCCGTGCATCTCCGCGCAGCTGCTGAAATCCAACGCAGTGCCTGTCGCCACGGCAAGAACCGACGCATCGAGGGGTCGCGGCTGAAGAAACCGACGCAGCGCCACTCGGCGCCGCTGCATCAATCGCCAACGCATCCTGTATTTCCACGCATCATACCTGTGCGGCAAGTTTTCCTGACGCATCACCCGTGGACCAGAACCGCCTCGGAATCGACGCATCACTTCCGCCTACAGACCGGATTCGACGCATCACTTCTCCTGTGTGCAGCAGAACTGTCGCATCGCCTCCCCATGGTCTCAGGAACTGACGCATCTCTTTGTTTTTCTACGCTACCAATTTCCTTGGCTGTTTGGCCTTGTGAATTTTGTCGCAACTACAGGTACTCTGAGAGAAAAAAATGCATCCATAGTTTTCTATGGGCCAAGTTGTTTGAAACCTTTTTAAAGTCATATTCTTATTACATGTATGTTGGATTTTTGTCGTTTTGGTCTTTTTCAGTTTAGATAAAAATACTTAAACTGGTGTGGTGTCCATTTGTGGTGTTATCACTGTATTACTGTGTGTTTTGAGTACAAATACTTTACACTTTGCCTTTGGGAAAAGTGTGTATCCCCCTTATCCTGACTAGAAGCAAGGGTCCCTATTTGGACAAAGGTACCTACCTCTGCCAACTAGAGACCCCATTTCTAACATAACCCAAATGCCATTTGCCTGTATTCAAAATGCCCAACTAATGTGTGGAGAGCCATTTTCTACTTGTTCTCTTCCTTTATTCTGAGCAGCCTCTTAAATCAAGTTTAGTGCAATCTCGTGCCTTATGGAGTGACTCTAAAATGTTCTTTATATGAGGAAAGCCTTTATACTCAATAAAAGAGTGGATATCTATGTCTTCTTGGGTACAAATAATGGTGCTTCAGCAGACAATAAAGATGATACAATTGCGCCATTCTGCAAATTCGATTGTAAGTAATATTCTTCTCTCCTTCAGTTATGGAATAAATATGCCCACACAGACTAATTCTGCCAGAATCAATTGGCTTGGTGCTAGCATTTTCCCTGTAAGGGGGAAGTGAACACATTTTAGGCTTAGCAAACACTGGAGAAAAAGAAAGTGTAATGCAGTAATGCAGAAAAGGTAACTACTATTACATTTTGTGAGGAGTCCTTTATCCCATCATTCAGTGGCCAATAACTGCATTAAAGTAATTAACATATCATGAATAAATCCACCAACAGAAACAGAATGCTTTTCAAGGCAATCAAGCAGTACATCGGCTTCCTACCAAACCCACCTATTCCGATCTCCACATAAAAGTACAATGCCATCAACCTCTTTAGTGAAAAAATACAGAAGATCCGGTACAACACCAAACCTGCTTCATCTCTTAGACTCCTCCTTCCTGTCAAATTGCCTAATGGTCAACCTACCAGTTCCTAGCTCATAACTCTCGTTCACATACTCAACTCCCTAAAGCAAGTTCTTTTAAAGAAGACATCTTACCCTTGCCATTCATTAAAGCTCTCTCTGGGGATGCCTTCTAATCCCTACTCACCACTGTCAATGGCTTCCTCCCTCAAGGCATCTTTCCCAGAAGCTTTCGAGACAGGTCAGATTCTCTCACTCCTAAAGAAACCCACACTAACCCTGATGACCGACTACCAGCCCATCACTCAGCTACCATTCATCGACAAGTTCATTGAAAAAGCAGTCTATGTTCACCTCTGAGATCAGATTAACACCAACCATCTCCTGCCCGACTACCAGTCTGGCCCCAGACCATGCTGCAGCATGGAGACCACCACCGTACACATTGCAAACAATGCCCTCTTGACCATAGATCAAGATGATCGCTGCCTCTTGATATTGCTGGACCTCTCAGCAGTAGCGGTCCGTGGTAGGAGTGCCGGCCGGGCGGTGACGTGGGGCGAGGGAGGGGCAGGGTGGGGGGTAGTAAACCACGGATTACGGCCGAATACAGGTAGGTAAACATTTAAATAAATAAAACGAATTTCGTTGCGCGCACTGCATCGCATTTGGCAATGCAGCGCTCACAACGAAATTCATTTTATTTATTTAAATGTTTACTTACCTGTATTCGGCCGTAATCCGTGGTTTACTACCCCCACCCTGCCCCTCCCCACCCCACGTCACCGCCCGGCCGGCACTCCTACCACGGACCGCTACTGCCTCTCAGCTGCCTTCAATGTAGTCAACCATCCTCTCCCTATACACACTCTGAAGTACTGAATGGGATTTACCGCGAGTGTCCTCCACTGGTTCTCCTCATGCCTTTCCAATCACAGTCAGTTTGTGCAAATGGGCCCCTCCAGGTCTCAAAAGATCCCTATCAACTGCGGAGCCCCCCATGGTTTCATGCTGCCTCCTGTCATCTTCAACCTCTGCATGTAGCCATGTTCTGCTCTCCTCAGAGTTACCATGATCAATATCTGCCAATATGCCAATGATACACAACAGGCTTGAAAGTCTTTTTGCTACAGACACCCAGTGTCTCAAGCACTGCCTGCACATCATCCAGATGTGAGAAGCTCAACCCAACCAAGTCAGAAGGCCTATTATTTGCCAAGAACAGCAAACAAGAACCAGTACAACCTGACTCAATGACATGAACCATGGCAGCTTCAAACCCCGGCTTTCACCAAATGTAAATCACTTGGATTCACTCTGGTCACCAACCTCACCCTCAAGAAACACATGGTCAAAAAAACAAAGATAGCCTGGTACCAGCTCCCTCTTCTCAAGATTGTAAAATAGTTTCTCCCAGAAAGCGACTTCAGAACTGCTGTTCAAGCCTTCGTACTCTTGAATCAGGATGGTGTTAATGCCTTGGTCCTTGGCCTCCCAGGCTTCACACTAGCACCTCCTAAGGGCATCCTATGTGCTACAGCATGTCACATCCAGGGTGTGAAAATGTTATCACATCAATGAAGGAACTACATTGGCTCCTCTTGCTGGCCCAAACCATCTTCAAAAACAGCTGCATCGTCTACAAAGCCATCGCAGCCAGCATCCTGCTTATCCTGAAGACAAGCTCACCACCTCGGGTGGATCTCGCCACACCCGCAGCCAAGACACCATCAGTCTACAGACCAAGAAGTGGTAAAAAAGATTAAAAAGAGCCTTTTCCATCTATACACCGAAGATCTGGAACAACATCCAAAAAACCGACCAGGACCGCCCCAACGCTGCTCCAATCTAGCAAACAGTTGAAGACTCACCTCTTTAAAGAACACTACAACACAATGCACTAACCGTCCACAACCCTGCTTCTTCACCTAATACTTGTTGAGTTTATGCGTGTCTTTGATCCTGTACAGCGCCTGCTGCTTTTTAGGTCCAGTCTAGGTAGCGCATATGCTGTCTCTTTGAGACATGCTGTTTTCACTCTGTGGGCTTACAGTCTGCCCACTGCCTTTTTATTCGGCCCTTTGATTGTCATTCAAAAATGCTTTTTTGCACTATAGGAATACTATTTCCACACATACAATTATATTGCTCAGATCCTTGATAGTGCTTAGCAGCAATGTCCTCAGAAGTGACGCTCGGTGTGGCGGCTGCCTGCAGGGTCATCCTGGCACTCGGGCACTGTAGCTTTAACCTACTTGTCCAGTCAAGCAATCATGTAACTTACTTGGCACGTTTGCACTTAGATTTAATTATAATCAGGGCCTCTGGAATTATGCGATTGCACTATGATTTTGCATAATTATAGGTTTGTCACATTTGCAACATAATCCAGCAGCTGCCGCATAATCTGCAGATTTTAACACCGAAAAATTGTTTTTAGCTCAAATGGTTCAAAAGTCACTAAAAATGCAAAAACAGGTGTTGCCACGCAGTGGAAGGCCCTTTAGAAATCTGGACAGGTCACCTTTCTGTTGCTTATTGCTATATTTGGATGTTAAACTGGTACTAATGAGATGCAACCAATGCCCAGAGAGTGTTGCCAAGTTTAAAAATGATGAAATAATGAAGCAATACTATCATAACATGTGCCACATTATGCAGCATAATTTGCCTTTTCTTGCCGCATAATTTACTCACCCTTGCCACATAATTTGGCCCTCTCCTGTTGCATAATTCCAGTGGCCGTGATTATAATTTATAATCCAGAATTGGTACAGTAATTTTCAAAGAAAGAAATATCCTTTTATCAGTTTATACATTTCTTACATGCATATATTGTACATGGCCAACAACACGTGTTTTGTTCATGGCGGTATTAAGGCTACCACTGAAGCGTGTAAACTGATACAAGAATAAAGGAATAAAGGATTGAACACTGGTATAAAGGTACTATTTGACTGTTCTGATCAGGCCACTCCTGGCTGGTGGAGGGGTGTGCCAGGGGAGTGCTTAATTTGAGCCGTGCTTTCCGGTGCAGGGCAGGGCACCTAATTGTTAACACCAGCACTTATGGCAGTCTGCCACATGGTGGCGCTGCTTGTCTCATTTACAGATGAGCACAAGAACAGTTGTTTATTAACTGAATATTAAAAAAATAGTAATACCTGCTGCCCAAGCCATTCTCCGGCTTTGGGGGACTGGAATAGTTCAAATTGTCACAGATGTAGGAGTGTGACGGTTAGTAGTTACGTTGGTACTGTCACTGGCCGCGCTGGCATGAGCAATGGATGATGCACGCTGGAGTGGCCTCATGTCGAGGTCCCTGGCACTTACTGTTTTACAAATTAAGCACTGGCCAGGGGGCAGCTTAAACCACAAAGCGCATAGAAGGATGGCGGGTGAGGTCAGAGATGCAAACAGGAAGCGAGAGCTGGAGCGGATGTATTGTGCCTTATTTTTGGTAGTTTTCTATCGCAGTAAAATGAAGCGCGTTGCTCTGGCAAGAGCCTTCTCTGGGTTTCCCTCACGAGCCTTCCTGCTGGTCCCATCTGTGTGTTTTTCTAAAAGTGCTTCACAGCGTCAGAGCCGGATGTCGTCTTTATATGGAGCTTGTTGTCACATGAACAGGCCGGTCTGTGGGATGGAGCAGGGGATATAAACATGGGAAGCAGGGGGAGAGAGAAACAGAGGCAGGAGCCGGTTTGTGAGAGACAGAGGGTCCGAGACAGGCACTGAAGCGCTCCCTGACAGCCTCTTATTCTCTTCTCTCATCCCTGGGTACCACTGTCCGTCCCCAGACACCTCCGGAGGAGAGAGGAGGCTGAGACGCTGCACCAGTCCCTCTGAGAGCAGGTGACACCGCCGTCCAGCAGCACTTACACCCCGAGGAGACCCTCTCACCGCATCCCCCAAAGGCTTGGGCGAGAGAGCTGCTCCAGTCTAGAACCACCACCCTGATGATGTCCCGGAAGCAGGCGGAGATGCTGAGCATGTGGTCCAGCTACCAGGAGGTGATGCCTCGGTGCACCCACCCCACCCAGGAGCTCGCCCGGCCCGCCGAGGCGCCTCGAAGCCGGCAGAGGAGGCCCCGGCTGGTGAGGCTCCGGACCCTGCCGGTGACCTGCGGAGAGATCCAGGAGGTGGAGGAGGAGGGCACCTCGGCCGTGGATGAGGAGAGGGCTCGGAGGTCCTTTCTGCAGTCGCTGGAGTCCCTGCGGAGGAGCACGCAGTCCCTGCACCCCCGGCAGAGGGCGGAGCTGAGCAGCTGGAACACGTCCAGCGTGGACTCGGGGGACTCCGACTGTGGCCCGTGAGAGGGGCCCTAGGGGCTGGCGACCCTCAACAACCACTGACTATAACCTGTGAGAAGGACCCTAGGAGCTGGCGACCTTCAACAACCTCTGACTGTAGCCTGTGAGAGGGACCACGGGCAGTGCTTTAAATGGGAAAAAATAAGTGCAGGTACTCATTAAAATAAGCTAGAGGTGTGGCAAGTGGGCGGAGCTAGGGGAGGGGCGCTACGGGCAAGATATGATGGTACATAATGGCTTCTGTACAAGTTGCAGCACATATCAAAACACATGAAATGCGTTTATGTAAAGAAAACAGGTTAACTCAGTACACAATTGAAAGCCAAACAGGATTATATGATAACATTTTCTTGTTTTGTGATATTTGCTGTTTCTTAATGCCCTACTGTTATTTATGGTTGTTTGGCATAATACTATATATTCTCAAGCGCACAAACCGACAGAAACAAGCAGACCTGTACGCAAAAGCATTCCACACATTCCCTTTAATATATGTCCTGATACTCTCCCTCGTTCTCTCACTCAAAAACAGGCAGTCCCAGCCCATTTCACTCACCTAATGGAGAGGGGGAGGGGCGAAATCACTTTCAGCTGAATGGGCTTTGCGTATCCGATTGACAGTGCAGGGTGTGTCTAGAGTCTAATTGTCCCCAGACTGCAGGGGGTTGAGAGGGCTTACATCACGCTGTGATTAACAGGACACCCTGTCCTGTTAATCACAGCGTGATGTAAGCCCTCTCAACCCCCTGCAGTCTGGGGACATTCAAGTGGGCGCTGCTGGAATCTTCAGCAGGGACTCTGCAAGGCCACTGAGGGGCTCAGTGACTTACACGCTCTTCGGAAGCACTGCCCTGAGCTGGAGGAGATGCCTAACCGGAGCCTGCTGTGCCGCCGAACAGGGTACCGGTACTCTCCCTGGATAAAGAAAAGTGCCGGTACTGACGGCAAGAAAATTGGGAAGTGCCGGTACTCAGTACCGGTGAGTACCGGCCCATTTAAAGCACTGACCACGGGGCAGGTGACCCTCAACCACCTCTGACTCTGTGGGGCGAACCTCGAGCTATGGGAACTACTTCCGTTTCATTCTATGAGAACTCCAGAAGTGTACTTAACATTCTGAAGGAAGCACCCCAGGATCCTAGGCCCCCAACACCTCGCAGAGATGACCTCAAGGTCCGGGGACCCTCAACACCCTCCAGAGCAGGACCTCAAGGGTCTGGGGACCCTCAACACCCTCGCAGAGCAGGACCTCAAGGGTCTGGAGACCCTCAACACCCTCGCAGAGCAGGACCTCAAGGGTCTGGAGACCCTCAACACCCTCTCAGAGCAGGACCTCGAGGTCTGGGGACCCTCAACACCCCCTCAGAGCAGGACCTCAAGGGTCTGGGGGCCCTCAACACCCCCGCAGAGCAGGCCCTCAAGGGTCTGGGGCCACCATAGCCATTAAGGGGAGCACAGGACACAACAACAATTGGAATCCAGATAACAAGGACTAACAGGATGTTGCAGGGCTTTGAGGAACAGATTCCTGGACAGAAGTCACAGCAGAAACTTTCACTGGCCGCCTCTCGGTATTTTAGGAGAGATCTTTGGTATTTGGAGCAGCGGCGCCCCCCGGTGGTGATTCGCGGATGGACCAGTAGTCCTGCAGTCCGTGCACATAGACTGCATAAAGGTGCATTATGTTTTACATCTGTTAAGGGCAATTATTAAAAAAATATTCCAGTTGTGGTTTGAAAATCCATGAATGTCTCTATTTTTCTACAGTGAGTTTTTCTTCACTAGTTGAATCTTATATGTCATAAACATCATTTTTTTAAATAAATGTATTTCACATATCACAGTGGTGAGTCTCGTATCTATGACACTACGGACAGCTGATTTCTGTAAGTTCGGGGCTGTTTTAACAAAATACCAGGCAGTGAGGGGAAGTGGGGGAAGGGCGAGGGAATGTTCACTTCTATTTGCTCCTTACGTGCAGGCATCTCAGATGCACGTTTTGTTATCTCACCCGGTATGTTAAAGTGGGTTTACAGGGCCTGTGTAGCACCATCATTGTTTCTTCCACTTACTGTGCGTTCTGATGCTGGGTACAGAGCACATGAGGTTCTGCACATTGAAGAAAAAACACTATGCACTACTAGGAAAAGCAGCATGGATTTTAGACAAGACTTTGGCAGTGCATACATGCTCCTCTTTTTTCATGTAGCTCCTTACTCACTCAGCATTTCACCTAAGTAGGCGCTGTACTTACTTAGAGGGTTATTCCAACGGCTCGTCGGATGCGGTCCGACCGCCATCTTTTGCTGCGGTCCGACCGACGCCTTACAGAGCTTGCGGTCAGAGGCAGCAGGTTGAGGGACAGTCGGACGCTTTCTGACGGGCTCAAGGAGCCCATCAGAGGGTCAGCAATCCCTACAATTGGGGCGGTGCTTGCTCAGATACCGCCATAGGGATTACAATGTCCCTTTCTGCCAGCCTTTTTATGGTAGTTCGCCCGCCATGAAAAGGCAGGCAGAAAGTGTCTTTGGGGGCCCCTATCAGGGCCCCCTTCCCCTCTTCCCCCCTGGCCCTCCGCTATGAGGCCTGGGGGGCACCTATGGGGTGCCCCCCTACACAGGGGCGGCTCCTCCACGTGGGCGGAGGAGCGTCGGCCCACTGCTTTCTCCCAGTGCAAGAAGCAGAAACATAAAATGGTATTATGAATACCATTTTATGTTTCTGCTTCTCACACTGCGAGAAAGCAGAAGGGTTTGGTTGGAGGCGGGCGGTCCTACTCCAGGCTGGGAAGGAGTGGCTTGCCCATTATTGTGGGCGCTGATTGTTTGGTCGACCCCAGGGCTGACCACAATAGTCATAGGCACTCTCCCGTTTTCTCCATGTTGGCTGCATGCAGCCTGCATGGAGAAAACGGCCACCCCATATACGCCTGGGCGGTCGGCGTCCAAGCCAAACACAACTCTACCATTGCAGCGTTGTGATTGGCTTAGTCGAGGAGAGGGAGGCTGGCTGCTTCCTGTCAAGAGCAGAGAGAGGAGACGCGACGCGGGACCAGAGGCAAGTCTTATATTGTTTTTTTTTTTAATTAACCCCCCTCCTCCCCGCGCGACCCCCCGTGAGTCATGCCGGCCACGACTGCCCCTACACATCTCTGCACCATGTGGCAGTCGCCGCATGATGCGTGCCACATGGTGCTGGGATGTTTTTAAAGTGTACATTTTCTATTGCAGCGTGTGTTGCAGCCCGCAGCACAAGCAGCAATGGAAAATATACACTTTGCAACCACTGTGTAGGCGGTCGCATTGTAATAAGGGCAGCGGGACCGCCGAATCCTTGTCGGGCGGTCCCGCTTCCGCTAAGTGGCCGGTCGGACGAGAGTCTGACCGGCAACGTAATGATGCCCTGAGTTTTGGTTCACCATGCCCCAGTAATAATTTTGTGAGGGAAAACAGATCACACACATAGCTCACTGAATACCATCTTGGTGCTAGGTGTCATGCGTCTGCAGAGCAAGAGGGTAAGGCGTGTTCTAGTGAATAAAGTTGAAGGAGGTGGATCCAGGAGACATGGTTTTGACTCTTAGCTTTACCTTTTGAGCAAACAGTGTGATTCTGAGCAAATCATTTAGACACCCAACTCTAAGTCAGACAGACACAGGAGACTCCTGTTCGCCTGACCAAGTCCTGGAGTTCCCACACCTGGATTAACAAGGTGCAAGAAGGCTGGGCCGGTTTTGCCAGCCAGTAAATTTGCAGAATTGGGAAAGGAGTTGTGGGCACAAGTGCCTGGCACCACGCTACACATGGAGGGTTCAACCCTGCCTTGCTGCATGGCCGCTGTCTCCTGACCCACACATACACCACCTCACACATTCACCAACTGCTCACACCAGGTGTTAAATGGGCGCAGACAACTGTCGTCATTCCCACCTGAAGGGTGTTCGGCATGCAGATCTTTCCCGGTAAAATCAGGACCACGTGTTTTTCCAGATTCCAGGCAAAAAAACTCTAGAATAACTGGACTTTGGAGCTGCAAACATTGATCACCCTGAGGAAATTCATCTTTAGGGATTTACATTCAATTACTCGCATGTTCTTAATTCATCTGGGGGGGGATAGTTCCCTGTTTGGAATGTAGCGCTGCACGTACACCATCTGCCTAAATAAACACAGAGCGCTTGCAGCGTCCAACTGAATAGTTAGACGAGGAGCTGTGCAGCGTGCCTCTCACAAGAACCTCCATACATATAACTTAGGGGCTTATTTATGAGAGCCTTGTGTCGCTTTCACGCCATTTAAAGTGGTACATGCATCAAGCAGAGCTTTCATAAGGATTTATGAAGCCATGCAGAGCCACCCTGCATGGCTTTGAGTGGCCTCATAAATCATGAGTAAGGTGACACAGAGCAAATCGCTGCGTCTCCTTACTCTGCACCCAGGAGGCGTTCCATGGGCGTTTTAGTGGGTTTTACCACACAAGACCCATGGAATTTGACGCTGCCCCAGATTTACAAAGTGCTGTAAACCGGGGAAAGCATCAAATCCGTAGGCTCCCGGGGTGAGGCGAAACGAGGAGAAATATGTTAATTTCTCCTCCTTTTTTCCCCTTTCCATGTGTGCTGCATTCTGCAGCACACATAGGAAGAGGAAAACGCCTCGTAGGATTGTTTTTGTGCAGGAGGGGGAAGGTGCCCCTTCCTGTATAAAAACAATCCCGCCTGCAACGGAGTAACCCTTACATCATGGTGCAAGGGTGCCTACATTGGCGCTAGGCTGCCGAAACGGCGCTAGCACAGGGGAAAGTACAGGAATGCACCTTATTGCTTAAATACGGTGTATTCCTCTCCTTTCACTTTGATGCAGGGCAGTGTAGCAAGGTGCGTTGCTGCGCTGCCTAACTCCAAAATGCCATAAATGAGACCGACAGTATTTTATATCCAGTACTATGAATTTTCACTTAAAAGTGCACTAAACAGCTCAAGTGTTGCTCAAGCATATTGTGGGAGGGAGGGAGGCGTCAGTGAGACACTATCAAAGGCTTGTGGTGAGAAACAGCTACTCTGACAAACTCCAGGCATGAACACTACACCTCCTCTCCTCCCTCATGCTCAGGTTAGGCACCTCTATATTTATTTATCTGTACAGAGCTGTATAAAGCGCTGACAAGTCACGTTAGTCATTTCAGAGCCCTGAAATCAATAACTGCACTGAGTGTCAGATGTAAAGGAAGGCCACACATCCGGCTCTGTCAGTCACTGTCCTGGTGTAGATAGTCCTAGACAAACTCACACAGAACGGTTCCCTGGTTAGGAGTTTCATGATTTGACCTCAGCTGCTTTCAGGTCACATCTGAAGGCTGAGGGTTCTCTGATAAAACATCGATGACACAAATATCGATGTCAAAAATATCGATTAAAAAATATAGACTACAAAAATATCGACTCCCATACCTAAACAGGTAAGTACAAAAATATCGAATCAAAAATATAGATGTAAAAAATATCAATTTAAATATATATATAAAATAAAATAATATATATTAAATATATTAAATAATAATATTAATTTTAACAAAATAAATTAACTTTAATATACATTTTAACAAAATATAACAAACACACTTAATTAAAAAAGATAAACACACAAACATAATTTATACATATATATATTTACTTTAAAATAATTAATAAACTATTATTTATAATTTATTTTAAAAGTTTAAAATTATATAAGAATAATATATATATATATATATATATATATATATATATATATATATATATATATATATATATTATCTACTAGCGGTCGCCAGTAGATAGTTATAGTTACAACCTATTATCCATAGGAAATCCGCGACATTCTATTTGAAATAACTCTCTTGCCGGTTGACGTATCTTCGCAAAATTTTCAAACTTTATGGCCCGCTCCGGTCCGCTCCTACCCTGAAAGTCTCGGGGGATTCGTCAAGCGGGGCCGAGAAAAAGGGGTTCCAAAACGCGTTTTCCCCATGCAATTTTCCATAGGAAACTTTAGACACGGCTACAGCCCGAACTGCTGAACGGAATTACACCAAATTTGGCAAAGAGGTAGTTTTTGGTTCAGAAAGAACCCTTTTGTTAAATGGTGTAAATCCGTTCAGTAGTTGCTGAGAAAATCAAAAGTAAAAAGATAGTGATATCTATGGCCGAGTAGGGTCCGCGTACCCTCAGCGCACCCTGCGCGCACCGTCCCGATCACGAGCTGCATGTTAATTGGCTGTCAGCTGGCTGTCAACATTCCGATTCAGGAAATGTTGGCAGCCATTTTATCCCTCGGTAGAACCGAGGGACAGAAACAAGTGCGCAAAGCGCACAAAGGGGGCAGGGTAGAAACACCCTGACCCCTAGGTTTGCTCAGGGGTCCCACAAGGACCCCTGGGCAAAAAATAAAACATTTTTTTAAAAATCGGCAGGATGCGCTCAGGGTGCGCGAATCCTGCCGGAACAAAAAATCGAAGCGCGGTCTCCCGCGCTTCGATGTTAATTGGCCCCGGGTGGGCCAAGTCCCAGGGGCATGCTGGGGGGGGTTAATTTTATGTATGGGGGCCTCAAAGGCCCCCAAGCCCCGGGGACCGCCACCCCCGGGGCTTTCTTTGAAAATGGTGCGGGAGGGCTCTGAGCCCTCCGCAGCCCCGGGACCACCACCTCCCGGGGCTTCTTTTTTGCCATTTAAAAACCTGTGTGGGGGGCTCCAGCCCCCACACGCCCAGAGACCGCCACCTCCCGGGGCACTAACAAATTAAAATGGGGGTCCGTTTTGGACCCCGAAGCCCGGGGACCACCACCTCCCGGGGCTGTGCTGATGTAGGGAGGGGGCCGCGCGGCCCCCTCCTGGAGCCCTTGATGGCCCTGGGGACCGCCACCCCCAGGGCCGGCTCCTGCAGTGTCCCGGGGTGCCTACCCCCGGGACACTGTAGATTGCTATGGCAGGACGGGAGCCTCGCGGCTCCCGTCCTGCCATAGCTAAGCTGCTTTGGATATTGGAAGAGAGAGCAGGGAAACCTGCTCTCTCTTCCAATATCCAAAGCACATTGCTTTCCACATGGGGAGCTGCATCTTAGCAGCTCCCCATGTGGAAAAGCAATGCCGGCTCCCAAGGGACGCGGGGAGCCGGCGGGACTGTGGGGGATTGGGGACCCCCACAGTCCCCAACGGAGAGGGCCAGCCCCGGGGATGGGGTCCCCGGGGCAAGTAGTGGCCCGGGAGGGGGGCCACGCGGCCCCCCCTCCCCAAAAAATATAAAAAAAAATAAAAAAAAAACGGAAAGGCCGGCCCCGGGGGATGGGGTCCCCGGGGCCATAAATGGCCTGAGGAGGGGGGCCACGCAGCCCCCCTCCAAAGAAAAAAAAAAAAACGAGGCCATGCCCCGGGGGATGGGGTCCCCGGGGCCAATACAGGCCCAGGGAAGGGGGGCCACGCGGCCCCCTTCCCGTTTTTTAAAAAAATATTTCATTTAAAAAAAAAAGGGGTAAGGCCCTGGGGGATGGGGTCCCCAGGGCATAAAAACTGGAAAAAGGAAGGGGGGCCACAGAGCCCCCCTTCAGGGGACAAAAAAAAATGTTTTTTTTAAAAAACGATCGGGCCCGCAGGCCCCGCCCCCTTCCTTCACCACTCTGCAAACGCGCCCCCTGGCGCGTTTGCAGATGGGAAGTAATTCCCGTTCAATACTGGGGGTCCCTGGGGGCCAACTAGCCCACCAGGAACCTCCAGTATGCGTCAGAGGCTGCCTTGCATAGAGGTGTACAGAGGCCACGCCCTTTTTACACCTCTCTGCAACGCAGCTCTGTGGCGCTTAATGGAGGTAGCTGGTGGGCTAGTTGCACCCCAGGGACCCTCAGGATTTAAGGGGACTTAATCCCCCGACTTAAAACGCGCCACGGGGTGCGTTTGCACAGTGGTGAAGGGAGGGCGGGGCTTCAGGTGACATGTGTGCAAACAGGCCCCGTGGCGCGTTTTAAGATGGGGAATTAAATCCCCTTCAATCCTGAGGGTCTCTGGGGCCAACTAGCCCAACAGGTACATCCAGAAAGCGCCACAGAGCTGCGTTGCAGAGAGGTGTAAAAGGGGTGTGGCCTCTGTACATGTCTCTGCAACGCAGCCCCTGGCGCATACTGGAGGTTCCTGGTGGGCTAGTTGGCCCGTAGGGACCCACATGATTCAAGGGGACTTAATCCCCCAACTTAAAACGCGCCACGGGGCGCGTTTGCACAGATGTCACCTCAGGCCCCGCCCCTCCCTTCACCATTGTGCAAATATTCTTCTAAAATCATCCGAAATACGAATTCCGATTTACTCACCTGTTATAAGGAGAGACCTCAGTGCTGTATCTTTCAGCCCAGTACTAATCCTGAAAAGTAATTTTAACCGTACTTACCAGTAACTTGAATTTCCTTCCATAGGATATCATTGACTGGTTTCACTTGGAAATTCTTCTAAGTGTGGAGTTTTGGAACTTTAAAATATTCCTCTAAAATCAGCCGAAATACGAATTCCGATTTACTCACCTGTTATCAGGAGAGACCTCAGTGCTGCATCTTTCAGCCCAGTACTAATCGTGAAAAGTAATTTTAACCGTACTTACCAGTAACTTGAATTTCCTTCCATAGGATATCATTGACTGGTTTCACTTGGAAATTCTTCTAAGTGTGGAGTTTTGGAACTTTAAAATATTCATCTAAAATCAGCCAAAATACGAATTCCGATTTACTCACCTGTTATCAGGAGAGACCTCAGTGCTGCATCTTTCAGCCCAGTACTAATCCTGAAAAGTAATTTTAACCGTACTTACCAGTAACTTGAATTTCCTTCATAGGCTAACATTGACTGGTTTCACTTGGAAATTCTTCTAAGTGTGGAGTTTTGGAACTTTATAATATTCCTCTAAAATCAACAAAAGTACGAATTCCAATTTACTCACCTGTTATCAGGAGAGAACCCAGTGCTGCATCTTTTAGCCCAGCACTGACCCTGAAAAGTAATTTTAACCGTACTTACCAGTAACTTATATTTTCTTCCATAGGAATCCATTGTCTGGTTTTCAGCAGAAAAGTTTCAAAGTGTCGATTTTCACAAACTACAAATATTCCTAAAAAATCGCCTGTATGACTTAAACGCATTCTTTCAACTGTTTACAGGAGATGCACCAGTGCTGGATCCAGGATCCAACACTGAGTAAGAAAAAGTAACGATAACAGTTTTTAACTTCTAAGTGAATTTCCTTCCATAGGATAACATTGGTGATTCTATGAGAAAAAGTTTCTAAGTGTGAACTTTTAAAGTACAATAATATTCCTTAAAAATCACGACTGTAACCAAAACGCTTTTACTCAACTGTTTACAGGAGATGTCCCAGGACTGAATCTAGGATCCAGTCCTGTGGTTAGAAAAAGTAATCCATAAAGTAACTAATTGCATTTAACTAGAAATTCACATTGAGCTGAATGTTGCATTGTGTTTGAAAATGTGTTGCCCATTGCAACAACTGTAACTACTGTATTTAAAAGTCTATTGCCTATGTGCAAAGTATTTAAACTAAAGTAATTCATTCTGAGAAAGTATTTTTGTAATGTAATGTATAATGTAATTACAATGTAATTTAAAAAATAAAATATGTAAAAAAAATTGTTTCTAAAAATGTAGTAAATCAGTATGAAAAAAATTTATATAACAATTAATACATTTAAAAATTGACATTTACAAAACCTTTGAAATTCACTGAAAAAACCGTAGGTTTCAGACATGTTATAGTTACAAATTAGCATTTAAAAAACCTTTGAAATTCACTGAAAAAACCATAGGTTTCATGGACGTTATAGTTACAAATTAGCATTTAAAAAACCTTTGAAATTCACTGAAAAAACCATAGGTTTTAGGGACAGTTATAGTTAGTTGGACATTGCACTCGTACAAAACCCGTGAAATTCCCCGTTATAGTTAGTCCAGCTAACTATAACTCGCGCCCCGCAATGCACTGCTGATGACGTCACATATTACATCACTCATGACATGGTCAGTGACATCACTGATGACATCACTGATGACATCTCAAATGACATCACTGATGACATCATCCACGTGATAATCTGATGCACCTCCTCACACCCTAATATAACCTTTGATACACCCACTCTAAATTACAGACTGCCATTCGCAAAACCATAGACACTCCAACACCAATAACTACATACCCACTCACTGATTCTTAGGTCTACGCACACATCCACTCACTCACCCGTACAGTCACTCATACTTACGGTCACTCAGTACAGGACTATCATATGCACTCATACTCCTATATAGACACTCAAACACCGCCACTCATCCATAGAGGTACTCACACACCTAGTCAGTCATGCAAATAATTAAACACACTACCATTTACTCACCTATACAGTTATACACACACCAGCTCACTTACTCATACAAATACTAGCACATTCTTACGCTCTTATACAATCACTGATACAAGCACACACTCATCCATACAGCCACTATCACAATCACTCACTCTCGCTTATAGCTATTTATATACTCCAACACACATATATACTGCTTTTCACATATGTAGTTACTCACACATGTACCACTGGGACATACATTCACTCACTAACACACTCTTACACACACTTACCCACCCATACAGTCTATCACAGATGCACTCTTGAAACCATCCACCCAGTGAATCACCCACTCACACATCTATGCACAGAGTTGCACACACCCCTCCCACACAAACACTCAGGCACCCATACAGATACTCAGACAAGCATTCAATAACTCATATAGACACTCATGTAGCTATTCACAAACACATGCAGCCACTTACACAGCAACAGACAGACGGATACAGACATTCACCCAGTTTAGTCACTAACCCATGCATTCAGTAAGATACGTTAAATCACTCACTTATAGAGTCAATCACGCACCTACTAAATCATCCATACAGACACTTACACACCCACTCATTCTTCAATACGTCTTTTCCTATATATATTAAAAATATTTAAACTTTACAGAAACACACAGTCACTGGATGATGTCATCAGTGATGTCATTTGAGATGTCATCAGTGATGTCATCAGTGATGTCACTGACCATGTCATGAGTGATGTAATATGTGACGTCATCAGCAGTGCATTGCGGGGCGCGAGTTATAGTTAGCTGGACTAACTATAACGGGGGAATTTCACGGGTTTGTACGAGTGCAATGTCCAACTAACTATAACTGTCACTAAAACCTATGGTTTTTCAGTGAATTTCAAAGGTTTTTTAAATGCTAATTTGTAACTATAACGTCCATGAAACCTATGGTTTTTTCAGTGAATATATATATATATACACCAATAAGTTAAAATATAAAAAAAAATATCTTTAATAAATTAAAACATTAAACTATTAAAAAATATTTAAACTTACATTTCCCAATACAGTCAGTGCAACAGTAGGGAAAGTGTTGGATAGCGGAGAAATTTCATTTAATATTCCAACTCCAGTCAGTGCAACAGTAGGGAAAGTGTTGGATAGCGGAGGAATTAAATTTACTATTCCAACTCCAGTGAGTGCAACAGTAGGGAAAGTGTTGGATAGCGCAGGGGTAAACATTACTAGTCCCACTCCAGTGAGAGCAACAGTAGGGAAAGTGTTGGATAGTGGAGGAAAAAAAATTACTATTCTCACTCCAAAGGATGCAACAGAAGGGAAAGTGTTGGATAGCGGAGGGGTAAACATTACTATTCCCACTCCAGAGAGTGCAACAGTAGGGAAAGTGTTGGATAGCGGAGGAACAAAAATTACTATTCCCACTCCAAAGAGTGCAACAGTAGGGAAAGTGTTGGATAGCGCACAGGTAAAAATTAATATTTCAACTCCAGTGAGTGCAACAATAGAGAAAGTGTTGGATAGCAAAAGGGTAAAATTTACTATTCCCATTCCAGTGAGAGCAACAGTAGAGAAAGTGTTGGATAGCGAAGGGGCAAAAACTACTATTCCCACTACAAAGAGTGCAACAGTAGGGAAAGTATTGGATAGCTGAGGGGTAAAAATTACTATTCCCACTACACTGAATGCAACAGTAGGATAAGTGTTGGATTGCTGAGGGGTAAATGTTTTTATTCCCACTCCAGTGAATGCAACAGTAGGGAAAGTGTTGGATAGCGGAGGGGTAAAAATTACTATTCCCACTCCAGTGAGTGCAACAGTAGGGAAAGTGTTGGATAGCGGATGAGTAAAAATTAATATTTTAACTCCAGTGAGTGCAACATTAGAGAAAGTGTTGGATAGCAAAAGGGTAAAATGTACTATTCCCACTCCTGTGAGAGCAACAGTAGAGAAAGTGTTGGATAGCAAAAGGGTAAAATTTACTATTAGAATTCTGTAAGATGCAGAATGCACACCTTCCCTTATGTTCTTTTTAATTTGTGTCAATAGATGCGTGCACACAGGAGCCGTGAACTATCCCAGTCACGGATACTTGAAAAACAATCCAATAGGCACATACTTTACGCGCCAACCCATTGCACTGCGAAGAAAGGGATTGAACCCTGACATTGAGTCAATCCGTCTTGCTCCATGTTGAACAGTTAGTACACCAATTTTGTCAGACTTCATCCAAACATTTATCCAATCGCTCAAAATCACTGCGAGGACAGCGAGATTCCTCCGTAGTTTTTTATTATTTAAATTTTCAACTGTCTTCAGCGTGCCCATCCAGGCTTCAACTGAAAGCTTAGCAGTTTACGTGACGAAGAGAGAACACACAGTCATGGCAGATAAGCAGAGGAGGTGATAAAGTTTCCGATCGTGGCATTTAAGTTACCCATGACGAAGGTCTAAAGAGAGGCCGAAATGCATTGGGTGGAATTAAGTGATGGAGTATGAACTGTTTACCTCTACATGTTTCAGTTGAAGCCTGGATGGGCACGCTGAAGACAGTTGAAAATTTAAATAATAAAAAACTACAGAGGAATCTCGCTGTCCTCGCAGTGATTTTGAGCGATTGGATAAATGTTTGGATGAAGTCTGACAAAATTGGTGTACTAACTGTTCAACATGGAGCAAGACGGATTGACTCAATGTCAGGGTTCAGTCCCTTTCTTTGCAGTGCAATGGGTTGGCGCGTAAAGTATGTGCCTATTGGATTGTAAAATTTACTATTCCCACTCCAGTGAGAGCAACAGTAGAGAAAGTGTTGGATAGCGAAGGGGCAAAAATGACTATTCCCACTCCAAAGAGTGCAACAGTAGGGAAAGTATTGGATAGCTGAGGGGAAAAAATACTATTCCCACTACACTGAATGCAACAGTAGGATAAGTGTTGGATAGCTGACGGGTACAATTTTTTATTCCCACTCCAGTGAATGCAACAGTAGGGAAAGTGTTGGATAGCGCAGGGGTAAAAATTACTATTTCCACTCCAGTGAGTGCAACAGTAGAGAAAGTGTTGGATAGCAGAGGGGTAAAAATTACTATTCCAACTCCAGTGAGTGCAACAGCAGGGAAAGTGTTAGATAGCGGAGCGGTAAAAATGACTATTCCCACTCCAGTGAGTGCAACAGTAGAGAAAGTGTTGGATAGCGGACAGGTAAAAATTACGATTCCAACTCCAGTGAGTGCAACAGTAGGGAAAGTGCTGAATAGTGGAGAGGTAAACATTACTATTCCCACTCCAGTGAGTGCAACATTAGGGAAAGTGTTGGATAGCAAAGAGACAAAAATTACTATTCCCACTCAAACAGTTAAAACAAAAATAAAAAACATTAAAAATGAAAAAAAAACAAAAAAAAACAATATTTAGAAATGAAAAATCAAATATATTAAATATATAAAAAAACATATTATAATATTAATGACATATAACCTACAAATAATATGTAATGTAAAATAATAAATACATTTATAAAAAATAATTCTTTTAAACTAGAATTTTTTTACAAACAAATAAAATAATTAATACATAAATGTATTTATTGTATTTCCTACCCTATAACACCACACCAATAACAAAACACTTCAACATTTTTAATTAATTTTCCCCCATAATTAACACAATTAATAATCAATTTAAAAAATATTATTAATAAAATAAACTAATAAACATTAATTGACTACACACTTTAACACTATGATATCCACAACACTCACCTAAATTAAACTCTAAAATAATAAAACACAATTAAAACGTATTTTTAAACTAAAAACTATTACTATTAACAATTAATAATAAAGTAAATAAAATGTATTTAATACCCACCCTTTACCCCTTTAAAAGTAAAAAACAACAGACAAAAAAATTAACAATTACCCAAAATAAATATCAAATAATTAACATTAACAGCTATATATTAATTAATTAAATACAAATAACTTCCCACCCTTTACTCCTATAAACACCAAAACACACACCTAAAATTAATTACACAATTAATATAATTAATTACCAATTAATTAATTAAAATTAATTATTATACAATTATTAATTCATCAATTAAAAATAAATTACTTCCCACCCTTAACACCTATAAACACCACAACACACACCTAAAATTAATTACACAATTACCATAATTAACTACCAATTAATTAATTAAAATTAATTAACAACCAATTAATAATTCATAAATTAAAAATAAATTACTTCCCACCCTTTACACCCTTTACACCTATAAACACCACAACACACACCTAAAACTAAATACACAATTACCATAATTAATTACCAATTAATTAATTAAAATTAATTAACAACCAATTATTAATTAATTAATAATTAATTACTTTACAAATTTAACACTATAACATCTCAATTAAACAAATATTAATAAATAAAAAATAATCAATAAATGTAATATAATTAAATTACTTTCCACCCTATTCACCTATAAACCCACAACCTGCTACAGAACTAAAAACGCAAAATTCTAATAAAAAAAATTAATAACTACAAAAAATGTAACACATATATTAAAAATAGAAACAATTCTTATACAAACACATACATATAAAATATATACTAAAATACATAACATTAATAAAAAAACTATATTTTTAACAACTATATTTTTGCAAACGATATTCAACACTGCGATATTTTTAAAATCGATATTATTTACCTTAAGTCGATATTCCTGACCACGATATTCTTGCCGTTGAAATTTCTGAACCACGATATTTACAACTCGATATTTGTGCAACTCGATATTTTTTATACGATATTCTGTGTCTGCACCAAGGCTGAGAATGTTCCAGAGTTTGGGGCCCGGACAGTAGCGTAGCAAAGACACCAATGGTCCTACTGCAAGCAAGGAATGTGGCCCCTTTGACTGCTGTTGGGGTACTAAATACAGTAATTATCACAGTTCAATGGGCCCCTAGGAGCACTGTGCCCCGGTACCACTGGACCTGCTGCACCAATGGTGCAGGGCTCCTCGGGATCTTCCGATACAAATTATCTGGAGGGTTGTTGAAGAAGCTGCGAGCCACAGGATCCTGGCTGGTGTGTGATGACGAGTCAGCATTCACCAACCAAGGTACTTGCCTTTAGTAAGCTTTGTGCACGAGTCGGGGTTTTAATTTATTCAGAGCTCCGCCAGAAGTGGGGGGAGCTTTTAGGGTCGCATGGACACGCTTGTGCCTCCATTAGTGTAGGAACATTCTGGCTATTGGTTTTGCACTCTTTGATGTTTCTGGGGGTATGGTGCTATAAAGTTTCTTACGATAATCCATGCATGACATCACCAGAGCTCAAGCGCGTTAAAATACTTTCCACCCAGTATTATCACCTCGTTTGGTCTATTACCGCATTCACTTCAACTGCGATATATGTTCTTCATCACTTAAAATCAATCAAAAACCATTTAATTCAGGCACCAATCACAGCACATTGGCAAAAACAAGGAGCACGTGTCTAGTGTCCTATATGGATGGACTGTAAAAAATACAACTATAAAACAAGTTTAAAAATATGAATAGAGAATTAAGTGCACAAATGAAAGAAGTTCAGTAGCAGCGCTTAGAACCAGCCTGTATTTTGACTGCACTATGCATTGTGCACTTTGGTGAGGGTGTGTGATAATCTTTTATAGCGCTACTCATCCCAGTGCAGGGTGTCAGAGTTGTTTACATCACACACAGAGACACAATAAATCATACAAGTGTGTAAAACAATGTACAGAAAAGGTTACATTGAGGACAATGAGGGTTATAAAGTGTAGGAATCATATATCACCCATACTTGTAGACATCATGGCCTAGATTTACTAAGAGCTTGTGTCCTCCTTGCGGTGACGCAAGGCAATGCAAGCACCTAACTGGGATTTACTAAGCCACGCAAAGCCACCTCGCGAGGCTCTGCGCAGTTTAGTAAATCTAGAGAAACGCAATGCACCGCATATCGGTGCTTTGCACTACCCTGCGTTAAGGAGGCGTCCCATGGGTGGAGTATGGGTGTTCCCACGCATCCACCCATGGATTTTGATGCAATCCCAGATTTACTAAGGTCAGCAAATCTGGGATTGCATCAAAATGGTGCACCTCCCAGACCCAATCGTATGAGGAGAAATACCTTTATTTCTCCTTGTTACTACCTCATTCCATGTGTGCTGCATTCTGTGGCACACATAGAAAGAGGAATATGCTTTTACAGTAAGTTTTTGTGAAGGAAGGTATCCCTTCCTTCACAAAAACAATTCTGCTCGTAATGTGGGCACCTTTGCACCATGGCGCAAGGATGCCCATATTGGCGTTAGGTAGCACACAGTGCACCAATGAGGGTCAAAACCCATGACTTACAGTTTGCATGCTGCTCCTTGATGCAGGTAAATAGATTACGGTGCAATATTAGAAGTATTGCAACTTATGAACTGGTAGTAGCAAAGTGATCTTAGGGGTTGATTACGATGTTGTTTGGAAACCATTCTGACCGAATCGATTCCGACTGACTCGTGTTCTGCGAGTCCGACCGACTGATTACAATGCTTTCCAACATCGTTCGGTCACACTCGCATTGACTTCTATGGGAGCCTGTGTTTCGAACGAGAAAACAGTCTCCCATTGAAAAAAGGGGTGGTTGGGAAAAACCATGCCCCCTATGATGGGCACCCCATGGTGCCTGCCACACTGTGCATGGTGTGTAAGAGGGGTCCCTTGAGTACCCCTACGGGCCCCGCCTGGAGGCCTACGGGTGAAGGGGGCCTTCTACGGGCTCCCAAAGTCAGATTCTGACAGCTGTTTCATGGCGGGCTGACTGTATTGGAGCGGCTGCCCGAATTGGTCATCGTAATCGCTCGTTCGGAAACCGTGTCCATAGAGATGTACGAATGACTTGGGCCGCCCGAATGCCGTTCGGAAATGATTCGGACAGCCAGAACGGTTTCCTTGCATCGTAATCGGTCATCCGGAAAGGTGTCTGATTCAGTTGGAAACATAGGTTCCGAATGGGATTCGCCGAATCCGAATCCCGTTCGGAGCCTTTCCGGACGGCATCGTAATCGACCCCTAAGTGTCAAAAGCAGTAGTCCACTCACCTATCTATATGAAATGCAAATCTGTTATCTGCATGTTACACATTGTGCTTTGCAGCAGGCACATTAACACTCTATGCTACTTTATGAGTCAAAACTGTGACTGCACAAAAACAGAACTCTCCGAGAACTGCATTAACCACTAGAGTTACTCTAATGCTATTATAATCCCCTCAAAATTTCTTGACACACAAAGATCTCTGCAGCAGGTGTCTTAACTCTGCAAGATATTTTAAAATGTAGTGTCTTTGTGACCAATTAAGTAGTCTTGAACATATTTGCTGTCACGTTTGTCTTTGCTTCCAATTTCTTTGCAGCAGATTAAAAAAAAAAAATGTATAAGTTGACTCTCAGACTTTGGTTTTCAAGCTCCACACTCATGACTCCACCCCCTTTCCACTGCCACACCTTTACCCCCAGTTTGTGGGTTCTCGGAGCCTTTTTTTTCCAATTCCAGCACTGCTCGGGGAACTGGGGGAAAAAACAGAGGCACCAGAAGCATCTCTGGGCTTTGAAAACCTGTCTCTAAGGACTCAAGCACACCGGGGAAATGCCCGGTGTTGCAAACGGCCTGTCTGGCGTCGGTAGTCATGCAAATGTGAAGTTGAATCAAGGACATGGCATCCGGTTTACAATTGTGGCAGAATTCAATCATGGCAGAATTCCCTCTGCTCATTAGCGGGTGGGGTACAATTCATCAAATTTAGAGTTTTCTGCTATAGTGGTAGAGGTTTCCCCACCAAAGTGTAGGATCTTCCATTGGAGGAACCACTATGGCTCTCAAGAGCCTTCCAATAAATAAGGTCTACCCCTAAAGTTGGCGTTTTCTTCCAGAACCCATATAGTAACCATCACAACATGCTGTGGAATGGTTCCCTGCATGCTAAGGACATTATGCATACCTGTACTTGAAAGCTTTAAGTGAAAGTCCCCCACTCTTTTGCGTAGCCGGCTTTCACTGACATGGTGTGGATTAGTCACTGTTGGTCTGTGGATGGTCCCTATTATTTTGGGTTGCGTTACTTCTCAGCTCAATACTACCAACCCGATGGTTCCTATCCTCAAGGAGTGTGCCATAGAACACCTCCACTACAGAGGAGCCCCTAGCAACATTATAGGACCTAGGAACACTGAAAATCAGGGACACAAAGGGTTTTGTTCACAATCACGCAATTTCATGAAGTGGGGAAGCTGGACTTTAAAAGTACTAGGTGCCCCAATTCCGAAGTTTGTAACTACTTCTCAGAGAAGACTTGGGGTTACCTAGAAGTAGAATATGAGACATTGGGTTGTTATTTGAGGGGGGTCTGAGCTCTTCTCAAGCAACAGCCACAGTCCTTGTCTGGGTGAACCACAAAAAAGTCTCTAAATTAAACTGTGCTTAACTGTCCGGTAGCTTGGCACAAAAGCAGTCAGGCTTAACTTAGAGGCAACGGGTAAAGTATTTGCATAGCTCTCACACAGTAATAAAGTGAAATTACAACACAAGAAAATTCCCACACCAATATAGAAAAATAGAGTAAAATCTAATACATTATTTGACACCAAAACAACAAAAAAACAATCAGTAGAACTGGAGATATGTAATTTTAAAGACCAAACTGCCAACTACACCCAGTCAGGAACAGCCTGCAGGCACTGAATGATTAGGACAAGAAAATGCCAACTTCCTAAAAGACAAACAACGATGTAACAAATCTTAAACAGCCATCTTTTTGACATGCATGTGACCCTAGTGCTTAATGCAATCCATCTACAAATATCAGGTGTATATTGTGATACTACAGTTACTTTTTCTCCCTCTGTGCACAACAACATCCCTTAATTGAAAACTAAAATCGGAAAAACTCTGTCATCAACTGTGCTCCCCAACATTCCTAAACGTTTCTTTCAACTACAATGATCCCCCCACAGTGTTAAACAGAAGAGCTGCATCTGGAGGTGAGATCTAATCAGTCACGAATTTGGTTGCAGTGCACACAACGGTGCCATTGAAATGGTTACGTTTTTGGTTTATCAAGTAGGAAAGTGCAGGTACTAATACATTTTTAAGGATTGAGGGTAAAAACAAAGGGGGTGGATGAGTTATTGTGGTTTATTTAGGATGTTTTGCTTTTTTATGGATCATTATAGCTGAAAGAAATGTTTAGGAATCGTTGTTTGTTTTAACTTTTCTGCTACCCCTGAAGAAGGGCTGCTTTTAGCCTGAAATGCATTGGGTAATCATGAATTATGCTGCCTGGGGCCGTGTACTCCCACATCCTTTTGAAAAATTTACCTGGATAGGCATTTCCTCAACATTTGAAACAAATGGGATTTACAAAGTCTCGAATATAAATGGCGAAAAAATTTGATAAATTTATGGAATATATCATGGATAAAAAATGATTAAAATGGAACATTGAATGAATAAGAGTTTTCAATATTCTTACGTTGCTGTGCGACGTGTATGTGGAATGTATTGGACGCTCTACTCGTTTGGAAATCATAGAAGTGGTGCTGGGGCATAATCTTGTCAAAGAGCATTCTTTAAGAACAATGGACTATTATTACAAGGGAGTACATACTATCACTTTCACGAAGATTGAACTTCCTAAAAGTGGCATTTTCAGAATTGTGACTTAAAATCCGACTTTTCCATTAAAGAGGCCTTTAAATTACAATTCCTCAAATATCAAACGACTTTTCTGCCTGCTGCAATCAAAAGTTCTCACTTATTAAATGTAATAAGGTAACCTAAAGTTTTCCTAAGGGAGAGGTAGGCCCTGCAATTGTGAGAAACAAATTTGAAAGCTTTTCACAACCAGGACATCTAAAACGTAAAAGTACATGTCCAATATTTTAAATACAATGCACCTTGCCCTAAGGGCTGTTTAGGCTTACCCTAGGGATGACTTATATGTACTAAAAAGGAAGGTATAGGCTTGGAAAAAGGTTTATGTTGCCAGGTCGAAATGGCAGTTTAAAACTGCACCCACAGGCTGGAATGGCAGGCCTGAGACATGTTTGAAAGGCTACTTAAGTGGGTAGCATTTAGTTTACAGGCCCTGGGGTCTTGTAGTACCACTGTAAGAGAGTAAATTAAATGTGACAGTTGAGTGTAAGATAATTTTACCTCGTATAAAGGAGAAAGCACAAGCACTTTAGCACTGCTTAGCAGTGGTAAAGTGCGCAGAGTCCTAAGGCCAACAAAAACGAATTAATCAAAAACAGGAGGAGTGAAGGCAAAATGTCTGGGGGAAGTCCAGGCAAAAGTGACAAGACTT
The DNA here is from genome assembly GCA_963921515.1 of Calotriton arnoldi. Classification (NCBI taxonomy): domain Eukaryota; kingdom Metazoa; phylum Chordata; class Amphibia; order Caudata; family Salamandridae; genus Calotriton; species Calotriton arnoldi. The sequence goes on from CAWUFW010001040.1 coordinate 3,074,132, forward strand.
TACATAGATGTGGGTATTAGTAAGTAACTCTAACTTCCAAGACAATCAGGACAATTGCTAAGATTTTTTATCATACTAAGTACTAGTTGGTAACCTTTAAAATGATCACCTCAAATCTATACTCAATTTGTAAGAGCTCAGTTTTAATAATCAAATTCTATAAAACACAAATATATATGCAATACGAAAATGGTCAATTTTTAATGCTTCTCTAAAGGGTACCTACATATCAGCAGCAAATGGGATGTCTGGCATAATATCGGCATAATATCGGAACAACAAATATCGTGACACAAATATCGAGTCAAAAATATCGATGAAAAAAATATCATTTACCTATGCTAATAATGGTAAGAACAAAAATATTGAAACAATAATATCGTTGACACTAATATTGTTCAAAATAAGACAAAAATAACGATTTTAATTAATGTATATCGTATAAAATAGTAAATCTAAAATATTTTAAAATATAACATTATTATGATGTAAAATAAATAATATTAAATATTTACTGGTCAAATGTACTATTCCTACTCCAATTTGTTCAACAGTATAGAAGAAGTTGGACTTCAGCGGGATTAAATTTACTATTCCCACTCCAGTCTGTGCAACAGTAGGGAAAGTGTTGAAATTCAAAGGGGTAAACTTTACTATTCCCCCAGTCTCTACCACAGTAGGAAAAGCATTGGACTACGGAGGGGTAAAATGTACTATTCCCACTCCGGTCTGTGCAACAGTAGGGAAAGTGTTGAAATTCAAAGGGGTAAATTTACTACCCCCCCAGTCTCTACAACAGTAGGAAAAGCATTGGACTTCGGAGAGGTAAAATTTACTATTCCAACTTCAGTCTGTGCAACAGTAGGGAAAGTGTTAGATTTCAGATGAGTTAAATTTACTACTCCCACTCCAGACTGTGCAACAGTTTAGAAAGCGTTGGACTTTGGAGTGGTTAAATTTACTATTTCCTCTCCACTCTGTGCAACAATAGGGAAAGCATTGAACTTCGGAGGGGTTAAATTTACTATTTCCACTCCACTCCGTGCAAAAGTAGGCAAAGTGTTGGACTTCGGAGGGGTACAATTTACTATTCCCACTCCAGTCTGTGCAACAATAGGGAAAGGATTGGACTTGAGAAGGGTTAAATTAACTATTTCCACTACAGTCTGTGCAACAGTAGGGAAAGGGTTGGAATTCAGAGGGGTAAAATTTACTATCCCCACTCCGATCTGTGCAGAAGTAGGAAAAGAACTTCACTTCAAACACAAACCATATTTTAATATGCATATTACTTAACCAGAAATATAAAAGTCTTAATATAAAAATTATAAATATAAAATTAAAAAAACAATTAAACAATTTACATAATTATTAAAAATGTTAATAAATACTTTTGAATTACATTATTTTCTTAATTTATTATTTAAGTTCTTACACTGTACTCCCACAAACCGAACAGCCCACACTTAAAATATAACTAAAATAAAGAAGCATTACAAAATTAATATATGTAAAAATCAATTAAATATTTATCAATAAACAAGTAATTAATTGTTAATTATTACTTAAATAACTTCCCATCCTATGCCTATACAAACACAACAGCCTGCATCTAAAATATAATCTCAAAAAAATAATTATTAAACAATTTACTTAATTAATAATAAATTAAACGATTAATACTAAATTAATAACTAATTGTTAATTTATTATTACTTAATTAACTTCCTATTTCTACAAACCCAATAACCTGCACCTAAAATATAATTAAAAAATATATTGATTATACAATTTACATAATTGACAATCAATTAAATAATTAATAATAAATCAAATATTAATCAATTATTTCTTAATTAACTTATGGACCCTATGACCCTACAAACCCAATAACCTGCACCTAAAATAGAACTTAAAATTAGGGCTCCCAGTGTTATGGTATTTATGTTTTGGACATTTCCATCTGTATTTATCCATATTTATTTTTTGTCAACTTTATCTGTATTTATCCATATTTATTATGGGTTTTGTGAAAAAAAAAGAAAGTTGAAACTGGTATATTTCCACATTTATTTAACTAATAAATTTGCAGTCATGCTTGAATGCCTGGCAGGTTTCAGTAATATGAACACCCGCAGAAGAAAAATCAATGCACTTATATGAAAATGTGCACTTTTCAGTATCGGCCTAGTGCATATCTACTGCTGTTTAAGCCTCTTTACTATAATTCCTTAATTTTAACCCCCTTACCTATCAATCCACACAGTTATAAGCCTGGCAATCATGGCAAAGTGTATTTAGAATCACTCAAAAAGCACCTAATTTCTGTTTTTATCCACATTTAAAAATAAATACAGACAAGAAAATAAATGGTTTTCTGTCTGTATTTATCTGTAAAAATCAGTAAAAACGGAAAACAGGGAGCCTTACTTAAAATATAACAATTACAAAATTTACATAATTAATTATCAATTAAATAATTAATAATAGATTTAAAATTAATTGTTAATTAATTATACTTAATTTATTTCCCACCCTGTACCCCTACAAACCTAACAACCCACTATAACACTATAAATTACTATTAACAATTAGATTACAAATTATAAATCATTTAAAATTACAAATTAGATCTAAAATATTGTCACTTATTATACAAACAATATTTAACATATAAAATAATATATGAACTAAAAAACATAAGCATAATTAAAAAACAATATTTTTTACTACTATATTATTGAAAACAATATTAAAAACACATATATTCTTGTAAACAATATTACTGTCCTAAAACTATATTACTGCATCAGGATATTCGTGTGTCATGATATTTAAAACTCGATATTTCTGTATCTCGATATTTCTAAATCAATATTATGTCCAAACACCAAGCAAATGTTTACCTAAGTTCAGTGTTTTTCTACTGTACGCCTGGTTAGTAAAGTGTGCTCAAAATCTATTGGCTGAAAAACAGGCAAGTGAAAAATAGCACTTATAGCATTTGCCCATTTTTCTATTTGTCTAGCGGCTTCAGTACTAAATATAATGCCACTTCCACTGAAGACACTTCTGGTAAAGTCACCATAGGTGAAAGAGCGTTTCTTAAAACTCAGGGGCTGATTAGGATGGTGGTCAGACTTTCGTCCGACCGCCATCCTTTTGTGAATGGGACCGCCGGACTACAAGTCGGAGGTCCCGCCTGGGCACATTAGGATGCGACCGCCACCACAGCAGTTGCAATGTCCATATTTTGTATTGCGGCGGGTGCTGTGGGCTGCAGCACATGCCGCAGTACAAAATATGGACATATCACACATCCCTGCACTATGTGGCAGGCACCATGTGGTGCCTGCCTCATGGTGCAGGGATATGTAGGGGGGCACCATAGGTGCCCCTCAACACCCAAAGGTGAGGCCCAGATGGTAGGGGGCCCGCTACGGGCCCCCAATGTCTCTTTCCACCTGCCTTTTGGTGGCGGGTTCACCGTCATGAATAGGCCGGTGGGAAGGAACATTGTAATACCTACGGCGGTGCCTGGCAGGCACCCCCAGCATTATAGGTGTTGCTGCTCCTTCGATGGACCGACAGGCTCCTTGAGCCCGTCAGATCTGTGGTGGTTGATCTCTCCGACCGCCATCCATCCGCCAACCTCCTAATGTGGTGGGCGGAAAACCCAATTACGATGGCGGTGGGACTGCCACCGACGTGCTGTCGGTGGCAGTCACACCTTCATCGTAATCAGGCCCTCAGTTCCCACCTCCTCACTCAGTGGGAAATTGGTAGTTGCTTCTCTGGACACTTAGGGCCTGATTAGGAGTGGGTTGGATAATTCCAACCCGAGCGTAAACCCACGTTTATGGACGGATCAGATTTGCAAGTTAACAGGTATTTAACGGATCTGATAATTATCGGATGCATTAAATACCTCAAGCTTCATTGAATTTCCGCATATCAAACCTGCCAAACTTTAACAGGGGAAATGTGTATACTATTTACAGTGCCTTGCGGATTTGGTCTCTTCAACGCCAAAATCTGCATGTTATTCCCCACAAGCTCGTAATATGTGCTATTTATAGCACCCGATAAATAAAGTTCTCTGTGTTATTGTTATTTATCAGGCATGCTAAATAGCACCTATACTCGTAATCAAGGCCTTAGGCATTGATTATACATGAGGTAGTCTCTGGGTGCGGTATTGTTTTACCCAAAATTTATAATTCTGGACTGTAAACCCAAACAGGGATTCGTAGGTGCATTACTGCACTCTGTGTTTCTGTGGCCTGATTTTCCGCATTAATTTGAGGTGAAGAATTACTGGCTGTTAATTGCATGCATGTGCATAAAATAGCATGGATCCAAGACCTGACATAAAACAGGAATCACCCATTTTCTCATATACCATCACTGCCAGTGTACAGAAGCAGCTGGCAGTGACTTCTGTGTAACTTACTGTTGCAACAAAACTGCTTTGTGGAGACCCTACCATTCACAACCGCCATCTTGGATTTTACAGTCCACTCCCATCTGCCATTTTGAAGAGCCATCCAGTGCTTTAACCACCCTGTAGCATCACCATGGCCTCGAGGCATATAAGGTAAGTTAACTTCAGTGAGTTGGAACATCAGGTCCTGGATGAGGATATGGTCATGGTGGAGTCTGGGCTCCAGAGCCACCTCCTGCAAAAGACAAGTGCTGAGGAGAAGAGGCAACTATGGCAGTCAACAAGGCGCAGATTACTAGAAGCCTTTCCAAGACTTAAACTGTCATGTCCGAGACCTGCTCTCAAAACATTGTCTTGGATTCCTGGTAATTGGGGATAGAGCTGCACCAGTATTTGAACCCCAACCCCGCAAGGATGAGCTGCGCGTCATCATAAGCCTCACAAGTATGGAGGGGGTGAAAGGTGGAGCTGCATCAATATTGGTAGCCCAACACTGTTAGGAAGAGCTGCGCGCCATCATAAGCTACACGCGTATGGAGGGCATCGAAGGTGGAGCTGCACCTGTAATTGAAGCCCAACCTTGGGAGGAAGAGCTGCACGTCATCATAAGCCTGACATGTATGGAGGGCATGGAAGATGGGGCTGCACCTGTAATCGAAGCCCTACCTTGGGAGGAGAGTTGCACGTCATCATAAGCCTGACATGTATGGAGGGCATGGAAGGTGGGGCTGCACCTGTAATCGAAGCCCAACCTTGGGAGGAAGAGCTGCACGTCATCATAAGCCTGACATGTATGGAGGGCATGGAAGGTGGGGCTGCACCTGTAATCGAAGCCCAACCTTCTGAGGAGAGCTGCATGTCATCATAAGCTACACGAGTATGGAGGGCATCGAAGGTGGAGCTGCACCTGTAATCAAAGCCCAACCTTGGGAGGAAGAGCTGCACGTTATCATAAGCCTGACATGTATGAAGGGCATGGAAGGTGGGGCTGCACCTGTAATCGAAGCCCAACCTTGGGAGGAAGAGCTGCACGTCCTCATAAGCCTGACATGTATGGAGGGCATGGAAGGTGGGGCTGCACCTGTAATCGAAGCCCAACCTTGGGAGGAAGAGCTGCATGTCCTCATAAGCCTTGTTGTATTCCGCTTTAGGTGTCCGTATATAGGTTTTCCTGAAACATGTCCTTATATAGGCACAATTCGCATTGCCCTTATATAGGCATAGAATCCCAGTCCTTATTTAGGCATTAGCCGTGCACTCCAAATACAGGCATGGTCACCGACATCCGTCCACCCTAACGTCACAACGAGTTCTTAGAAACCAGACCCTTAAGCTCTTGGGAGTTCCCCTAGCACAGGATTATTGATTTCTCCAAGAACTCATCTATTATGCATGAACCGCTATACCTTAAGGGTTCATTCCTGACGTCTTCCTCTGTCCGACTTCACGTTAATGCTAACATTCCAAGGCACCTACCAGGTATAAATATACCTTCCCTTGCCCAAGCAAGTTAGAGGAGACCTCGACTTCAGAGGAGCCCGTATCCCGGCCTGACGCACTGAGAAGACGCTGTCATTCCTGCTCGCAGAAGAATCCAGCTTCCAGTGTTCGGACTCCCTTCGCGGGGTGTTAGAGTTTGAGATCCGGAAAGAGATTCCCACCTCTCTCATTCTCAAGGTATGGAGCTGACTAGAACCTAGAGGGACTCTTGGCATACTAGACTTTAACATACTCTTAGTATACCATACTAGAGAATACTCCACCTACTTCTTACCTTTCCCTACACCTAGACTAGGTTGGGTACATTGGGGTAGAACTAGCTTAGAGAAGCATCGTATGAGTACTCGCATTTTTAGCTCATGTTATTTATGTACGTGAATATATGCTAAAAGATAATGCTAGCGCAGTATTATTTATTTCTACTGCTTACGCTGTACATTATATATCTTGCATACTGTCTTGTGATCATAACAGCTCATATCTCTTACACGAGAATCAAGACTGTTCAATAAAACCTTTTTATTGAAACGCCCGTCTATTCTTTCTGTGTAACTCTGAGGAAACTAAGCATGCACGATTAGCTGAGTGAAACTGTTATCTATTGTTTCCATGATTCTGAGAAGTGTTCCGATTCTAAAAGGGAAATAAAGTTGTCATGTTTATGCGGTTGCCAGAAACTACTCCCTTCTTGTTTACAAGGAGTTTCTAGTGGCCTCTGAGTTAGCTGGGACAAAGTAATTAAGTTTAATATACTTGATAGGGACAGACCGACCTCAGTCCTATGTCAAACCTATAGGGTATATTATTCCAATGCGCAGAGCCTATTAGGGAAATAGGAACTACACTACAGCCTGACATGTATGGAGGGCATCGAAGGTGGAGCTGCACCTGTAATTGAAGCCCAACCTTGGGAGGAAGAGCTGCATGTCATCATAAGCCTGACATGTATGGAGGGCATGGAAGGTGGGGCTGCACCTGCAATCGAAGCCCAACCTTGGGAGGAGAGTTGCACGTCATCATAAGCCTGACATGTATGGAGGGCATGGAAGGTGGGGCTGCACCTGTAATTGAAGCCCAACCTTGGGAGGAGAGCTGCACGCCATCATAAGCCTCACAAGTATGGAGGGCGTGGAAGGTGGAGCTACACCTGTAATCGAAGCCCAACCTTAGGAGGAGAGCTGTGCATCATCATAAGCCTCACAAGTATGGAGGGCGCGGAAGGTGGAGCTGCACCTGTAATCGAAGCCCAACCTTGGGAGGAGAGCTGCGCACAATCATAAGCCTCATGAGTATGGAGGGCATGGAAGGTGGAGCTAATGTTGGAGGCACGGAAGAGCCAGGTGAGACCTGGAAATGGTTATTATACCTATGTACGGTGTGCTCTAGGTGACAACAAACATACACACCATAGGATGAATGCCATAAATAGTTACCATTGGCAAATGCTACTTGATTTTGTTATTGCCATAAGCACAGGTTTTCCCTTGAGTGAAGGCAATGGTGGCCTACCATCCATGTATTTACCGTAACGCCCTATGACTGGTGCTCCAGCTTGCAAAATGTCAATTCAGTGACATAATATTGAGACCACAAATATTGTGATACATAAATATTGTGTCAAAAGTATTGATTTCAAAAACAACGTTTTCCTATACATATAAAGGTAAGTACAAAAATATTGGGAAAAAAAATTGTTTCACACTAATATTGTTAAAAAAGACATAAATATCGATTTTTAATAGAAATATATAGGTTAAAATAGTAAATATTAAGGCTCTAATCAGGATGTCGGTCGGAGTTGCCTCCGACCGACATCTCTGCGGTTTCAAAACTGACCGATCTCGGGTCAGCAGTCCAAAACCGCAATTACGATGTGACCGCACTTGGTGTGATCGCAAACTCCCATTTCCCTATTGGAGCTTGTGCGGCAGTCGGAAACCGGCCGTAGCACAAGCTCCCATAGAGAATGGGGAGTTACTGAAAATCCTTGCACCGTGTAGCAGTCAGCTCAAGGTGCCTGCCACACGTTGCAGGGATTTACAGGGGGGCACCCCTGACATGGAAAGCCTGTTGGAAACCGACATCATAATCCCGGTGGCGGAAACGCCATCCGTAAGGGATTATGTTGTGGTTCCGACTGGCCGATGGGCTCCTTGAGCCCATCGTAAGCCAGCTGGATTGACCGGCCGGTGTGAATTCCGACCTCCGTAATCGTAATATGGCGTACGGACTTCAAACTAAGGATGTCGGTCGGTAAGCCTCCGATGGGTGGTCGGAGGCTTACTAACCGACATCCTAATTAGGGTCTAAATATTTTAATATATAACATAACTTTAATGTAAAATACATAAATTTAAGTAACATTTTATACTATATATAAATATATACTTACATAAACATAGACACATAAATATATATATATATATTTGTATACTTATTTATACATATATATATATCACAACACTAGTATTAAAAAAATGATATCACATTATATTAAAAAAATTGTTTTTTTAAATTTACTAATATAAAAATCATATATATAAATATATATATATCCACAGAAACCGGTAAGGGTAAAGGCTGTCAGTCGGGGCGGTCCGTGTTCAGGGTACCGGAAACCCTGCAATATGCCAACACAAACTTCTGTTTCTCCAGAAAGAAACACGGACACCTTGGAAGATTGCAGTTTAAGATGTTTATTGACTGTACAAGCAACGCGTTTCGGCTTTCGCCTTGATCACGCTAAGGAATAGGCAGCACTCCACACATATTTAACCTATGCCACTAAACATAGTGAAAGGACTGTGTTTACACCAATAGTGAAAAAAGTGAAAAGAAATTGTAAAAAAGTGGCGGCCATCTTAACACTATAAAAAATGCATGGATAGTTACATACTCCATATATATTTTATCAAATACACATACTAAATGATTTTAGACAGTTGTAACTCCATATTATGAAGTTGTACCCTAATACAACTTCAACCAATCCAGAAAAATTCTTTGAGGCGTATAACAAAATATTCATTATATAACATATGTATCTCAATTTTACAAATAAATTGTTTACAATCATAATCCTCAGAGCCACAACTGCGTCATCCGACCATTCTGCCCAAGTGAGCGAGTTCCATGCATGACACATCAGTGATTACATTGGCCAAAAAATAAACGTGTACCAGATACCTGCAAAGTGAACAAATAATAATGAAATTTAAAATTTAAAATTTTTAAATCCCAAATACTAGGCAATTTTTAGCAAATATTATAGCAATCACAGCATGTAATTCTATTTGCACCATTTAAAGCATTACTTCTGTAGGTGTACTGATAATTCCTCACTAGAGTTTAACCCCAAAGGGGTCATAGTTTCTAAGTCAATAATATACCTTGACTCAAGTTGGCGTAATGAAAGTTGTCTATTTCCTCCTCGTACTTTATCTGAAACAGTATCAATGACTACCATCCTCAGCAATTTCTCATTTTGAGAATGATGGTCAAAGAAATGTCGCGCTACAGGGTATTGTCTGTTGTTATGACGAATAGCCCTGATGTGCTCCAGCACTCGTTTTTTTGCACGATGAATGGTGCTCCCTATATAGGCCTTGTTGCAAGGGCAAATCAACGCATAAATACAGTACATAGTGTTACAAGTAAGGGTTTTTTGATCTTGAATTCCCTTCTGCTACTTACTATCACCAGTGTGGAACAATCTATACTGTACTTGCATGCCTTACAATTCCTACAGCAGCGAAAGCCAGACCGACTACCACTACTGGGTTCTATTTTCTGGGTAACCAGATTTGGACTCAATTCATCTTTTAACGACCGATTTCTCTGAAAGGTAATCTGCGGACAGCTGTTAAGAAATTTCCGTAAATTAGCGTCAGTTAGCAATACATGCCAGTGTTTTTTCAGTATCTGGCGAACTTCTTGTGCCTGTCCTGAATAGGTCGTAATGAACCTAAGCATGTCAGATTCTGCTTGTCGTTTTACTGGATGTAATAGTTGAGTACGAGTTATGGCCTCAACTTTGTTGCATGCTTCCAATATGGTTCTACGGCTATACCCTCTCTCCCTGAAGCGCTCTGACATAATTTCTTTTTCTCTGAGGTAACTAGTTTCAGAACTGCAATTACGCTTAGCACGTAGCAGTTCACCAAAGGGAATGCTATAGACCAATTTGCGTGGATGAGAGCTGGATGCACTTAAAATACTATTCCCAGCAGTTGATTTACGGAATAGATAAGTATGTACAGTATGCTCAACAATTTCCACCATCACATCCAAGAATTCAATTTTGGTTTTACTCATGTGTTCTGTAACACAAAGATTGTAATTATTCTCATTCAATTTCTCAACAAACACTTTTGCTGAATTAATGTCTCCGTTCCAAATTAAAAAGATGTCGTCTATATACCGCAGCCACAAGACACAATGATCGTATTCCGCCATCTGGGAGACCACCTGCTCCTCCCACCAGCCCATGACAAGATTAGCATAGCTGGGGGCGAAGCAGGTGCCCATGGCAGTGCCCCGTGACTGCCGGTAAATGACGTCACCAAACAGAAAAAAATTATTGGTTAAACAGAACTCAATCATTACAAGAATCATTTCTGAATGTGAAAATAAGGAAATGGAGCGAGTTTTCAAATAGTGCCTTATTGCTTGAAGCCCAAATTGATGTTGAATACATGTATATAAGCTACATACGTCAAGAGTAACCAACGTATAATTTGGCTCCCAGTAAATCCCATCAATAATGGTCAAAAAGTGGGTAGTGTCCCTTAGATAGGCTGGTAAACTCACTACAAAAGATCGTAAATAGTGATCAATGAACTGGGAGGTCTTACGTAACGACCCAATAGAGGAAACAATAGGCCTACCAGGAGGGTTCACAGGGTCCTTATGGAGTTTTGGAAGTAGATAGAGGATAGGGATCCTTGGGTGGGGGCATTTAAGAAAATTATATTCCTCCCACTCCAGTAACCCCCGTTCTCGCTGTGAACCCTCCTGGTAGGCCTATTGTTTCCTCTATTGGGTCGTTACTTGAAAAGACCTCCCAGTTCGTTGATCACTATTTACGATCTTTTGTAGTGAGTTTACCAGCCTATCTAAGGGACACTACCCACTTTTTGACCATTATTGATGGGATTTACTGGGAGCCAAATTATACGTTGGTTACTCTTGACGTATGTAGCTTATATACATGTATTCAACATCAATTTGGGCTTCAAGCAATAAGGCACTATTTGAAAACTCGCTCCATTTCCTTATTTTCACATTCAGAAATGATTCTTGTAATGATTGAGTTCTGTTTAACCAATAATTTTTTTCTGTTCGATGACGTCATTTACCGGCAGTCACGGGGCACTGCCATGGGCACCTGCTTCGCCCCCAGCTATGCTAATCTTGTCATGGGCTGGTGGGAGGAGCAGGTGGTCTCCCAGATGGCGGAATACGATCATTGTGTCTTGTGGCTGCGGTATATAGACGACATCTTTTAATTTGGAACGGAGACATTAATTCAGCAAAGTGTTTGTTGAGAAATTGAATGAGAATAATTACAATCTTTGTGTTACAGAACACATGAGTAAAACCAAAATTGAATTCTTGGATGTGATGGTGGAAATTGTTGAGCATACTGTACATACTTATCTATTCCGTAAATCAACTACTGGGAATAGTATTTTAAGTGCATCCAGCTCTCATCCACGCAAATTGGTCTATAGCATTCCCTTTGGTGAACTGCTACGTGCTAAGCGTAATTGCAGTTCTGAAACTAGTTACCTCAGAGAAAAGAAATTATGTCAGAGCGCTTCAGGGAGAGAGGGTATAGCCGTAGAACCATATTGGAAGCATGCAACAAAGTTGAGGCCGTAACTCGTACTCAACTATTACATCCAGTAAAACGACAAGCAGAATCTGACATGCTTAGGTTCATTACGACCTATTCAGGACAGGCACAAGAAGTTCGCCAGATACTGAAAAACACTGGCATGTATTGCTAACTGACGCTAATTTGCGGAAATTTCTTAACAGCTGTCCGCAGATTACCTTTCAGAGAAATCGGTCGTTAAAAGATGAATTGAGTCCAAATCTGGTTACCCAGAAAATAGAACCCAGTAGTGGTAGTCGGTCTGGCTTTCGCTGCTGTAGGAATTGTAAGGCATGCAAGTACAGTATAGATTGCTCCACACTGGTGATAGTAAGTAGCAGAAGGAATTCAAGATCAAAAAACCCTTACTTGTAACACTATGTACTGTATTTATGCGTTGATTTGCCCTTGCAACAAGGCCTATATAGGCAGCACCATTCATCGTGCGAAAAAACGAGTGCTGGAGCCCATCAGGGCTATTCGTCATAACAACAGACAATACCCTGTAGCGCGACATTTCTTTGACCATCATTCTCAAAATGAGAAATTGCTGAGGATGGTAGTCATTGATACTGTTTCAGATAAAGTACGAGGAGGAAATAGACAACTTTCATTACGCCAACTTGAGTCAAGGTATATTATTGACTTAGAAACTATGACCCCTTTGGGGTTAAACTCTAGTGAGGAATTATCAGTACACCTACAGAAGTAATGCTTTAAATGGTGCAAATAGAATTACATGCTGTGATTGCTATAATATTTGCTAAAAATTGCCTAGTATTTGGGATTTTAAAATTTTTAATTTTAAATTTCATTATTATTTGTTCACTTTGCAGGTATCTGGTACACGTTTATTTTTTGGCCAATGTAATCACTGATGTGTCATGCATGGAACTCGCCCACTTGGGCAGAATGGTCGGATGACGCTGTTGTGGCTCTGAGGATTATGATTGTAAACAATTTATTTGTAAAATTGAGATACATATGTTATATAATGAATATTTTGTTATACGCCTCAAAGAATTTTACTGGATTGGTTGAAGTTGTATTAGGGTACAACTTCTTAATATGGAGTTACAACTGTCTAAAATCATTTAGTATGTGTATTTGATAAAATATATATGGAGTATGTAACTATCCATGCATTTTTATAGTGTTAAGATGGCCGCCACTTTTTTACAATTTCTTTTCACTTATTTTCACTATTGGTGTAAACACAGTCCTTTCACTATGTTTAGTGGCATAGGTTAAATATGTGTGAGTGCTGCCTATTCCTTAGCGTGATCAAGGCGAAAGCCGAACGCGTTGCTTGTGCAGTCAATAAACATCTTAAACTGCAATCTTCCAAGGTGTCTGTGTTTCTTTCTGGAGAAACAGAAGTTTGTGTTAGTATATATATATATATATATATATATATATATATATATATATATATATATATATATATATATACCTGAACCCCTACAAACTCGATCAACCGCACCTAAAATATAACTTCAAAAATAAATTAATTACACAATTTACATAATTAATTATCAATTGAACAATTAATAATAGATTAAGTCATTATTAATTAATTAAACTCAATTAACTTCCCACCCTTCTCCCCTACAAACACAACCCGCACCTAAAATATATCTTGAAAAATATAATAATTACACAATTTACAAAATTAATTTTCAATTTAACAATTCTAAATAAATCAATAATTAATTATGAATTAATTATACTTAATTAACTTTCCACCCTTTACCCCTACAAACCCAACAACCCGCACCTAAAATATAACTTAAAAAATACATTGATTACACAATTTACATAACTAATAATCAATTAAACAATTAATATAATGAAAGGACGCAGGTAATTGGTGAAAGTCCTTTATTTAATATGAAGGGCGACAGGACGAGTCGGACCTCCGACTCCGAGATAGTCAGCTCCCAACTGACTACAGTTCCGTTACCCCAGTAACAAAGAGGTTCCATAGAGAATGGAATAGAACCTAACACATCTTCCCCCCTTACATAACAACGCAGAAGAGTACAATGATGCACAATGAATGAAAATAAAATAACAAAATCAAAAACAATAACAATAGAAGCTAACAAAATATTAACAAAATGTACAATACAATGAATGTAGCAAAAAGAAGAAAACAAGAAAACAATTGAACACATCTTCCTCCTTGCATAACAGAGAATATATACGAAAGTACAATACTTGTAGTACAATATAATTTAAGCTATAAAACCACGAAGTCTAGAAGAAGGAAATCTGGTTCTAGTAGATACGCGTCTCTCACATTCACGGATCATAGAAGATGGAACACTGATGCGGGTAGACACAGATTCCTTATCGCCACCCATGGTAGGATTATTACTGTGAATATCATGAGCGATGGAAACCTTGTCCTTGTTCCACCACTTACCATTTTGTAACTTGACCACGTTTTTTCACAACTACCACTTTTTGTGGAACAGAAAATTTGGAATCCTTCATGGCAATGACTCTAGGTACTTTAATTCTGACAAAATCACCAACTGCAACCTTAGATTCCTTCCCCCGCACACTCACATACTTATTCTGAGCAACAATTCTTTTCCTGTGCGCAACTCCTCTTTACTGTTCAAACCACAAGACTTGGCCAGCTGAACATTGTCCTTGATGACTCTGTTAAAACGTTCTACAAATCCATTACTCCTGGGATGATATAAAGAAGTTCTGGTGTGCTTAATGCCTAAAAAGGTGACAAAGTCAGAAAATTGAGAGGAAGTGAACTGACAACCATTATCCGATAAAATTTCATCCGGAATGCCTTCCCTAAGGAAAATAGACTCCAAAAATTCAATGACACTGTAGGTATTAGGAGATTTAACAAACTTAAACTCTGGCCAACGACTGTAAAAATCCACGACAACAATGCCATACTCCTGTAAACCACCAGAAAACACCATGGGACCAATAATATCAATAGCTATCTTGCCCCATGGTTTGTTGGGAACTTCAATAGCCTCAACAGGACTGGGCACAGTTACTTGACTCTTGTTGCTTCCAGCACAATAGATGCAATCTCTAACAAAATGCTCAACACTTCTATCAAGCCCTGGCCACCAAAAATGCTCCCTAATCCTCCTCTTCATGGCTCGCATACCAATGTGTCCCTCATGAGCTAAGGTAAGGACTCTAATCCTCATGCTTTCGGGCACAACTAATAAACTAAAACGGTAAAGTAGACCATCAATGATAGAAAGTTCCCCAAAAACATGCTTGTAGACATCACTTTTAACACCATCAGACTTCCATTCCGACCAACCTTGAAGAATACCATTTTTAACTTCTGATATTTGGATATCAATATCACAAGCCATTCACTTTCTAGTATGGCACCATTGCACCTCTGTTCCACCGCACATACCAAATCAGAATCAGAATTTTCAGGTAACTCAACTTCATCCACTCCATTGCAACTAGGCAAACGAGACATGCAATCTGCTAAGACATTTTTAGCACCTGGAACATACTCAACAGCATAATCATATTCCTGGAGCCTATACTGCCATTTGGCAATTCTAGGCGTAGCACGTTCCATACCTTTGGTAGTAAATAGCTGTACTAAGGGCTTGTGATCAACACGGACAGTAAAATGTGAACCCCACAAATATATTTTGAAGTGAACAATGCCCCACCAACACGCTAAGGCTTCTCTTTCTATTACAGAATAGGATGATTCAGCACCCTTTAAACTTCTTGAAGCGAAAGCTACAACTTCATCTTTGCCTTCTCTGTGTTGCATGAGGACAGCACCTAAACCCATTTGGCTGGCATCAGTCATAATGATAGTTTCATCAGAGGTGTTGAAAGGCTTAAGAGGTATAGCATGCACGAGTTCTTTTTTGATAAGAGAAAACTCTTGACTACACAGAGTACACCAATTAAAAGAAACATTTTTCTTAAGAAGATTTCTCATGTGAAAAGATTTTTCAGTACACTTAGGAATAAACCTGGAATAAAATTCAACTAAGCCTAAGAAAGACCTTAGTTGATCCTTATTTTTGGGGTATCAAAATCATTGATGGCTTTTACAAGACTGAGCTTAGGTTCAATGCCCTTTTCAGAAAGTTTGTAACCTAAGTACTCAATTTCAGCAAGACCAAATTTACATTTTTCTGTACTGAGAGTTACACCCTTGTTTTTCAAAATCGACAAAACATGACGCATTCTTTTGTCATGTTGGTCTTGATCGTTACCAAAACCAAAACATCATCCTGAAAAGCAATGACGCCTTCAACATCCTTAAACATGCCTTCAACCACTCGTTGAAATACTGCGGAGGCTGACGCTAAACCAAAAGGCATGCGCTTGAATTGAAACAGGCCCTCAGGAGTAATAAAGGATGTCAGGTGTCTGCAATCAGGATGAAGATTGATCTGATGATAAGCTGAGGTCATATCCAGTAAACTGAAAATCTTACCACCTCGCAAAATGGAAAGCATCTCAGTGATGTTTGGTAAGGGGTGTCGATCAATCCAAATTTGTTTGTTTAAGTCGCGCAAGTCCACACACATGCGGACAGAACCATTAGGTTTACGCGCTAAAACAATGGGGGCAACCCAATTGGAACTTTCAATAGGTTCAATGACACCTAGTTCGCAAAGTTTCTGTAACTCAGCTTTCAACTCGGAACGCATGGCTAAAGGAACCCTTCTTACTTTGTGGGCAACTGGGCACGATTCCTCAACAAGCTTGATTTTATGGGTGAAGCCCTTCAAGGTACCTAACCCACTGCGGAAAACTTCAGGAAATTGTAATTGCCACCTGTTGGAATTTATGACAGGCATAACAGGTAAGTAACTGTCCCTTAACACAACTTGAGCAGGATTATTAGGGTCGAGTAAAATGCCTAATTTCTTCTGATCATACCAACCCAATAAACAGGAATCATCCTTGGCTATGTAAACCACCCCATCGGAAGAATTGGATTGGAACTTAAGAGTGGCAGAAAATTCACCAACAACATCAATAGTTTTGCCACCATAACCCACAGGACGCAACATGGAATTAGATAATTGGGTGCCATTGAACTGATTGTGCCAAACTTCCTCACTCAATAAAGTATAAGGTGAAACCGAATCTGCCATGACTTTCACATCGATGCCATTAATACTAATTGTACAATATGGTCTTGTAAAATTATTCAACCCAATGTGACATACAGAATCATCAGCAGCAGGGTCCTTGATCAAGAGTATTTCATCATCGTCACCTGAATCTTGATCATGCTCAACACCATTGCTTGGACTTACTTCCATCACTTTTTTCTTATATTGGACTCTATTGGAGGCTCTACAAACCTTGGAGAAATGACCCTTCCGCATACACTTGGCACAAGTACGATCCTTAGCCGGACAAAAAACAGCATTCCCTAAATGAGACGGGCTACCGCAACGGTAACACTCCAAATGCCTGAAGGAAGGTCTTGTAACCTGGTTACCCAAACTTTTCGCAGTCTCTGAAGTGTTTCCAGAAGCGTCCTTCTTTTTAAACTTAGAATATTTGGATTTGACTGCCAAGACATCTGAAGATTTGTTATCAGATACAGTTAGTTGACTCATGAAGGACGTGGTGCTTTCAATTCTAGAAGCAATTTCTACAGCTTTCTCTAACGTTAGATTGGGTTTAGATAGTAAGGCTTCCTGAACCTTCTTATTGTTGGTTTTCTCCACTAGTTGGTCACGAATTATTTCATCTTCAAAGTTCTTATATTCACATGAAACAGCAAGAATTCTTAAGGCTCCAACATAACTGGCAGCTGACTCACCAGAAATTTGAACCCTTCTATAAAATGTGTGCCTTTCCATGATTACATTTTTCCTTGCCTTGAATCTTAAATCTAATGCTTTTAAGGCTGTGGCATTCGTATCCCATCCTCGTCGCCAGTGAAAGAACGCAGGTAATTGGTGAAAGTCCTTTATTTAATATGAAGGGCGACAGGACGAGTCGGACCTCCGACTCCGAGATAGTCAGCTCCCAACTGACTACAGTTCCGTTACCCCAGTAACAAAGAGGTTCCATAGAGAATGGAATAGAACCTAACACATAATTAAATATTAATTATTAATTACTAATAATTAATTAGCTTCCCATCCTGTCCCCCTACAAACCTCTCCACCCACTATGACTCTATAAATTACAATTAACAATTAAATTAAAGTTAAAAAATAAATTTAAATTACAAACTATAATTAAGAACATTACCAACAGTTATATAAACAATTTATAACAAATACAATTAAAATATCAACTAAAATACATAAAGATAATTAAAAATCAATATTTTTTACAACTATATTTTTGTAAACGATATTAACAACACAGATATTTTTGACAACAATAATAGTTACCTTAAAAAAGTCAATATTTTTTGTAAACGATAGTCCTGCAGCACGATATTTCTGTATCATGATATTAGACACTATATTTCTGTGACTCGATATTTTTGACTCGATATTTTTTCCAAATACCAAACTGTCACTGTGGAACTGAAGCCAGAAAAATTTAGAAAGGAAGGCTGTCCAATAATATTGAATATATTATATATAAAAGCAAATTGTAACTAAGGGCCCGATTATGATGGCGGTGGGACTGCCACCGACAGCCCGTTGGTTGGCGGTCCCATTGCGATCGCAATACAGAATAGCGCCTGCCACATTAGGATGGCGGATGGACGGTCGGGGGCGGCAAGACCGTCCAACACTAATCCACTGTCGGACAGTCTGTAATTCCTACAATGGTGGCGTTGCCTACGAGGCACCGCTGTAGGCATTACGCTGTTCCTTTCCGCTGGCCCTTTCATGGCGGTGAACCCGCCATGAAAAGGCTGGCGGAAAGGCACATTAGGGGCCCCTAGTGAGCCTCCCTTAACCTGTGGCCCCCAGATACGGAACCCGGGGGGCACCTATCGTGCCCCCCTACATATCACAGCACCATGTGGCAGGCAATGCATGGTGCCTGCCACGTAGTGCAGGGATATGTAAAGTGTCCCTTTATTGCATTGCGGCGGGTGCTGCAGCCAGCAGCACCTGCCACAATGCAAAATATAGGCATTGCGACCACCGTATAAAAATGCCTACTGCAGGACCGCCCACAGCCTGTTAAGTGGTCCCAATCCCTGATAGGGTCCGCCCACCATCGTAATCGGGCCCTAAGTGTTGGGTTGAGTGCTGGGACGTGGTGGTGGTACTCAACATCTGCAACAGTCTGATAATCCTTCATCAATGAACACCTGACTTTTTTGTGCTCAAAGTTTCAAGTTGGATTTACTGAAACCCCAGTTTTGTTGCAGCTCTCGCTGAGACTGGCACCAGTAGGTACCCTCTACCAGCCATACACTACTACCCAAAGGACAGGAGAGCAGCAGGGCAGCACAGCCT
Source organism: Calotriton arnoldi (assembly GCA_963921515.1). Taxonomy (NCBI): domain Eukaryota; kingdom Metazoa; phylum Chordata; class Amphibia; order Caudata; family Salamandridae; genus Calotriton; species Calotriton arnoldi. The sequence continues at coordinate 3,093,384 of CAWUFW010001040.1, forward strand.
TCTGCCACTGTACCACACATGCTTTTATTGTGTGTCAAAATGTCAAGTAGCTAAATTTCATTTGTAAGAATATTTTCTATTATTAACTCCAAGGGGTGATATTTTTAAGACCATACTTAGGGCACAAAAGTCATGACTGACGATATTCTGATGGTATTATTCTGGTGCCCTAGCTGTCACCACTTCGGGTACCAGCATCACATCTCTGCTGTTACGGCAATGCCAATCACCATATAAAGGCTGATAGCAATACTCCAAGCCCTGCTGCCAGTGGCCCTTTTACCAAATAACCATCTCTCACCGTGGCTAATGCAACAAACATCCCAGTCACCACCACCACCACACCAAGGACTACTGCTACCTCCGAGGCTCAAATATCCGCCTCTGCTATTTGAGTCCCAATCCCACCAGGCCCCTGATGATGTGGGGGATGGCATCTTGCAGGAAGAGCAGGAATTGGAAACACAGGAGCTCCACAATCCCATGGATGAGCCCAGTGCAGACACCGAGGCATCACCACAACCATCAGGGCACAGTCCACCAGCTTATGGGCAAGAGGATCACTGCCATGGAGGCAGAGCATACCTCACTCCTAGAAAACTCATCTCAACCCAAAGCAACAATTGTTGCAGGACGGAAGTGCCTGGCATCCCTCACATAAAACATTGTAGAGCTGATAGCAATCCAGCGGGTTGAGGACTGTTCAGTGCGTGGACACCGTGTCCAGATGCAACGGGACATGACTGCTGGACAGAGGCAACGTGTCCTGCACTTGGCAGAGAAAAGGGCTGCTAGAAAGGTCATTAGGCACATGAACCATGCCATACATGAATTCCCCAGCTGTTTTGTTGAGGGACAGGTAGCCATATTAGCTGCCACAAAGGCAGGTGCGCCTGTTTTATACACAGCCATTGTAGACCTAGCTCCCCCACACAGATGCACTGCTATGAACACTGGAGAAGCACCACCAACCATTCTCCACCCCCTTTTGCATCGTCATCATCACAACCAGTGTCTTTCGTCAGCTGTTACAGAAGGTCTGATCGCACAGCCCATCTAGTGGAGGCAGGACACACTGGTGAAAAAGGAAGTGGACTGTGATCTCAAAAGGTTTTGTATGTATATATGGATGTATGTATGTATGTATGCATATGATATGTCTACAGCGTAAACTTAGCCAAAAAGCAGTGGAGCGCTGAACATGGTCCAAGGCAAGCATAAAGTTGGAGAGTAATAGGAAAGAAAGCTGAGTTGTGGATGGTTAATGCATCGTGATGTAGAATTCATTAAAGAGGTGAGTCTTCAACTCTTCCGTAAATTAGAGGGTGGTTGGGTGGTCCTGATGGATGGGAATGTTGGTCCAGATCCTAGGTGCATAGATGGAAAGGGCCTGTTGTCTTGTTTTTTTGTTTTTACACTTCTTCGTCTGCTTTGTTATATGTACATAGATGAGGTTGTGGCGATAAATGTAGTGTTAGTCATAGATGAGGTGTGGATGTAGATATGGTGGGAGGGGAGGTAAAATAGGATAGGATAGGGAAGTTGGGGGTTACTATATTGTGACTTGTAGTTTAGGGGTTAGTTTGCCAAGGTGTGGCAGTAGGACAGAGCTGCCAAGGACCTGGGAAAAGTGGGCTTAGTGGTACGCTAGACAGTGCATCTGGGGTTTCGTATTGTGTTTGGTGTTAGCGGTATGATAAGAGAGGTGAGGGTTTAGTGCAGTGTTAGTTGCTGGTGGACATTTAAGTGTGTGATCAAGGGGGTGGGCTGAGGGTGTGGAAGCCGTTTTTATAATTATTTTCCTAACCTAATTAAGCTACCTGCTTTGTGATACCAAATATCTACTTTAAAGGGCTGTAGAACGTGCACACAAAAGAATTAAATAAATGTTTCTGCAGTTGCTGAAAGTAAGCTGCTCTCGAACGCAAGGCTTGCTCAAGAACTATATTCAAACAGTACATGATGCTAGCTTAGCCACAGGCGCTTGGGCACACCATATTTAGTAGTGGCACAGTCTACTTGCCCTTCATTGGAACTGATGTTGCAAATCATTTTTTTAGAATTTACTGTTACAAGTACATTGCATTAGCCTGGAAAGTCCCAAAATGTCACAAGCAAAGAACACGTAGGTAGCAACAGCCTCACCATGTCAGACCAATCAGGTATCATGCAGTGTTGGCCTCTTCTGATTGGCCTAGTGTTCTATACTTGTGTAACTTGCTGAGAATACAGATGGGCAGTAGCCCACTTGCCTAATTTCTGAAGAAATGTCTTAATCCTGTACTTCTACTGAACATATATTGCTTAAATAATGACATTTTTCCTTTGTGGTTTGTACCAATAAAAAGCTTTGGAACACTTCTCCTTGTCAGACATTCAGCGGCTCTGCTGTCTGTTCCCGTGCAGCACGTGCTATTGATTTGTATCTTATCTTGTAATAAATTCTCTCTTTTATCATATGTGCTGACAGACTGGTATTTCTTGAGTAGGCTTCTACAAGGGTAGAGTCGCTTAATAAAGATCTTGAACACTAACAATCATGTGGACTTTCCTTTTTCTAATGGACACTTGCAGTGTTTAAGGATGAAGTAGATGTCGTCGGCATTGACATATGGGACACTGCAAAATATACTTGTGCCTCTCTGGCAGCCAGACTTGGCATGGTACCGTGGGCATGGCACAGTCGACATGACACTATGCATCCCAGGAGGGTGGTATATCTGTACATATTTTAGTTGGTACAACACAGAAACTGTTGTCGTAATACCTGGAGATGTTCTTGTACATGTTTGTAGGTGTTAGAAATGCGGCTGACATGCATTTAGTTTATCTACCTTACCTTAAGCAGGTCTACCTCACAGTCCTCTTTACGCCATGTTGGCATACGGTATGACGTATGGACATCTTTGCTCCATGTTAATTCTTTGAAAGGTGTTATGTACATGAGATATTATGGGGCATATTTATCAGAGGCTGCCGTCCTGTTTGCACCTGTTTACATGCGTAACACAAGCCTCAAAGTACGTTTTTAAAGCCACGTAAAGCTACACTGCGTGGCTTTGAATGGCTTCATATATCTGGAGTAAGGCAACGCAGTGCAGATCGCTGCGTCGCCTTACTCTGTGAAAGGAAGGCATTCTATGGGAGTTGCATGAGTGTTCCCACGCAGATCTCATGGTTTTTGATGCATTCCCAGATTTACAAGGACTTGTAAACCTGTGAATGCGTCAAAATCTTACGCCTCCCCAAGCGGGCGTAACAAGGAGAAATTTCTTTATTTCTCATTGTTTTTTCCTCATTCTATGTGTGCTGCACTTTGCTGCACACATAGAAAGAGGAAAACGCCTCTATGGATTTTTTTTGGTGCAGAAAGGTGCCACTTCCTGCATGAAAATAATCCTTCCTACAACTCAGACGCCCTTGCACCATGGTGAAATAGTGCTTGTGTCGGCTCTAGGCAGCCGAAATGGAGCCAGCGCAGGAGGAAAAGACAGGAATCCACCATATTGGATAAATACGGTGCAATCCTGCCCTTTCCCTGAGGCGTAGGGCAGCACAGCAAGCTGACTTGCTGCACTGCCCTGCACCACCAACCCGTAAACATGGTCCTAAATGCACCATATACCCTTGATGTTTACTCCAGATGTACACGGCACTTGATGCCAGAATTGTGGCCCTACTGGGGCATCATTGAAATTCACTGTACCTAGTGTAATAATATCACAGAGGCACGAGGAGTGGCCCTTGGACTTACAAACACAACCTCCAAAGTCCCCTCCCACCCGGAAATGCCCGGAGAGATGAAAGGCCAGCCCAGCCCTGAATAGCACCACAGCTAAAAGTGCCAATCAATGTTGAGCTACGCTACGCAACTGGGTTCATGCATCAGTTCATGGGATTTTACTTTTAAAAAACATTATTGGTAAAGGGCAAGTTGTTAATGTTTGCATTTGCATTCATATATCATTATTATGTGTTATTACGATGTCGGGAGAGTGTGCCGAGTTCAGAATGATGGTTCTGAGAGGTTACCACCTGCTTTGAGCAGGAGGAGAAATTGGGCAATGTTTCCCTCTATCCCTCTGTTTTCCCCATATCTTGCAATAGCATGTACACAGTTTATCTGCATGCATTTTTTTCCACATATGGTATTTCACATGGGTTTACATCACTATAATACCGCACACAGTAATACTAGTTTAAATATGGCATGCGGAAATCGCATGTGGAGAAACTACCAATCAGGAGAAGTGGAATCAACTTATAAAACCATACAGCAATTTCATTCTTCTGACTCGTAATCAGGGCAGAATGCAGCACGCTTAGAAAGAGGAAACAATGAGGAGTAATAACGATATTTCTCTTTGTTGCCCCTCCTCTGGGAAGGCATAGCATTTTGACGCATTCCCAGGTCTACCACTCACGTTGTCTGCTTTCATTTGGAGCAGCAGCGTGCAGGCAAGGAGGGGGCCTTTTTATTTTCACTGCCAGCTGGTCCCAAGACAAAGGTCAGATTTAAGGAGCCATCAGCCCTCCTTTTCTCCCAGTGTGACTTTGGCTGGGAGCTATCTGAGCCTCACACCTAGATGCCAATGCAATGGAGGGGGAACAAAGGCCGACATCATGTACTTCACAAGTACTTAGGAGAAACTTCGATTGGAGGTAAGCTTTTGACTTTGTTCAATCCTGTATGTAAAAAATATGCAAGCACTGTAAGAATGTAAGACGTATGGGGCTATAAGAGTATGAACACAAAGTAAATTGTTTAAAATACTCAGGGCATATTTACAAGCCCCTTGCACCGCTTGTGTATCACTTATAATATGGAAAAAAGTGACGTGCCAGTGGCGCAAGGGGCTTGTAAATATGCCCCTCGTTTTTTTTATTTCTTTTATAGCGCTGCTCATCCCAACGTAGGGTGTACGAGCGCTTTACATCATAGGTACACATCATAGATTGACAAAAAATAATACAAGTGTGTGCATCAATGTACAGGATGTATTACATAAGACAATGTGGGTTACAACGTGTCGGAGTCAGACGCCTTGATATCACTTGCTTAAAGCCTTACTTGGTTAGCCCCCACTTCTTTTTTAGGACAGGTGCCATGGCCCCCCGCTTTTTGATTCTGGACATCTGGTCACCCTCCTGATGCAGGCTACCACAAAGTCAGAGGGCGGGTTAAGGACACTACAGGGTCGTCACAATGTGGTACTCCCATGGCCGAAACATGTCTTGCCCCTGAGGGGAAGCAGCAGGTGCTGTGGTGTCTCTGACCTGTGGGGTACCGTCCGGATGAGTACCGTCTCACCTCCCCACAGGACAATCCGCCGCCCACTGGCTGCCTATCCATGAGTTAAAATCAGGCCATTGACAGAGCATCCGGGAATGTTTCATCACAGTAATTGGAGCGGATGTTTTGTGTCTTACGTTTCTATTGCACTAAAATGAAGCGCGTTGCTCTGGCAGGAGCCTTCTCTGGGTTTCCCTCACGAGCCTTCCTGCTGGTCCCATCTGGGTGCTTTTCTAAAAGTGCTTCACAGCGTCAGAGCCGGATGTCGTCTTTATATGGAGTTGGTTGTCACATGAACAGGTCGGTCTGTGGGAGGGAGCAGGGTATATAAACATGGGAAGCAGAGGGAGGGCGAAACAGAGGCCGGTCTGTGAGAGACAGGGGGTCCGAGACAGGCAGTGAAGCGCTCCCTGACAGCCTCTTTTTGTCCTCTCTCATCACTGGTTACCACTGTCCGTCCCCAGACACCTCCGGAGGAGAGAGGAGGCTGAGACTCTGCACCAGTCCCTCTGAGAGCAGGTGACACCCTCTCAAGTGTCCCCGGAGCTCTGACACCCCCGAGGAGACCCTCTGCCCCTGCCCAGGGTTGGGACTACACTCTGCTCCAGTCTCAAGCGGAACCATCCCCCCGAAGATGTCCCGGAAGCAGGCGGAGATGCTGAGCATGTGGTCCAGCTACCAGGAGGTGATGCCTCGGTGCACATATCTCACTGAGGCGCCTCGAAGCCGGCAGAGGAGGCCCCGGCTGGTCAGGCTCCGGACCCTGCCGGTGACCTGCTGGGAGATCCAGGAGGTGGAGGAGGAGGGCACCTCGGCCATGGATGAGGAGAGGGCTCGGAGGTCCTTCCTGCAGTCGCTGGAGTCCCTGCGGAGGAGCACGCAGTCCCTGCACCTCCAGCAGAGGGCGGAGCTGAGCAGCTGGAACACGTCCAGCGTGGACTCGGACTGTGACCCGTGAGAGGGGCCCTAGGAGCTGGTGAACCTCAACGACCTGTGACTGACTGTGAGAAGCACTTTAAGGCCTGGTGGCCCTCAACAACCTCTCACTGACTGTGAGAAGCACTTTATAAACTGGTGGCCCTCGACAACCCCTCACTTACTGTGAAAAGCACTTTATAAACTGGTGGCCCTCGACAACCCCTCACTGACTGCGAGAAGCACTTTAGGAACTGGTGGCCCTCGACAACCTCTCACTGACTGTGAGAAGCACTTTATAAACTGCTGGCCCTCCACAACCTCTCACTGACTGTGAGAAGCACGTTAGGGTCTGGTGGCCCTCAACAACCCCTCACTGACTGTGAGAAGCACTTTAGGAACTGGTGGCCCTCAACAACCTCTCACTGAATGTGAGAAGCACTCAACAACCTCAGCCTGTGACGAGGGCCGGACGCCAGGGGGCGCTCACAAGCTGTATCTGATGAAGAATGGACCTGGTGCTCCAACAACCTCCTGGTCCCGTGAGAAGCACCCGTTGACCCTCCACAATCCCAGTTTAAGACTCTGTGATCGGCACCAGGACTTGGGTCCTCGGGAGGTGAGAAGGAGGGCCGCCCTTGCACCCATCAGTCACTGACGCCCTGAGCTGCAGACTGAATGAGGGGTCCTCAGTGACTGATCCACTCATTGGGACTGAACATATTTGAGCGAAGAGTACATTTCTGGCCGGAACCTCTGCAGAAGCTCCAAACAGCCCCCTCCCCCGAGTATGGACCTGTTCTGAATATTTGAGCCAAGCCTTGTAATATTTGAGGCCACATTCCTGTCCCCAGTTGTTGCTGGACTGTGAAGGTGCGAGAGAGGCCTTGGTGACCCTGCCGAGAGCTGCCGGCGCTCGAATTCACTTCACGATGACATGAAATGTGTTTTTAAACCTGGCCGCGCTATAATTTGTGAGTTTACTTTTAAATACGTAAGGGTGAGGTATTTTCAAAAACAACTCTAAATTGTGCTTTCAAAAGTGAGACCTGTCTCTATTTTTACATTTGTAATATATGTCTGTATTTAAAAATAAACACATTTGCACTTTTTATATTGGGGCGCCTTGGTATTTGTTCCTTTGTTGAGGCGCAATTCCTGTTTCTTGACTCTGCGGTTCATGACTTTCTGTCCTGTTTATTTTGCGAATTACTGGCTTACTCCGGAGATGTTGGTGTGTTATTAATGTGTCAATCGAGTGCATTTTTGGAACAAAATACGGATTTTCCTGCGACCGCATCAGGATAAGCCCCACGCGTGTAAACTTTGCCCCTGATGCAACGAGGAAGGCTGGCTTTGCTCTGTTTCTTGCCCTTCTCTGGGGGGTAATAGTGACATCTGTCACTTACAGCGCTAGCCTTTGTCCTTCAAGGCCATATACAATTTAAAGTATTAGTGACAACTTTACCATAACACCAGAGATATTGTGATTTATTGCACTTAATTCTCATTATGACATATATGTTACGTCTCAACTAGCAAATATGTTTCTTTTCAGCAAGTTATGACGTCATTGAGCTCTTACTGAAGCCAAGGTCACATGAGATGTCTGCAGCCGAGAAGGAGGAGCGGCGGTGGAGAGAATGGGGTGCAGAAGGAAGGGTGGGAGGGGGCGGCTGGTGCTGTTCTTATATTCTTTTTCTGACGATTACACCAAGGCCCAGATTCATGATTTATTTTCGCAACAGAGGTCAGCTTCCAGATTTGATGTGTTGCGTTATCCAGGGAAAGAGCAGAGCGTCACCATATCTACAAAGAATGGCCTGTTGCTGGTGACCGATCCTGTGCTGGTAATCACACGAGGCCGCCTTACTCAGGCTCACAACAGGTTGCAGAGGTAAGTGTATGCTGTCTAGCATAGGAGCTGTACTGGAAGCATACCCTGGTCTGTAGACAAATTCGGACAGTTCCCTCGCACAGTTCAGTGCTTAATTTGTAGAAAAATGAGTGCCAGGGCACTCGTAAGGGGACAACCGAGGTTACAATTCAGACTGTTCAAGGCCCCCAAATCTATAAGAATGTCTTGGGTGGCAGGTTTTTGTTCAAGTTTTATTTATGATTTTGGAACTCCAAAGAGATCCACATAAATTAACAGGCCAACAACATATAAGTAAAAAAATTTGTATAGCAAGGTTTCTACAATCATTAGCGAAAGCCGACAAAAAAAAAAAAAAAAATCTCCAAATATAAAACATTAGAATATTTTATACAATAAAAAAAAGTTCAAATATCCTTTATGCCCTAAATACTATAAAACATCAGATAAAACCAAAATTGATAATTATATCCTTCATATAAATGTATATTAGTACATATTTAAAAAACACTTTAAAAAGTTAAAAATCCTATGACAAAACATTTCATTTGGTGGTTCACAGATAGAATCTGTTAGTGCAGAGGCCGAAAGGATAGATAATTGTAGACAAATTGGTCTCATCCATTTACGCCGATACAATAATAGAGCGGGGCAAATAAATAGCACATGATTAACGTCCTGGATAGAATTATTACACAGATTACAAATTGGAGAAGAACCATACCATTTAGATAGTACGTTGTTTAAAGGGATCATACCCTGCCTCAATAATAGCCAAAAGCGGCGCACTCCATGGGGCAGGTTCCAAGAGATATAAACCTGTACTTTATTTATCACACAGGAATCTATGCCCGGGTGGGTACCTCTTTTTAAAATACGAGCTTCCCTATCCCTGGTGAAACTTAATTTCCAAGTGGCCTGCTTCAATGTGGCCCTTAATTGATATGGCGATAGGGTGAAAAGTAGGGATTCATCCAGTTGTAGCAAGTCAACCGCAATTCTAAAATTTTTAACAATTAATGACTGCTCCTTTAAACTTTCTAATATTTCTTTCTGGATTCAAAATCTTAGTGTGCCAGGATCACCCTTTACCAGGCTTGTAACCCATCACACTATCCCTGCAAGACCCTGTACCCAACTACTTCTTAAACCAAACTCTAACCTTAGTGCAGCCACGGGGCAAGCAGAGTTGACTGAGGCTAGGCTCCTTAAAATTTTGCCTTCTGTTGTATTTAAAAAAACCCATTTTTCTATATCAAGTAATTCAATACCATACAACAGGGAAGCAGGAATTTTTGCACGAAATACCTCTAATAAAAGTGCAAAGTGTCTTTTTCCAGTAGATCTATATAGGGAGCCCAAGCTTTTCCCCTTTGTAGTAGCTTTATAGATGTTATTTTCTATATGGTCTTTGTCACTTAGGTTGCCACACACCGTTTTTCCCAAGAAAAAGTAAGATTTTACAAGTTCCAGTTTTTGGCCACCTACAGACCAAACAAAATTCCCATACTGCAGCTTTTTTCTTCCGTGCATGCACATGATTTTACTTTTAGATACATTAATCTTTAAATTGTGGGCCTCTGCAAATTTATGTAGTGCCTTCAGATGACTATTTAATCCCTTAGGTGTTAGATCCAATATTAATATGTCGTCAGCATAAAGTAAACAAGCAATCGGTTTTCCCCCCAGTAATGGGGCGATGCCCTCACTTTGAGCCAAAGCGTGAGGAAGGTCAGATATATATAGGGAGAAAAGTAGAGGAGCCAATAAACATCCTTGTTTTAAACCATTTGCAGTAAGGATGGTTTGGGAGAGACCTCTTTCCCCTCCCATAAAAATTCTACACCAAGTGTCTGTATGAAGAGCACAAACTAACTCCAAGAGGATGGCCGGCATACCCAGATCCGACAGTTTTCTCCACAGCAAGAGACGATCTACTTTATCGAATGCTGTGGAGAAGTCTATAAAGGCTGTGTACACTCTTCCTCCTCTAACTTTAACATATTTTTCGTTTATTAGCTGTAGTGCAGTTAGATTATCAATAGTTCCATGCTTTGTCCTAAACCCGGTTTGTTCAAATGGTAAAATTTTTCCCACATCCACCCAATCATTAATTTGGATCAAGAGGCATTTAGCAAAAACTTTACCCACTGCGTCAAGAAGTGCAATTTGACGGTAATTGTGTGGGGCATCTCGATCTCCTTTCTTAAACAGGGGGACTAATATACTCCCCTTCCAATAGAGGGGAACCATTTTATTTGCATAGCAATAATTAAACACCGGATAAAGAATTTTACTCCACAGTGTACTATTTTGTTTTAAAACTGTGATTGGTAATTCATCGGGGCCCATCGCTCCGGAGGATCGCATCCCCTTGATCGGCATTTCAATATCTTTTTCAGATGGCGATCCATACGATTAGGGGTCTTCCTTTAATGCAATATAATTAATTGCCATTGCATTATCTGCATATAAGTCCTGAATGAAGCCAACCCATTTATGTTCCTCAATGGCAACGGGGAGTGGTCGAGATCTAGCTCCACATCCCTTTCCGATAAGAGACCAAAACGTTCTTACTTGGCCTTGAAACGCTGCTTCTCTCAGTTTAATCCAGATGTTATCTTCCCTCTCTTTTCTTAACTTAACCTTTACCCTAGTCCTCCTCCTTTTTAATAGTAATATTCTATGATATCTTTCCAAGGAGTAATTCAAGTACTGTTCTCTAATTAGTTTATTTATTTCAAGATTAAAAGGCTGGAGGGATCTTGGGACTACTTTAGTACTTTTTCTTTGATTCGACCTCTTCGCAATTTCTATCGCTTTAATCATAAATGCATTATAACTGGCAATTTCTGTTCCATTCCAACTAGACAAGTTCTCTACAGTGGCCTCTAAAACACTGTCCAGGCCCAAGATGGCTTTGTTATCCCAATGACATCTCCCTGTTTTCTTAGCAAAACTAACAAATTCACCGTTTAGTGCCCATGGATCGTTCGAAAATAAATTTAAATTTACGGTAAGAGTTAGTACTTTGTGGTCACTATAGGGAGAATTAGAGACCTTTAGATCTTTCAATAAGAAGAAGGAGGTACTTCCCACTACCACATAGTCTAAAATAGATTCTCTACTATAAGTTTTACAAGTAAAGGTAGCCGGTATATCCGAAGGCAATCTTCCATTTACTATAATGCCATCAACCTTCGTTAATTCATCAATAAGCATTTTCCCTCTCTTATTTGTTCTAATATTTTGTGGAAAGAGCGCTTGTGGGATCTGCAGAGATTCTTCTTTTTCTTTATTTCGAAATACGTCCAAAGTAGAGTTAGAGATTTTACAATTCAGATCCCCTACCAGGACTATATGAGGGGAAGTTCTACATCATTAACTTTTTTAATGTAGGAAAAAACCGTCTTTAAGAGTACATCGTGAGAGGCATCTGGTGGAATATAAGCATTTATCAACATCAGTGGTAGGCGTTTTACATTATTATCAGGATTATACAATGTTATTGCTAGAAAAAGATTACTAGGATCTTTATAGTAATCATAATTCCATTTTATCTTATTTGACAGTAAGCAGGCCACCCCTCCCTTTGCATGTCCTCTCCTGGACGGGGTTGCTTTGCAATCTAAAGTAAAATAATCCTTACATAGCAGTTCCTCTGTACACCAGGTCTCCTGAAGACAAATCACGTTTGCATCTAATGCGCATAAGTATTGTAACTTCTCCCTACTATTCTTTATTCCTGCAGCATTCCAAGATATAATTTTTAATTCATTGCTAAAAGGATGGCTGTTGTGGATGTTTATTATTGGATCTGCTCGATAGAACACCAGGTAACCAGTTCCATTTTGGACTCTCTTCTTTGGAGTTCCATTTAAAGGAAAAGGTGGTGCAATCTTTGATTTTCACTTGTCTACCGTTTTTTGTAATACAGATTTTTAATTCCTCTGCTTCATTCGAACAATCTCTCCTGTCAGAAAGTAAGTGAGTTGACAAAGACCTATTGTCGAGGGCTCTATTTCGGGGTTTCTCAGAGAATGGAATGACATCAATCCCCCTACTTTGTAGGCCTTCTGACCATTGTAATATAAGGTTTGCAATAATTTTGGAATTGAACCTTACCCTCGACTTATAACCAACTTCTGTTTTTAAGATGGAGACTAGACTTATATCACTACTTTGTATAAGTTTCAAACTTTCAATCTCTAGGAGACATTTAAGAAGCGAAGTCCTATTTAATATTAAATCCGTATCAAACAGAGGAATAAAATCTAACTGCAGTGTGTCCATACTTTCCCAGATGCGTTCAACATCAGTTATCTCTGGTTTACCTCTCATTTTTACAATGTCAGAGAAGGGGACAGCCAAGGGATTAAGTACTGATGGGAGAGGGTTAACAGGCCTCGACTGCTCCGCTATTATAAGTAATGGAGACCCCTCTGTTACAATATTATCAGAGTCTCTTATGGGGTATGCAATATTCGAGGGGGAGGCCTCATAGGCCATCATTAACTCTGTTATTAGATCTTTATTCTCTGGGTTCACAAGATCAACTTCATCTTTCTGCTTCATATCTTGTGATGTATTTTGCGGAGTCTGGGAGAAAGTTTCCTTACTAGCTGAGGCCTCGATGTTTTCTTTAAAGCGAATTCTCCTTTGCTTCTTTTTTGACAATCTTTGTATTGATTTAATCTTTTTCCCTCTATTCTTTTCCTTTTTCCCATTTCTCCCATTTTTTTCCAAGTGTAAGGCTCCTAAGACATTTTCTTTCTCATCACTTAACTGGGTTTTGAAAATAGAGAATACTTCCTTGTCTATTCTTTTCACTGATCACACCGAGCCTTTTACTTCTTGAGCTGAATCATAGATAACCTGTATAGGTTCAGGTAAAGGATCAGAGGTCTTCTCTAACATCGCCGATTTATTCATTTGCTTATCGATTTGGGGATTGCCATCATGAACAGTAAGGGTTGGGTGACTACTAGCATTCTCAAGTATATTCTCTAGAACCTCTTCTACCTTTACTTCCGCTTCTACTTGTTTAGTATCTATTTTTGAAGTAATCTCCCTCTCATGATTACTTTTTAACAATACCTTTAATATTTGAGTTACAGTTTCCAACACACAGTCTGAACTTCCTACAAATTTTTCGAGTAGCGTTCGGATAGAGGATAATAGATGTTCTAAGGATACTAGTGAATCCGAGACTATTATATCCTTCCTTATAATTTGACTGGGTTGGGTATCACTGATATTTAGATCAGGGGTCAGAGAGGGGTGTGAATGCAAGAGAGAATAATTTGATTTATTGGATGGGGTACTACTGAATAATTTTAGTCCTATAGGAACTGTTATAGCTGGAGTATTTACTAGTTCTATAATCTTGCCAGTATCATGAGAAATATACCTCCTGCAGAGCTCTAAATCTAAATCGGGAAGAGTAAAATCTTTATTTTGGACATCCTCTACTGTGTAGGGACCAAGGGGCTCTTCTATGATTCCGTGAGGTATGTGTGGTGTTCTGTGTGGAATTACATCTGCTGTTTTAAGAGATGGTATAATAGGTCCAAAAGATACCTGGAGGACTGGAGAGCCAGTTAGGTCCCCAGGGCACCATACTGGATGCCTCTGGGATTCTAGGGAATCTCCTCCGCCATGCTTACTACCAGTAGTATGTGATTATACGACCTCAACCATATATGGGACATTATTAACAGTATTTACCATTTCACCATCATTCCCATTCCCAATCACATTTTCTCCCCCATTCCCAATAGTTGCGGTGTTTGATCCAGCTTGGAGATTTTTTTCCTTTCCCCTTTCCCATAGACTAAATAGTTGACTTTTCCCTTTCGACAGCATGCCAGAAACTCCTTGTTACGTAAAGGATTTGATTTAGTTTTTGCACAGGTCCTACCCACAAGCAATCGTCCTGACCTAAGTTTTTTTGCCGTCATTTTATTTAAGGCCTGTACAAAAGGTGCACTGCCTAATCTTATCTATTATATTAATTATCTATTATATATTATTGTAAACTTATTCTTGTATACTCTTATAGATTTGTCACAGACTTAGTTACAGTCCCTCGATTTTTGGCCCAGAACAAAAATCACTCTCTCTACTACAATTGGAGCTGAAACTGTCCTTTCTTTGCTTTTTTGTTTAGCAATAGGGGGTCCAAGGGTAAAGGACAGAGGTATCAAATGGATCAAGGGACAAAGGATAGGGTGTTACACCATAAGTAACCATAAATAGCTTTAAATATAAAAAACAGATAAAACAAATAACGATAAAAATAAGGCAATTCACAGATAAAATTCCAGAGTCATCAAGTCACCAAACCATACAACAGAGAGACAGGGGGACAAAAGGCAAAGGCAAAAGGCACTGCGGTAGTCTGCGTGCAAGCAAATTTTCTTTTCAAAAAGTGCTAGCTGCTACTGATCACTGCCCACTACTGCTATTGACTTTTTCTGGGCACAAATTGCAGGGTCATAGAATTTGTGGGGTAAACATAAGGTGCATACGGTGGCATAAGGTGGTAAAAGTGTCCAGCAGCTTTGGCCTCAGATCTCAAGGCCTCAAGTCTTAAGTCAGCCTCCGTTCGGATAAGAATTTTGCACAGGTGACGCAAGATGCAGCCCAGGACCAGGCCCGCTCAACCTTTTGAAACTTCCAATATTGCGCCAATAGTATGGCTCCTGCAGTCACAGTTTCTGCCTCTGTCTCTGTGGGTAATATAAATTCTATAAACCCACCACGCCCAGGAGCCCAGGTGCTCAGGTGCTCTCCCGGGCCCCCCCACACATGAAAGAGGAGGGTAAAGCGAAAGAATGACAGCGAACAGCACTCCGAGCACTCCGAACTCTGTGCCCGCTCTGTGCCTCCTCAGTGCCTCCTCAGTGCTAGCCTCCCTTTAAAATCCTTGGCTCTTTGCACTGCGAGGCTCTCAACACAGCCCTTCTTAAGAAACAACCTGCTAAGGGCCAAGGGAAGGGTGAAGGGTGGGAAAGGGAGCGGGAGACTGCGCCCAATCTACATATATTGCTCCTCACTCCCTCGCTCCTCACTCCCCCGCTCCTCACACCTCCGCACCACCGCTCCACCACGCCACCGAATTCCCAACTATGTCTCGGCTCACCTCGCTCACTCAGGCTCAGGCTGCTGTCTGTCTGCCCCACTGACCAGGCAGCTCAGGGGCAGCTCAGGAGGTCGGGCCCAGCAAACCCAACAAACTGGTGGCAAAGGCCAGCAGAAACCAGAAACCGGCAACCACAACTCAAGGTCCTTTGCAGCTGTTTCTGCTGCTACTGCTACTGCAGCGGCTCCTTGTGACAAGAAAACAGCAACCGGTGGCTCACAGTGGCTCACAGTGCGGCTCCTTGCTCCCTGCGGCTTGCGGGTCGTTGCAGCTCCGCCTTTGCCTCTGCAACCTCAGGCGCCAAAAACCACAGCACAAACCTCTGGGACCGAACCCCCTGAAGCACAGCCTCAGCTCAGCTCAGCACAGCACACGGCCGTGCTCGGCCCGCAGCACGCCCCTCGACAAAGCTGCTAGGCTGGGCAGGTAAGGAGAAGTAAGGACCAAATTCTGGGACGAAACCCGGAGCCAAGACGGGCTTTTTTGTGGGGAACAGGAACAGGGACCAACCCCGACTGCGGTGTTCTTGGCTGCAGCTGCGGCTGCGGCAATGATGTTCTCGGTGTTCCTGGCCGCGGGTATGGCGTCCTGCTCCCGGCTCCCGGTCCCGCTCCTCGCTGCTTCTCGCACTCGGCGAAATGAAAAACGCGGAATGGCACTCCAGCAGAAAAAATCCCGTCTA
This sequence comes from Calotriton arnoldi, assembly GCA_963921515.1. Lineage (NCBI taxonomy): Eukaryota > Metazoa > Chordata > Amphibia > Caudata > Salamandridae > Calotriton > Calotriton arnoldi. The sequence continues at coordinate 3,109,294 of CAWUFW010001040.1, forward strand.
GCGCTGCGCCCAGACAGGAACGGATTAAATGGAGTCAAAGGTAGTTTGCGCCTTTTTGGGAGCTTCATTCAACGTGAAGTGCGGGAGGGCGCTGTTTACCAACTGTGTTAGTTGTTTACTTCCCCCTAAACATCCAATCCAACCAGAGCTCCAGAATTAATCAAGACGTAAAACTTGGAAACGAATGCCTCATTTAAAAAGCAACATTTTCAAAAAGTGTGCGTGTGTGTGGGGGGGGTTACCTGCTGAGAGAAATAGACCAGCCTGTTCCCCAGAAGCAGACAGTGCATCAGCGGGTGGGACGCACAGAACAATGTAATCTTGTCTGCCCAGAGCAGCGTGTTTGTTTGAAGTCGGGGGTGCTTGTGGCAGGTTTTTGTTGTTTTTAAAGCATATTGAATTAACAAACAACTGTTGTTCTGCTTATCTCTAAATTACACAAACAGCGCCACCACGTGGCAGCTGTTATTAGAGCAGAGGTAGACAATTAAGTGTCTGTGCCAAGCATTGGAAACCACAGATTCAAAATTAAGCACTGCTCGCACTGGACATGCACTGTACACTGCAGCACAAATGCAATGGATCATTTTTTGTGAAATGTAAACATTTTCCCTTGTTTGCAACTACTACAATTATGCGTTAGTTTTTGATGCAAAGCCTGGTGCAGCTATAGTTGTAGATTGTGAGTTTGGCTGCTCTGCTTCAGTAACACTCCTTTGTCACAAGCAGCAGAAGCAAGCATTGTTTTGCACGGTGAAAAGTGCATGTTTCCAGGGCACACCACGTTTTGCGCTGGATAGTAAATAGCATGCACCAAATTAAGCCTGGGTGCCTTAACTCACAGTAACAGTCGATAGCCGTAACCAGTCTAGCATTGCCCCTTCTTTAAAGCACTAGCCGACTCCTTCTATTATACAGAATAAAGCACCTCCATGAAGCATATAATAAGGATATTAAAGGTCACCTTGAAGTTTTGTGAGTGTTGCACGCCTTGTGATCTACAACATCATATGCAAAGAACTCCATCGACAATATCCTATGACTTACACCTGATGGGTCACTAGTCTGTAGGTAATACAATATGAACAATAGCAATTGTTATATTTCTCCTATTGCTACTATCGTACTACTACTACCACTGCTACTACTAATAATGGTGTTAGAATTACTATAAGGAGCGGCGCAGCGTGAACCACGACTGGTACTACTATTACTGCTACTACTAATAATGTTTCTATATTTACTATAAGGAATGGGGCAGTGTGAAACACGACTGGTACTACTATTACTGCTACTACTAATAATGGTGCTAGAATTGCTATAAGGAACGGCGCAGTGTGAAACATGACTGGTTCTACTATTACTGCTACTACTAATATTGATATTAGAATTACTATAAGGAGCGGCGCAGCGTGGAACACACCTGGTAATACTATTACTGCTAATATTACTGCTACTACTAATAATGTTGTTAGAATTACTATAAGGAACGGCACAGCATGAAACATGACTGGTACTACTAATACTGCTACTACTAATAATGGTGTTAGAATGACTGTAAGGAGCGGCGCAGTGTGAAACACGACTAAAACTACTATTACTGCTACTACTAATAATGGTGTTAGAATTATTATAAGAAGTGGCGCAGGGTGAAACACGACTGGTACTACTATTACTGCTACTACAAATAATGGTGTTAGAATAATTATAAGGAGCGGCGCCGGGTGAAACACGACTGGTACTACTATTATTGATACTACTAATAATGGTGTTAGAATTACTATAAGGAGCAGTGCAGGGTGAAACACCACTGGCACTACTCCTACTGCTACTACTAATAATGGTGGTAGAATTACTATACGGAGCGGCGATGGGTGAAACTACGACTGGTACTACTATTACTGCTACTTCTAATAATGGTGTTAGAATGACTATAAGGAGCTGCGCAGCGTGAAACACGACTTGTAGTACTATTACTGCTACTATTACAGCTACTACTAATAATGTTGTTAGAATTACTATAAGGAACAGCACAGCTTGAAACATGGCTGTTACAGCTATTACTGCTACTACTAATAATGTATGTAGAGTTAATAAAAGGAACTGCGCAGCATGAAACATGACTGGTACTACTATTACTGCTACTACTATTAATGGTGTTAGGATTGCTATAAGGAGCAGCACAGCGTGAAACACGGCTGGTACTACTATTACTGCTACTACTAATAATGTTTCTATATTTACTATAAGGAATGGGGCAGTGTGAAATACTACTGGTTCTACTATTACTGCTACTACTTATAATGGCGTTAGAATTACTATAAGGAGTGGCGCAGTATGAAACATGACTAGTACTACTATTACTGCTACTGCTAATATTAGTGTTAGAATTGCTATAATGAACAGCGCAGCGTGAAACCACGACTGGTACTACTATTGGTGCTACTTTTAATAATGGTGTGAGAATTACTGTAAGGAATGGCACAGCATGAAACATGACTGGTACTACTATTAGTACTACTACTAATAATTGTGCTAGAATTACTATATTGAACAGCGCAGTGTGAAACATGACTGGTTCTACTATTACTGCTACTACTAATAATGATATTAAAATTACTATAAGGAGCGGTGCAGAGTGGAACACAACTGGTGCTACTATTACTGCTATTACTGCTACTATTAATAATGTTGTTAGAATTACTATAATGAACGGCACAGCATGAAACACGACTGGTACTACTAATACTGCTACTACTAATAATAGTGTTAGAATTACTGTAAGGAGCGGCTTAGTGTGAAAAACGACTGGTACTACTATTACTGCTACTACTAATAATGGTGTTAGAATTACTGTAAGGAGCGGCACAGTGTGAAACACCACTGGTACTACTATTACTGCTACTACAAATAATGGTGTTAGAATTATTATAAGGAGCGGCGCCGGGTGAAACACGACTGGTACTACTATTATTGATACTACTAATAATGGTGTTAGAATTACTATAAGGAGCAGTGCAGGGTGAAACACCACTGGCTCTACTCCTACTGCTACTACTAATAATGGTGGTAGAATTACTATAAGGAGCGGCGATGGGTGAAACACGACTGGTACTACTATTACTGCTACTTCTAATAATGGTGTTAGAATGACTATTAGGAGCTGCGCAGCGTGAAACACGACTTGTAGTACTATTACTGCTACTATTACAGCTACTACTAATAATGTTGTTAGAATTACTATAAGGAACAGCACAGCTTGAAACATGGCTGTTACTGCTATTACTGCTACTACTAATAATGTATGTAGAGTTACTAAAAGGAACTGCACAGCATGAAACATGACTGGTACTACTATTACTGCTACTACTATTAATGGTGTTAGGATTGCTATAAGGAGCAGCGCAGCATGAAACACGGCTGGTACTACTATTACTGCTACTACTAATAATGTTGCTATATTTACTATAAGGAATGGGGCAGTGTGAAACACAACTGGTTCTACTATTACTGCTACTACTTATAATGGCGTTAGAATTACTATAAGGAGCGGCGCAGTGTGAAACACGACTACTACTACTATTACTGCTACTGCTAATGGTGTTAGAATTGCTATAAGGAGCAGCGCAGCGTGAAACATGATTGGTACTACTATTGGTGCTACTTTTAATAATGGTGTTAGAATTACTGTAAGGAACGGCACAGCATGAAACACGACTGCTACTACTATTACTTCTACTACTAATAATTGTGCTAGAATTACTATAATGATCGGCGCAGTGTGAAACATGACTGGTTCTACTATTACTGCTACTACTAATAATGATATTAAAATTACTATAAGGAGCGGCGCAGTGTGGAACACGACTGGTACTACTATTACTGCTATTACTGCTACTATTAATAATGTTGTTAGAATTACTATAAGGAACGGCACAGCATGAAATACGACTGGTACTACTAATACTGCTACTACTAATAATAGTGTTAGTATTACTGTAAGGAGCGGCGCAGTGTGAAAAACGACTGGTACCACTATTACTGCTACTACTAATAATAGTGTTAGAATTATTATAAGGAGCGGCGCTGGGTGAAACACGACTGGTACTTCTATTACTGATACTACTGATAATGGTGTCAGAATTACTATAAGGAGCGGTGCAGGGTGAAACACGACTGGTACTACTGTTACTGCTACTACTAATAATGGTGGTAGAATTATTATAAGGAACAACGCAGCATGAAACACGACTGGTACCACTCTTACTGCTACTACTAATAATGTTGTTACAATTAGTATAAGGAAAGGGGCAGTGTGAAACACCACTGGTACTACTATTACTGCTACTACTAATAATGTTGTTAGAATTACTATATTGAGCGGCGCAGTGTGAAACACGACTAGTACTACTATTACTGCTACTACTAATAATGATATTAGATTTAGTATATGGAGCGGCTCAGTGTGGAACACGACTGGTACTACTATTACTGCTACTACTAATTATGTTGTTAGAATTACTATAAGGAGCGGCACAGCTTGAAACAAGACTGGTACTGCTATTACTGCTACTACTGATTAGGTTGTTAGAATTTCTATAAGGAATGGGGCAGTGTAAAACACGACTGGTACTACTATTACTGCTACTACTAATAATGGTGCTAGAATTACTATAAGGAACGGCGCAGCGTGAAACATGACTGGTTCTACTATTACTGCTACTACTAATAATGATATTAGAATTACTATAAGGAGCGGCGCAGCGTGGAACACGACTTGTACTACTATTACTGCTACTATTACTGCTACTACTAATAATGTTGTTAGAATTACTATAAGGAACGGCACAGCATGAAATATGACTGGTCCTACTAATACTGCTACTACTAATAATGGTGTTAGAATGACTGTAAGGAGCGGCGCAGTGTGAAACACGACTGAAACTACTATTACTGCTACTACTAATAATGGTGTTAGAATTATTATAAGGAGCGGCGCAGGGTGAAACACGACTGGTACTACTATTACTGACACTACTAATAATGGTGTTAGAATTAGTATAAGGAGCAGTGCAGGGTGAAACACGACTGGTACTACTACTACTGCTACTACTAATAATGATGGTAGAATTATTATAAGGAGCAGCGCAGCGTGGAATATGACTGGTACTACTATTAATGCTACTATTACTGCTACTACTAATAATGTTGTCAGAATTGCTATAAGGAACGGCACAGCATGAAACACGACTGGTACTATTAATCCTGCTACTACTAATAATGGTGTTAGAATTACTGTAAGGAGCGGCACAGTGTGAAACACGACTGGTATACTATTACTGCTACTACAAATAATGGTGTTAGAATTATTATAAGGAGTGGCGCAGGGTTAAACACGACTGGTACTACTATTATTGATACTACTAATAATGGTGGTAGAATTACTATAAGGAGCGGTGCATAGTGAAACATGACTAGTACTACTATTACTGCTACTACTAATAATGGTGTTAGAATGACTATAAGGAGCTGCGCAGCGTGAAAAACGACTTGTAGTACTATTATTGCTACTATTACTACTAATAATGTTGGTAGAATTACTATAAGGAACAGCACAGCTTGAAACATGGCTGGTACTGCTACTACTGCTACTACTAATAATGTATGTGGAGTTACTAAAAGGAACTGCGCAGCATGAAACATGACTGGTACTACTATTACTGCTACTACTAATAATGGTGTTAGAATTGCTATAAGGAGCAGTGCAGCATGAAACACGGCTGATACTACTATTACTGCTACTACTAATAATGTTGCTATATTTACTATAAGGAATGGGGCAGTGTGAAATACGACTGGTTCTACTATTACTGCTACTACTTATAATGGCGTTAGAATTACTATAACGAGCGGCGCAGTGTGAAACATGGCTAGTACTACTCTTACTGCTACTGCTAATAATGGTGTTAGAATTGCTATAAGGAGCAGCGCAGCGTGAAACACGACTGGTACTACTATTGGTGCTACTTTTAATAATGGTGTTAGAATTACTGTAAGGAACGGCACAGCATGAAACATGACTGGTACTACTATTAGTACTACTACTAATAATTGTGCTAGAATTACTATAATGAACGGCGTAGTGTGAAACATGAGTGGTTCTACTATTACTGCTACTACTAATAATGATATTAAAATTACTATAAGGAGCGGTGCAGCGTGGAACACGACTGGTGCTACTATTACTGCTATTACTGCTACTATTAATAATGTTGTTAGAATTACTATAAGGAACGGCACAGCATGAAACACGACTGGTACTACTAATACTGCTACTACTAATAATAGTGTTAGAATTACTGTAAGGAGCGGCGCAGTGTGAAAAACGACTGGTACTACTATTACTGCTACTACTAATAATAGTGTTAGAATTATTATAAGGAGCTGCGCCGCGTGGAACACGACTGGTACTACTATTACTGCTACTATTACTGCTACTACTAATAATGTTGTTACAATTACTATAAGGAAAGGGGCAGGGTGAAACACGACTGGTGCTACTATTACTGCTACTACTAATAATGTTTTTAGAATTAGTATAATGAGCGGCGCAGTGTGAAACACGACTAGTACTACTATTACTGCTACTACTAATAATGATATTAGATTTAGTATAAGGAGCGGCTCAGCGTGGAACATGACTGGTACTACTATTACTGCTACTATTACTGCTACTACTAATTATGTTGTTAGAATTACTATAAGGAGCGGCACAGCTTGAAATAAGACTGGTACTACTATTACTGCTACTACTGATTAGGTTGTTAGAATTTCTATAAGGAATGGGGCAGTGTGAAACACGACTGGTACTACTATTACTGCTACTACTAATAATGGTGCTAGAATTGCTATAAGGAACGGCGCAGTGTGAAACATGACTGGTTCTACTATTACTGCTACTACTAATATTGATATTAGAATTACTATAAGGAGCGGCGCAGCGTGGAACACACCTGGTAATACTATTACTGCTAATATTACTGCTACTACTAATAATGTTGTTAGAATTACTATAAGGAACGGCACAGCATGAAACATGACTGGTACTACTAATACTGCTACTACTAATAATGGTGTTAGAATGACTGTAAGGAGCGGCGCAGTGTGAAACACGACTAAAACTACTATTACTGCTACTACTAATAATGGTGTTAGAATTATTATAAGAAGTGGCGCAGGGTGAAACACGACTGGTACTACTATTACTGCTACTACAAATAATGGTGTTAGAATTATTATAAGGAGCAGGGCATTGTGGAATACGGCTGGTACTACTATTAATGCTACTATTACTTCTACTACTAATAATGTTGTTAGAATTACTATAAGGAACGGCACGGCATGAAACACGACTGGTACTATTAATCCTGCTACTACTAATAATGGTGTTAGAATTACTGTAAGGAGCGGCACAGTGTGAAACACGACTGGTACTACTATTACTGCTACTACAAATAATGGTGTTAGAATAATTATAAGGAGCGGCGCCGGGTGAAACACGACTGGTACTACTATTATTGATACTACTAATAATGGTGTTAGAATTACTATAAGGAGCAGTGCAGGGTGAAACACCACTGGCACTACTCCTACTGCTACTACTAATAATGGTGGTAGAATTACTATACGGAGCGGCGATGGGTGAAACACGACTGGTACTACTATTACTGCTACTTCTAATAATGGTGTTAGAATGACTATAAGGAGCTGCGCAGCGTGAAACACGACTTGTAGTACTATTACTGCTACTATTACAGCTACTACTAATAATGTTGTTAGAATTACTATAAGGAACAGCACAGCTTGAAACATGGCTGTTACAGCTATTACTGCTACTACTAATAATGTATGTAGAGTTAATAAAAGGAACTGCGCAGCATGAAACATGACTGGTACTACTATTACTGCTACTACTATTAATGGTGTTAGGATTGCTATAAGGAGCAGCACAGCGTGAAACACGGCTGGTACTACTATTACTGCTACTACTAATAATGTTTCTATATTTACTATAAGGAATGGGGCAGTGTGAAATACTACTGGTTCTACTATTACTGCTACTACTTATAATGGCGTTAGAATTACTATAAGGAGTGGCGCAGTATGAAACATGACTAGTACTACTATTACTGCTACTGCTAATATTAGTGTTAGAATTGCTATAATGAACAGCACAGCGTGAAACACGACTGGTACTACTATTGGTGCTACTTTTAATAATGGTGTGAGAATTACTGTAAGGAATGGCACAGCATGAAACATGACTGGTACTACTATTAGTACTACTACTAATAATTGTGCTAGAATTACTATATTGAACAGCGCAGTGTGAAACATGACTGGTTCTACTATTACTGCTACTACTAATAATGATATTAAAATTACTATAAGGAGCGGTGCAGAGTGGAACACAACTGGTGCTACTATTACTGCTATTACTGCTACTATTAATAATGTTGTTAGAATTACTATAATGAACGGCACAGCATGAAACACGACTGGTACTACTAATACTGCTACTACTAATAATAGTGTTAGAATTACTGTAAGGAGCGGCTTAGTGTGAAAAACGACTGGTACTACTATTACTGCTACTACTAATAATAGTGTTAGAATTATTATAAGGAGCTGCGCCGGGTGAAACACCACTGGTACTACTATTACTGCTACTACTAATAATGGTGGTAGAATTATTATAAGGAGCAGCGCAGCGTGGAACACGACTGGTACTACTATTACTGCTACTATTACTGCTACTACTAATAATGTTGTTACAATTACTATAAGGAACGGGGCAGTGTGAAACACGACTGGTGCTACTATTACTGCTACTACTAATAATGTTGTTAGAATTAGTATAATGAGCGGCGCAGTGTGAAACACGACTAGTACTACTATTACTGCTACTACTAATAATGATATTAGATTTAGTATAAGGAGCGGCTCAGCGTGGAACACGACTGGTACTACTATTACTGCTACTATTACTGCTACTACTAATTATGTTGTTAGAATTACTATAAGGAGCGGCACAGCTTGAAATAAGACTGGTACTACTATTACTGCTACTACTGATTAGGTTGTTAGAATTTCTATAAGGAATGGGGCAGTGTGAAACACGACTGGTACTACTATTACTGCTACTACTAATAATGGTGCTAGAATTGCTATAAGGAACGGCGCAGCGTGAAACATGACTGGTTCTACTATTACTGCTACTACTAATATTGATATTAGAATTACTATAAGGAGCGGCGCAGCGTGGAACACGCCTGGTAATACTATTACTGCTAATATTACTGCTACTACTAATAATGTTGTTAGAATTACTATAAGGAACGGCACAGCATGAAACATGACTGGTACTACTAATACTGCTACTACTAATAATGGTGTTAGAATGACTGTAAGGAGCGGCGCAGTGTGAAACACGACTGAACCTACTATTACTGCTACTACTAATAATGGTGTTAGAATTCTTATAAGAAGCGGCGCAGGGTGAAACACGACTGGTACTACTATTACTGCTACTACAAATAATGGTGTTAGAATTATTATAAGGAGCAGCGCAGCGTGGAATACGACTGGTACTACTATTAATGCTACTATTACTGCTAATACTAATAATGTTGTTAGAATTACTATAAGGAACGGCATGGCATGAAACACGACTGGTACTATTAATCCTGCTACTACTAATAATGGTGTTAGAATTACTGTAAGGAGTGGCACAGTGTGAAACACGACTGGTACTACTATTACTGCTACTACAAATAATGGTGTTAGAATTATTATAAGGAGCGGCGCCGGGTGAAACACGACTGGTACTACTATTATTGATACTACTAATAATGGTGTTAGAATTACTATAAGGAGCAGTGCAGGGTGAAACACCACTGGCACTACTCCTACTGCTACTACTAATAATGGTGGTAGAATTACTATAAGGAGCGGCGATGGGTGAAACACGACTGGTACTACTATTACTGCTACTTCTAATAATGGTGTTAGAATGACTATATGGAGCTGCGCAGCGTGAAACACGACTTGTAGTACTATTACTGCTACTATTACAGCTACTACTAATAATGTTGTTAGAATTACTATAAGGAACAGCACAGCTTGAAACATGGCTGTTACTGCTATTACTGCTACTACTAATAATGTATGTAGAGTTACTAAAAGGAACTGCGCAGCATGAAACATGACTGGTACTACTATTACTGCTACTACTATTAATGGTGTTAGGATTGCTATAAGGAGCAGCGCAGCGTGAAACACGGCTGGTACTACTATTACTGCTACTACTAATAATGTTGCTATATTTACTATAAGGAATGGGGCAGTGTGAAACATGACTGGTTCTACTATTACTGCTACTACTTATAATGACGTTAGAATTACTATAAGGAGCGGCGCAGTGTGAAACACGACTACTACTACTATTACTGCTACTGCTAATGGTGTTAGAATTGCTATAAGGAGCAGCGCAGCGTGAAACATGATTGGTACTACTATTGGTGCTACTTTTAATAATGGTGTTAGAATTACTGTAAGGAACTGCACAGCATGAAACACGACTGCTACTACTAATAGTTCTACGACTAATAATTGTGCTAGAATTACTATAATGATCGGCGCAGTGTGAAACATGACTGGTTCTACTATTACTGCTACTACTAATAATGATATTAAAATTACTATAAGGAGCGGCGCAGTGTGGAAAACGACTGGTACTACTATTACTGCTATTACTGCTACTATTAATAATGTTGTTAGAATTACTATAAGGAACGGCACAGCATGAAACACGACTGGTACTACTAATACTGCTACTACTTATAATAGTGTTAGTATTACTGTAAGGAGCGGCGCAGTGTGAAACATGACTGGTTCTACTACTACTATTACTTCTACTACTAATAATTATAGTAGAATTAGTATAAGGAGTGGCGCAACGTGGAACACTACTATTACTGCTACTATTACTGCTACTACTAATAATGTTGTTAGAATTACTATAAGGAACGGCACAGTGTGGAACACGACTGGTACTAGTAATACTGCTACTACTAATAATGGTGTTAGAATTACTATAATGAGTAGCGCAGCTTGAAACAAGACTGGTACTGCTATCACTGCTACTACTAATTATGGTGTTAGAATTACTATAAGGAATTGAGCAGTGTGAAACACGACTGGTACTACTATTACTGCTACTACTAATAATGGTGGTAGAATTATTATAAGGAGCGGCGCAGGGTGAAACACGACTGGTACTACTATTACTGATACTACTAATAATGGTGTTAGAATTACTATAAGGAGTGGTGCAGAGTGAAACACGACTGGTACTTCTGTTACTGCTACTACTAATAATGGTGGTAGAATTATTATAAGGAGCGACGCAGCGTGAAACACGACTGGTACTGCTATTAGTGCTACTACTAATAATGGTGTTAGAATTACTGTAAGGTATTGCGCAGCATGAAACGTGACTGGTACCACTCTTACTGCTTCTACTAATAATGTTGCTACAATTACTATAAGGAAAGTGGCAGTGTGAAACACGACTGGTACTACTATTACTGCTACTACTAATAATGTTAGAATTACTAAAATGAGCGGCGCAGTGTGAAACACGACTAGTGCTACTATTACTGCTACTACACTAATGATATTAGATTTAGTATAAGGAGCTGCTCAGCGTGGAACACGACTGGTACTACTATTACTGCTACTATTACTGCTACTACTAATTATTTTGTTAGAATTACTATAAGGAGCGGTACAGCTTGAAACAAGACTGGTACTACTATTACTATTACTGCTACTACTGATTAGGTTGTTAGAATTTCTATAAGGAATGGGGCAGTGTGAAACACGACTGGTACTACTATTACTGCTACAACTAATAATGGTGCTAGAATTACTATAAGGAACGGCGCAGCGTGAAACATGACTTGTTCTACTATTACTGCTACTACTAATAATGATATTAGAATTACTATAAGGAGCGGCGCAGCGTTGAACACGACTGGTACTACTATTACTGCTACTATTACTACTACTACTAATAATGTTGTAAGAATTACTATAAGGAACGGCACAGCATGAAACATGACTGGTACTACTAATACTGCTACTAGTAATAATGGTGTTAGAATGACTGTAAGGAGCGGCGCAGTTGAAACACGACTGAAACTACTATTACTGCTACTACTAATAATGGTGTTAGAATTATTATAAGGAGCGGCGCAGGGTGAAACACGACTGGTACTATTATTACTGACGCTACTAATAATGGTGTTAGAATTACTATAAGAAGGTGTGCAGGGTGAAACACGACTGGTACTACTACTACTGCTACTACTAATAATGATGGTAGAATTATTATAAGGAGCAGCGCAGCGTGGAATACGACTGGTACTACTATTAATGCTACTATTATTATTATTATTTTTTTATTTATTTTTTTAGCTACTACTAATAATGTTGCTAGAATTACTATAAGGAACGGCACAGCATGAAACACGACTGGTACTACTAATCCTGGTCCTACTAATAATGGTGTTAGAATTACTGTAAGGAGCAGCACAGTATGAAACACGACTGGTACTACTATTACTGCTACTAGAAATAATGGTGTTAGAATTATTATACGGAGCGGCGCAGGGTGAAACACGACTGGTACTACTATTATTGATACTACTAATAATTGTGCTAGAATTACTATAAGGAGCAGTGCAGGGTGAAACACCACTGGCACTACTATTACTACTACTACTAATAATGGTATTAGAATGACTATAAGGAGCTGTGCAGCGTGAAACACGAGTTGTAGTACTATTACTGCTACTATTACTGCTACTACTAATAATGGTGTTAGGATTGCTATAAGGAGCAGCACAGCTTGAAACATGGCTGGTACTACTATTACTGCTACTACTAATAATGTTGCTATATTTACTATAAAGTATGGGGCAGTGTGAAACACGACTGGTTCTACTATTACTGCTACTACTTATAATGGCGTTAGAATTACTATAAGGAGCGGTGCAGTGTGAAACACGACTAGTACTACTATTACTGCTACTGCTAATAATAGTGTTTGAATTGCTATAAGGAGCAGCGCAGGGTGAAACACGACTGGTACTACTATTGCTGCTATTTTTAATAATGGTGTGAGAATTACTGTAAGGAACGGCACAGCATGAAACACGACTATTAGTACTACTACTAATAATTGTGCTAGAATTACTATAATGAACGGCGCAGTGTGAAACATGACTGGTTCTACTATTACTGCTACTACTAATAATGATATTAAAATTACTATAAGGAGCGGCACAGCGTGGAACACAACTGGTACTACTATTACTGCTACTATTTCTGCTACTATTAATAATGTTGTTAGAATTACTATAAGGAACGGCACAGCATGAAACCCGACTGGTACTACTAGTACTGCTACTACTAATAATGGTGTTAGAATTACTGTAAGGAACGGCGCAGCATGAAACACGACTGGTACCACTCTTACTGCTACTACTAATAATGTTGTTAGAATTACTATTAAGAGCGGTGCAGTGTGAAACACGACTGGTTCTACTATTACTGCTACTACTAATAATGATATTAGATTTACTATAAGGAGCGGCTTAGCGTGGAACACGACTGGTAGTACTATTACTGCTACTACTAATAATGGTGTTAGAATTACTGTAAGGAACGGCGCAGTATGAAAGACGGCTGGTACTACTATTACTGCTACTACTAATATTGGTGTTAGAATTATTATAAGGAGCGGCGCAGGGTGAAACATGACTGGTACTACTATTACTGCTACTACTAATAATGGTGGTTGAATTATTATAAGGAGCGACGCAGCGTGAAACACGACTGGTACTACTATTAGTGCTACTACTAATAATGGTGTTAGAATTACTGTAAGGAACGGCGCAGCATGAAACACGACTGGTACCACTCTTACTGCTACTACTAATAATGTTGTTACAATTACTATAAGGAAAGGGGCAGTGTGAAACACGACTGGTACTACTATTACTGCTACTACTAATGATGTTGTTAGAATTACTATTAAGAGCGGTGCAGTGTGAAACACGACTGGTTCTACTATTACTGCTACTACTAATAATGATATTAGATTTACTATAAGGAGCGGCTTAGCGTGGAACACGACTGGTAGTACTATTACTGCTACTATTACGGCTACTTCTAATTATGTTGTTAGAATTACTATAAGGAGCGGCACAGCTTGAAACAAGACTGGTACTCCTATTACTGCTACTACTAATTAGGTTGATAGAATTTCTATAAGGAATGGGGCAGTGTGAAACACGACTGCTACTACTAGTACTGCTACTGCTAATAATGGTGCTAGAATTAGTACAAGGAACGGCGCAGCGTGAAACATGACTGGTTCTACTATTACTGCTACTCCTAATAATGATATTAGAATTACTATAAGGAGTGGCGCAGCGTGGAACACGACTGGTACTACTATTACTGCTACTATTACTGCTACTACTAATAATGTTGTTAGAATTACTATAAAGATCGGCACAGCATGAAACATGACTGGTACTACTAATACTGCTACTACTAATAATGGTGTTAGAATGACTATAAGGAGCGGCGCAGTGTGAAACACGACTGAAACTACTATTACTGCTACTACTACTAATAATGATGTTAGAATTATTATAAGGAGCGGCGCAGGGTGAAACACGACTGGTACTACTACTACTGCTACTACTAATAATGATGGTAGAATTATTATAAGGTGCAGCGTAGCGTGGAATACGACTGGTACTACTATTAATGATACTATTACTGCTACTACTAATAATGTTGTTAGAATTATTATAAGGAACGGCACAGCATGAAACACGACTGGTACTACTAATCCTGCTACTACTAATAATGGTGTTAGAATTACTGTAAGGAGCGGCACAGTGTGAAACACGACTGGTACTACTATTACTGCTACTACTAATAATGGTGTTAGAGTTATTATAAGGAGTGGCGCAGGGTGAAACTACGACTGGTACTACTATTATTGATACTACTCATAATGGTGTTAGAATTACTATAAGGAGCAGTGCAGGGTGAAACACCACTGGCACTACTACTACTGCTACTAATAATAATGGTGGTAGAATTATTATAAGGAGCGGTGCAGCGTGAAACACGACTAGTACTACTATTACTGATACTACTAATAATGGTGTTAGAATTACTATAAGGAGCAGTGCAGGGTGAAACACGACTGGTAATACTGTTACTGCTACTACTAATAATGGTGGTAGAATTATTATAAGGAGCAGCGCAGCGTCAAACACGACTGGTACTACTATTAGTGCTACTACTAATAATGTTGTTAGAATTACTATAATGAGCGGCGCAGTGTGAAACACGACTGGTACTACTATTAATGCTACTACTAATAATGTTGTTAGAATTACTATAAGGAGTGGTGCAGAGTGAAACACGACTGGTACTTCTGTTACTGCTACTACTAATAATGGTGGTAGAATTATTATAAGGAGCGACGCAGCGTGAAACACGACTGGTACTGCTATTAGTGCTACTACTAATAATGGTGTTAGAATTACTGTAAGGTATTGCGCAGCATGAAACATGACTGGTACCACTCTTACTGCTTCTACTAATAATGTTGCTACAATTACTATAAGGAAAGTGGCAGTGTGAAACACGACTGGTACTACTATTACTGCTACTACTAATAATGTTAGAATTACTAAAATGAGCGGCGCAGTGTGAAACACGACTAGTGCTACTATTACTGCTACTACTAGTAATGATATTAGATTTAGTATAAGGAGCTGCTCAGCGTGGAACACGACTGGTACTACTATTACTGCTACTATTACTGCTACTACTAATTATTTTGTTAGAATTACTATAAGGAGCGGTACAGCTTGAAACAAGACTGGTACTACTATTACTATTACTGCTACTACTGATTAGGTTGTTAGAATTTCTATAAGGAATGGGGCAGTGTGAAACACGACTGGTACTACTATTACTGCTACAACTAATAATGGTGCTAGAATTACTATAAGGAACGGCGCAGCGTGAAACATGACTTGTTCTACTATTACTGCTACTACTAATAATGATATTAGAATTACTATAAGGAGCGGCGCAGCGTTGAACACGACTGGTACTACTATTACTGCTACTATTACTACTACTACTAATAATGTTGTAAGAATTACTATAAGGAACGGCACAGCATGAAACATGACTGGTACTACTAATACTGCTACTAGTAATAATGGTGTTAGAATGACTGTAAGGAGCGGCGCAGTTGAAACACGACTGAAACTACTATTACTGCTACTACTAATAATGGTGTTAGAATTATTATAAGGAGCGGCGCAGGGTGAAACACGACTGGTACTATTATTACTGACGCTACTAATAATGGTGTTAGAATTACTATAAGAAGCTGTGCAGGGTGAAACACGACTGGTACTACTACTACTGCTACTACTAATAATGATGGTAGAATTATTATAAGGAGCAGCGCAGCGTGGAATACGACTGGTACTACTATTAATGCTACTATTATTATTATTATTTTTTTATTTATTTTTTTAGCTACTACTAATAATGTTGCTAGAATTACTATAAGGAACGGCACAGAATGAAACACGACTGGTACTACTAATACTGGTCCTACTAATAATGGTGTTAGAATTACTGTAAGGAGCAGCACAGTATGAAACACGACTGGTACTACTATTACTGCTACTAGAAATAATGGTGTTAGAATTATTATACGGAGCGGCGCAGGGTGAAACACGACTGGTACTACTATTATTGATACTACTAATAATTGTGCTAGAATTACTATAAGGAGCAGTGCAGGGTGAAACACCACTGGCACTACTATTACTACTACTACTAATAATGGTATTAGAATGACTATAAGGAGCTGTGCAGCGTGTAACACGAGTTGTAGTACTATTACTGCTACTATTACTGCTACTACTAATAATGGTGTTAGGATTGCTATAAGGAGCAGCACAGCTTGAAACATGGCTGGTACTACTATTACTGCTACTACTAATAATGTTGCTATATTTACTATAAAGTATGGGGCAGTGTGAAACACGACTGGTTCTACTATTACTGCTACTACTTATAATGGCGTTAGAATTACTATAAGGAGCGGTGCAGTGTGAAACACGACTAGTACTACTATTACTGCTACTGCTAATAATAGTGTTTGAATTGCTATAAGGAGCAGCGCAGGGTGAAACACGACTGGTACTACTATTGCTGCTATTTTTAATAATGGTGTGAGAATTACTGTAAGGAACGGCACAGCATGAAACACGACTATTAGTACTACTATTAGTACTACTACTAATAATTGTGCTAGAATTACTATAATGAACGGCGCAGTGTGAAACATGACTGGTTCTACTATTACTGCTACTACTAATAATGATATTAAAATTACTATAAGGAGCGGCGCAGCGTGGAACACAACTGGTACTACTATTACTGCTACTATTTCTGCTACTATTAATAATGTTGTTAGAATTACTATAAGGAACGGCACAGCATGAAACCCGACTGGTACTACTAGTACTGCTACTACTAATAATGGTGTTAGAATTACTGTAAGGAACGGCGCAGCATGAAACACGACTGGTACCACTCTTACTGCTACTACTAATAATGTTGTTAGAATTACTATTAAGAGCGGTGCAGTGTGAAACACGACTGGTTCTACTATTACTGCTACTACTAATAATGATATTAGATTTACTATAAGGAGCGGCTTTGCGTGGAACACGACTGGTAGTACTATTACTGCTACTACTAATAATGGTGTTAGAATTACTGTAAGGAGCGGCGCAGTATGAAAGACGGCTGGTACTACTATTACTGCTACTACTAATATTGGTGTTAGAATTATTATAAGGAGCGGCGCAGGGTGAAACATGACTGGTACTACTATTACTGCTACTACTAATAATGGTGGTTGAATTATTATAAGGAGCGACGCAGCGTGAAACACGACTGGTACTACTATTAGTGCTACTACTAATAATGGTGTTAGAATTACTGTAAGGAACGGCGCAGCATGAAACACGACTGGTACCACTCTTACTGCTACTACTAATAATGTTGTTACAATTACTATAAGGAAAGGGGCAGTGTGAAACACGACTGGTACTACTATTACTGCTACTACTAATGATGTTGTTAGAATTACTATTAAGAGCGGTGCAGTGTGAAACACGACTGGTTCTACTATTACTGCTACTACTAATAATGATATTAGATTTACTATAAGGAGCGGCTTAGCGTGGAACACGACTGGTAGTACTATTACTGCTACTATTACGGCTACTTCTAATTATGTTGTTAGAATTACTATAAGGAGCGGCACAGCTTGAAACAAGACTGGTACTCCTATTACTGCTACTACTAATTAGGTTGATAGAATTTCTATAAGGAATGGGGCAGTGTGAAACACGACTGCTACTACTAGTACTACTACTGCTAATAATGGTGCTAGAATTAGTACAAGGAACGGCGCAGCGTGAAACATGACTGGTTCTACTATTACTGCTACTCCTAATAATGATATTAGAATTACTATAAGGAGTGGCGCAGCGTGGAACACGACTGGTACTACTATTACTGCTACTATTACTGCTACTACTAATAATGTTGTTAGAATTACTATAAAGATCGGCACAGCATGAAACATGACTGGTACTACTAATACTGCTACTACTAATAATGGTGTTAGAATGACTATAAGGAGCGGCGCAGTGTGAAACACGACTGAAACTACTATTACTGCTACTACTACTAATAATGATGTTAGAATTATTATAAGGAGCGGCGCAGGGTGAAACACGACTGGTACTACTACTACTGCTACTACTAATAATGATGGTAGAATTATTATAAGGTGCAGCGTAGCGTGGAATACGACTAGTACTACTATTAATGATACTATTACTGCTACTACTAATAATGTTGTTAGAATTATTATAAGGAACGGCACAGCATGAAACACGACTGGTACTACTAATCCTGCTACTACTAATAATGGTGTTAGAATTACTGTAAGGAGCGGCACAGTGTGAAACACGACTGGTACTACTATTACTGCTACTACTAATAATGGTGTTAGAGTTATTATAAGGAGTGGCGCAGGGTGAAACACGACTGGTACTACTATTATTGATACTACTCATAATGGTGTTAGAATTACTATAAGGAGCAGTGCAGGGTGAAACACCACTGGCACTACTACTACTGCTACTAATAATAATGGTGGTAGAATTATTATAAGGAGCGGTGCAGCGTGAAACACGACTAGTACTACTATTACTGATACTACTAATAATGGTGTTAGAATTACTATAAGGAGCAGTGCAGGGTGAAACACGACTGGTAATACTGTTACTGCTACTACTAATAATGGTGGTAGAATTATTATAAGGAGCAGCGCAGCGTCAAACACGACTGGTACTACTATTAGTGCTACTACTAATAATGTTGTTAGAATTACTATAATGAGCGGCGCAGTGTGAAACACGACTGGTACTACTATTAATGCTACTACTAATAATGTTGTTAGAATTACTATAATGAGCGGCGCAGTGTGAAAGACGGCTGGTTCTACTATTACCGCTACTATTACTGCTACTATTAATTATGTTGTTAGAATTACTATAAGGAGCGGCGCAGCTTGAAACAAGACTGGTACTACTATTACTGGTACTACTAATTATGTTGTTAGAATTTCTAAAAGGAATGGGGCAGTGTGAAACACGACTGGTACTACTGTTACTGCTACTACTAATAATGGTGCTAGAATTACTATAAGGAACGGCGCAGTGTGAAACATGACTGGTTCTACTACTACTATTACTTCTACTACGAATAATTATAGTAGAATTAGTATAATGAGTAGCGCAACGTGGAACACTACTATTACTGCTACTATTACTGCTACTACTAATAATGTTGTTAGAATTACTATAAGGAACGGCACAGTGTGGAACACGACTGGTACTAGTAATACTGCTACTACTAATAATGGTGTTAGAATTACTGTAAGGAGCTGCACAGTGTGAAACACAAATGGTACTACAATTACTGCTACTATTAATAATGTTGGAAGAAATATTATAAGGAGCAGCGCAGCGTGAAACACGACTGGTACTACTATTACTGCTACTACTAATAATGGTGTTAGAATTACTGTAAGGAATGGCGTAGCGTGAAGCACGACTGGTACTTTACTGCTACTACTAATAATGTTGGTACAATTACTATAAGGAAAGGGGCAATGGGAAACACGACTGGTACTACTATTACTGCTACTAATAATAATGTTATTAGATTTATTATAAGGAAGCGGCGCAGCGTGGAAAACGACTCATACTACTATTACTGCTATTATTACTGCTACTATTAATTATGTTGTTAGAATTACTATAATGAGTGGCGCAGCTTGAAACAAGACTGGTACTGCTATTACTGCTACTACTAATAATGGTGTTGGAATTACTATAAGGAATGGGGCAGTGTGAAACACGACTGGTTCTACTATTACTGCTAATAGTAATTGTGTCCACACACACTAACCCCAGCAATGTTGCTGAGGGTGGGAACCAGAGGCACGGGGCCAAAGGGCGAGCCAGCCTCCACTATCTCATGAATACACAAAAGTGGGCTGCCCCTTGAATCAATTCCTATGTTTATCTACAGAGATCTATAGAGATGCACTACCAGTGGGGGCATCTCATAAAAAGTTACGGACTGGCCTCACACACCGCCCGGTGTCATGCTTCATCATCGGCTGTCCTCGCCCTCTAAAAACTTGGTTTGATAGAGGGCGGGCATCACCTGGAGACAGGGATGCACTTCTAAATCTAAGTGATGGCCGTCGGGGAGTGATAAGTGATTTAAAAACCATTACATTAGTCCATGTGCTATGCTTTATTCAAATGGTAAATGTATGGTGGTTAAAAACTAAGTGAACGGTGGTATGGGATATTATTCTCCCTTCACCGTATGAAATGCGGTCGACATGTTTCTGCTTGAGGTATCCCCGAAGGGTACGTAGCATTCTTCAGGACCTAAAAAGGGGGGAAAGGGAGGGTTATATACCCTATGTGTTCACTTCCTTTTAACTAGTGAAAAATGGAAGGAAAATCCTGTCGCTAGATCAGGGGAGGGGTTAAAAAAACACTATGTAGGTGGATACTTCCCTCTTGGTATAGTACCACTGAGAGTAACTCTGTAGAGAAAGGAAAAACAAAAACAAAACATACAAACCAAACCGTGTGAGTATGTAAACAAATAGTTTATAAACATCATCCATCCCGCGTCATACCTATAGCGCGCGTGGTGGTGTGAAGTGGTCTTTATGAGACACGTGGCAGGTGCAACGTGTACTCACACCGTTAAAAAGTGGTTGTAAACCAACTCTTACCCTGTATTTCTACCCTAAACGCTCCATTGGAGGGCTGAGGTGGAAGGACCTACTTAGACTTTCTGTAGGGAAAAAACACATAAAACCACTACTGGTAGTTAAGGGTTAGTCACCAGTATTCAGAAAGAACCAGGACCAAGGTTCCTAGTTAAAGCAAACATAACAAGGTGAAATCCAGAACTAATGGACCACCTATTCATTCAAGTTCACACCAGCATTCCTTCAGGCATACTCTTACTGTCTAGTTTCAGTGCTTCCAGCCGTACTTCCCGGAGGCGTCCTCTCTGTCTCCCCGCTGATGGTAAATGGTGAGATTCAGAGGGTTTTTATACTAAAGAGCTGTGACTAATTAGTGAGCTAATCAGTGTTAATTGGGCCCGTTAAGTGAGTTTCCTGTGTCCCTCTACGGGACTGCCTGACCGCCTGGTGGGAGGCATAACTGTAAATCGCCCCACCCAATTGGTCAAAACATGCCTCAAACACTACCAAGGCCATTAAGATAGTAAACAATGGGCTTGTGAGGTTTGTTTCCTGTGTCCCTCTTGCGTGAGCCTGACCGCCTGGTTGAGGGTGTGTATTCAATGAAGGTTTCGTTCGGCATTGGTCAAAACATGCCTCCAACACTATCAAGGCCATTTTAGATAGTTAAAAATGGGCTTGTGAGGTTTGTTTCCTGTGTCCCTCTTGCGTGAGCCTGACCGCCTGGTAGAGGGTGTGTATTCAAAAAGGTTACGTTCGGCATTGGTCAAACGGCGCCGATACCGATGTTATGGTCCTTCCCCTTCCTGCGGGAAAACAAATGCAGTTACGAGGTCATTAGCTCCCATGTTTGTGAGGAAGCCCATGTTCATTACCGGGTCTGATCAGTCTCCCGGTATTTGAGCATGTGCTGAAGTAGTGGGGAACCCGCTACCGCGCATGCGCCTAGGTGTATTCCGTGAGACGCTTGCCCTGCTATGGCTCCTATGCTTGTGCACTGATAACTACCAGCATGGATTACAGCAGGGGCCGCTCGAGATCCCCGTAAAGTGAGGGGATACCCCAAGAGTTCTAAACACTGTGAGAAAAATAAAGCAACATTACTCTGTTCATAATGGGATTACGGGCCAATGGTACCTCACTTGTTATATAGCTCTTTAGTATAAAAACCCTCTGAATCTCACCATTTACCATCAGCGGGGAGACAGAGAGGACGCCTCCAGAAAGAACGGCTGGAAGCACTGAAACTAGACAGTAAGAGTATGCCTGAAGGAATGCTGGTGTGAACTTGAATGAATAGGTGGTCCATTAGTTCTGGATTTCACCTTGTTATGTTTGCTTTAACTAGGAACCTTGGTCCTGGTTCTTTCTGAATACTGGTGACTAACCCTTAACTACCAGTAGTGGTTTTATGTGTTTTTCCCTACAGAAAGTCTAAGTAGGTCCTTCCACCTCAGCCCTCCCATGGAGCGTTTAGGGTAGAAATACAGGGTAAGAGTTGGTTTACAACCACTTTTTAACGGTGTGAGTACACGTTGCACCTGCCACGTGTCTCATAAAGACCACTTCACACCAGCACGCGCGCTATAGGTATGACGCGGGATGGATGATGTTTATAAACTATTTGTTTACATACTCACACGGTTTGGTTTGTATGTTTTGTTTTTGTTTTTCCTTTCTCTACAGAGTTACTCTCAGTGGTACTATACCAAGAGGGAAGTATCCACCTACATAGTGTTTTTAACCCCTCCCCTGATCTAGCGACAGGATTTTCCTTCCATTTTTCACTAGTTAAAAGGAAGTGAACACATAGGGTATATAACCCCCCCTTTTCCACCCTCTTTTTTAGGTCCTGAAGAATGCTACGTACCCTTCGGGGACACCTCAAGCAGAAACATGTTGACCGCATTTCATACAGTGAAGGGAGAATAATATCCCATACCACCGTTCACTTAGTTTTTAACCACCATACATTTACCATTTGAATAAAGCATAGCACATGGACTAATGTAATGGTTTTTAAATCACTTATCACTCCCCCATGGCCATCACTTAGATTTAGAAGTGCATCCCTGTCTCCAGGTGTATGCCCGCCCTCTATCAAACCAAGTTTTTAGAGGGCGAGGACAGCCGATGATGAAGCATGACACCGGGCGGTGTGTGAGGCCAGTCCGTAACTTTTTATGAGATGCCCCCACTGGTAGTGCATCTCTATAGAACTCTGTAGATAAACATAGGAATTGATTCAAGGGGCAGCCCACTTTTGTGTATTCAATAGTAATTGTGTTGCAATTACTATAAGGAGCGGCGCAGCATGAAACACGACTGGTGCTACTATTACTGCTAATAGTAATGATGTTAGAATTACTACAAGGAACAGCGCTACATGAAACACGACTGGTTCTACTATTACTGCTACTACTAATAATGTTGTTAGAATTACTATAAGGAACGGCACAGCATGAAACACGACTGGTACTATTAATCCTGCTACTACTAATAATGTTGTTAGAATTACTATAAGGAACGGCACAGTGTGAAACATGACTGATTCTACTATTACTGCTAACAGTAATGGTGTTAGAATTACTACAAGGAGCGGGGCAGTGTGAAACACGACTGGTTCTACTATTACTGCTACTACTAATAATGTTGTTAGAATTACTACAAGGAGCGGGGCAGTGTGAAACACGACTGGTTCTACTATTACTGCTACTACTAATAATGTTGTTAGAATTACTACAAGGAACGGGGCAGCGGGAAACATGACTGATTCTACTATTACTGCTAACAGTAATGGTGTTAGAATTACTACAAGGAGCGGGGCAGTGTGAAACACGACTGGTTCTACTATTACTGCTACTACTAATAATGTTGTTAGAATTACTACAAGGAACGGGGCAGCTTGAAACA
Organism: Calotriton arnoldi; assembly: GCA_963921515.1. NCBI lineage: Eukaryota > Metazoa > Chordata > Amphibia > Caudata > Salamandridae > Calotriton > Calotriton arnoldi. The sequence goes on from CAWUFW010001040.1 coordinate 3,133,772, forward strand.
AGACTGGTACTCCTATTACTGCTACTACTAATAATGGTGTTAGAATGACTGTAAGGAGCGGCGCAGCATGAAACACGACTGGTACTACTATTACTGCTAATAGTAATGATGTTAGAATTACTACAAGGAACAGCGCTACATGAAACACGACTGGTTCTACTATTACTGCTACTACTAATAATGTTGTTAGAATTACTATAAGGAACGGCGCAGCATGAAACACGACTGGTTCTACTATTACTGCTACTACTAATAATGTTGTTAGAATTACTATAAGGAACGGCACAGCATGAAACACGACTGGTACTATTAATCCTGCTACTACTAATAATGTTGTTAGAATTACTATAAGGAACGGGGCAGCGGGAAACATGACTGATTCTACTATTACTGCTAACAGTAATGGTGTTAGAATTACTACAAGGAGTGGTACAGTATAACACACTCCTAACACTACTATTACTGCTACTAATAATATGATCACCATTATTAAAGGTATTCTTGTTTAACTGGCAGCAGTTAGTTGCTGAGCAGAATTCAAGGAGGTCGCCCCCTCCGGGAGCACTGGCCTGTCTGATGGGACAGAAGGGGCAATTCCAGCCGAGGGTCACTTTACGTCCCGTGGTGGGAGGAGAAAGTGGGTGAAATGCGGATGGACGAGCAGAAGAGATAAAAGGAGGGAGAGGAAGAGCGAGGACAAACGATGAAGAGGGAGGAAGAGAAGGGTGCGTGAGAAGAGGATGGAAGAAGAGAGGAAAGAGGTGTCGACGGAGGAAGAGAAGGGGATGAGAGAGAAAAGGGGCGCACAAGAGGAAAGAGTGATGAAATAAAAAGGAAGGGAGAAGATCAAAGCATGCCAGAGGAGGGTATGGGCAGGGCTTTAAGTGGGCCGGGTCTCACCAGGTCTGAGCACCGGCAGTTTTTTTAGAGGGGCCTCGAAACGGGTCTCTATCGGGCTCTGTTTTGTGCCCTGGAGGCGGTCCGTTTTTTCGGGACTGCAGTGACAGCAGGCACATCGATGTGCGCGTGCTCACACTGCTCTTCTCACTAGTGGAGAAGTTACGGACGTCATGCCAGGTGAGCATTGTAAGAGAAGGGAAATCCTTTAAAGAGAGAAATTTTCTCTCTGGATTTCCCTTCTCTTTTTGATACGCAGGAGCAGCAACATCGTCGTGGTGTCAGCAGGGCTTTAAATGGAAGCTTTTTCAATATTATATAAAAAAAGCCATAGTTGCTGCTTATTTATCTTATGCAACTAACAACCATTGACAAAGCCAATAGTCCTGCCTTGTTGTAGGTATGATGTTACTTGTTGTATCATATATCTAGATGCAATGACAGAAACAGCAAAATACAAGTCGGGCGGCACACTATGCTAAGCACAGATTTTTAGCTTATGTGTTTTTAAGCCACACCCTTAATTACATTGGCCACGCCCCTTTCAGAGACCCCCCAGGTTTTTCATCCCACTTAAAGCCCTGGGTATGGGACATGGAATAGAGTGAGAAGGGAATGTCAGGGAACGGAAGAGGCCAAAGATACATTGAGAGACAAGATAATAAGCCTAGACAGTGAACAAAGGAAGAAGGGAGGAAAAGAAGGAAAAGAGCCGGAGTGAAGATGTGTTTGCAGGAGAGGGAAGATGGAATAATGACCTTCAACGACGAATTCATTCTGTTTTAGAGTTTAGTAGGAATATTTGTAATAAATATATATTTTGAGAGAATGCCTGTAATACAATCGTACACTTTACATCTTTGTTGTGGTTTTATTGGTCCGTTTGCAAAATAAACTAATCAATAGATTGAGTCCTAAAGAATCAGAAGAGAGAAAGGTGGTGAGAGGAGGGAGTACAGCGCTTCATGGGTGAGAGGAGGAGCACAACTCTTCAGGGATGAGAGGAGGAGCACAGCACTTCACGGGTGAGAGGAGGAGTACAGCACTTCATGGGTGAGAGGAGGAGCACAGCGCTTCATGGGTGAGAGGAGGAGCACAGCACTTCATGGGTGAGAGGAGGAGCACAGCGCTTCATGGGTGAGAGGAGGATTACAGCACTTCAGGGGTGAAAGGAGGAGCCCAGCGCTTCAGGTGTGAGAGGGAGGAGCACAGCTCTTCAGGAGTGAGAGGAGGAGCACAGCACTTCAGGGGTGAGAGGAGGAGCACACTGCTTCAGGGGTGAGAGGAGGAGCACAGCACTTTAGGGGTGAGAGTAGGAGCACAGCGCTTCAGGGGTGAGAGGTAGGAGCACAGCATTTCAGGGGTGAGAGGAGGAGCACAGCACTTCATGGGTGAGAGGAGGAGCACAGCGCTTCATGGGTGAGAGGAGGAGTACAGCACTTCAGGGGTGAGAGGAGGAGCACAGCACTTCATGGGTGAGAGGAGGAGCACAGCGCTTCATGGGTGAGAGGAGGAGTACAGCACTTCAGGGGTGAGAGGAGGAGCACAGCCCTTCAGGAGTGAGGCAGTGCTACAATGTAATCCATGAACCCAAGCTTCTATCTCACCCATCACCTTCCACCGGCCTCCCCCACCCATGCATCCAGTTAACCCTTTCTACTGCAGCTGGTGTCAGCAACCACGCACTCGCTGGTGGTCCCAGTGTAATATGCAGCAAAAAAGGATAGCCAATATGCATGGTGAAAATATATTTATTGTATAGCTCTATAAATATGTACTCATAAAAGGAGTTTCAAATAAATAGTTTAGGAGTTAGGTGTAAAACTAGACACATAAGAGCTATATAAAATATTCATTTTCTAGTTCCCAAGAGTCTTGAAATGTGGCAATAAAATAATGTGCATTATTGTCTTAGAGCTTCCGGATTTGTGTATTGCGTTGTGGGAAGCCCGGTGTTTGTTGACATTAGTTAACATGGTCTTACTGCAGATTAGCGCGCAAGAATACGTTCTAATGACCATCCATCTGAATGCTCCTCCTTTTATCTACAACTGAAGGTTGAAAGGCTGCTCTTGTGCTGCTGCTGCCTGCACCTGTGGCCTCCTGGTATCACACACCGTTCTGGGTGTGTTGTCAGCGGTGAACATTAATGGTGACTCCGATATACTGCAGGTTTATCTAGCGCTCCGACTCAGGTGTTCCGGCTCTGTGTGCGCATAAACTGTTTTGTTTTTCTGAAGTGAGTACAGCTGTCGGTGGTCTTCCCCTGTGACAGAGGCTGCTGAGGGTCCACGGACCCTGAGGTCCTGCCCACAGGGTCGTGCGGAGATTATCCAGGAACACCGGCGCCCGAGACACTTCGTAATCAGAAAGAGATTGTTGAGGGTCACACGGGCCCCTGAGGTCCATCTCACAGGCCACAGTCAGGGGTTGTTGAGGGTCACCAGCCCCTAGAGTCCCTCTCTATGCGACAGAGGTTGTTGAGGGTCACTGGCACTTGAGGTCCGTCCCAGGGTCAGTCAGAGGTTGTTGAGGGTCACAAGCTGAGAGGTTCCTCTCACAGGCTACAGTCAGGGGTTGCTGGGGTCACTGGCCCCTGGGGTCCCTCTCAATGACACGTAGGCTGTGAGTGTCGCCGGTCCCTGAGGACCCTCTCACGGGCCACAGTCGGAGTCCCCCGAGTCCACACTGGACGTGTTCCAGCTGCTCAGCTCTGCCCTCTGCTGGAGGTGCAGGGACTGCGTGCTCCTCCGCAGGGACTCCAGCGACTGCAGGAAGGACCTCCGAGCCCTCTCCTCATCCACGGCCGAGGTGCCCTCCTCCTCCACCTCCTGGATCTCCCCGCAGGTCACCCGCAGGGTCCGGAGCCTGACCAGCTGGGGCCTCCTCTGCCGGCTTCGAGGCGCCTCGGCCTGGGTGGGTCGGGCGAGCTCCTGGGTGAGGTGGGTGCACCGAGGCATCACCTCCTGGTAGCTGGACCACATGCTCAGCATCTCCGCCTGCTTCCGGCACTACACAGAGGAGGGCACACGGGCACTACACAGAGAGGTAAGCAGGATTGTGCAAACATGGAAAGTTCACACAAGCACAGCTTAGGATCAAATATGAAGAGGCCTCAAATAGGCAAACCACTAGTCCCACACCCGAAGAGTACACTGCGAGGTACACTCAAGTATCACACACGTAAAGGCACATACATTTACCACATAAACGTGGGTACAAATTGGGTTTGGTACACATGTGTGAGAGCGAAGAAAACAGGCACAGCAGAGGGGGTACGCAAGGAAAGTACACAGGAGCAGAACTGACGCAGGGGTGCGGTAATGAAGGGGTACACAAAAGCACCACACACTGGAGGATACACACAAGGGTTGAAGGAAGTGACCCGATTAGGGTCACCCGGGTCACTCGCGACCACCTCTCAGCCTTCCATACAAATGAAGAGTCGGTCAGACAGTAGAGAATACAAACCAAAGTTATTTATTAGAATGCGCTCGAGTGGAGTCCAGTCTGACCAGCCTCCTTGGATTGCTGCAGAGGGACTGACTCCCCCCCAACATGGAGATACATGATATACACTTCCAATACCCCTAAAGACACGCCACAACTGGAATTTTCCAGTTGGTAGCTGGTGAACAAAGGAGATACAGAAGGATGAGCTGCAATCCTAAGACCGGGTACATGCTATCTCAGTTCCAAGGTTATTCTGCCTGTGCCCGCCACTCTGAGGGTAGGAGCGGGCCTATCTAGCGGGAAAGGTATGCAATAATGAGACAGTCTACTCATTAGTACAACGAAGCTCAACCTTGAGGCTGCTTTCTGCTGAGGCAAACAGAGTTTCGATCATGATACAAAATGGCGGCTGAATACAAAATGGTGCCTCAAATGCTAACTTAAATCGCACAATGCTAGAAGGAGTCGACCGAAAGCATTTTCCAGTTCAACAGACCCTCCTTTTAGCATTTGATAATAATTTTGTCTAGTGTTGGGAAACAAATAACTTTTTGCAGATTAGGAAGACTACTATTAAATGGTAATACTCACATTATCAATATTCAAAATTCCTTCATCTATAGACATCAAGTCTTGAATACCCTGCATCATCATGGCCGTGGCCTTCTGGTCATGCACTGGAACCTTGGGTCTGGGTGTCGGTGTTTTTATACAGTAAGCACAGCAAGCAGGGATGCAATGTATGCATATGCAACAGGTGAAAATTATACCAGCAATTGCCACTAGTAAGATAAGGATCTTCCAACCCCAGGATGCTAGTAGACCCCAGAACCAACCAGAAAGAGTCCAGGTACCATTCTCTTAGTGGATGTCAGATGAGAGCTTATGCAACTTCTGTATAGCTGCATATGCATTAGGGGCGTGATCTGGAATGTACACGCAGCAGCTGCTGCTGATGACACGACAGGCCCCTCCCCGATCAGCCAGGATGACATCTAACACCATCCGATTTTGTAGAGCAACAAGCCTCGTAGCCTGGAGCTCAGCTTTTAATATTGGTCAAAATTCCTGCTGTGGTATTAATGACCCCTTCTATAACCCTGGTGAGCCGATGATTGTTAAGGCTATTGGACATAGGGCCCCAAAAGGTTAGGTTACCCTTCATAGCATCTGTGAACTGCTGCAGAGTGGTATCTGTCTGATCTATGTCTTCGGTATTAATAACCCTTCTAAATCGGGACAGATGGGCATTCCTACGCTGCAATTGATGGTCCTTATGGTAATTGGGCGGTGCTATGTACACTGGGGGAAGGAGAAAAGAGAGATAACATATACCTGACCATTCCCTAGGGAGCCAGACATAAGCTTGAGACCCAGAAACAAAGTAGACATTATGCGGTGGGAGTAAAGGCGGGCTACTGTTAGTGCTCAATGTGTATGTATAGTTGCAATTACTCTTCCCCACTTTCACCTTCCCAAGTCCTCGAACACAGAAACCAGCTGTTGTGTTGACTACCGATTCTGGCATTGCCTCATCCTGAGTAATATTGCGCCGTTGAAAGGAGCGAAAATATTCAGTGACATTAAACCCTTGGAAATTCAGCATTTCATTTCGAAGCCATGGTACATTTTTCTCTCTCTCATATATATATTCATACAGGCTGTCAGGGACAATGTATCAGGAGTCCCTCCTGCTCCTGGGGTAAACCCTTGGTGGACACGTATATATTCTAACACTGTGTGATAATCAGCAGACGTCATATTCATAGTAGAAGAATGATAATGAATCTATACCATAGTAAACAATTCATACCACCCCTCGCAGCTCCCCAAATAAGACATTGGCATCGACAGCAGAACATCACTCTTATGTGTAACCGAGGGGAGCAGACCACAGATCCAGCAATTAGTAACATTAGACGTATTATGGGCTTGGTGAAGCATTTGCAAGAATACATTGTCTACATATATTTTGCAATGTTCTCCTTTATGGGGGGCCAAAGTAACAAACGTGTGTTCAGGGGGAACAGGCGTTGTACCAACCAGGGAATGCACTGGGTATTTCTCCTCCATGAACCATGCTATACCAAGTACTATTATTAGGAAAATTACAACAATCGCGACAAAAACTATCTTACTCTTTGTGGACCAACTAGACCAACCAGATCCATACCGCTCTAAACGCGGTGCCGCAAACGGCCGCTCTTCCTCAATACCAAATGGGTAAATTTTAATCAGAGGAAAGGAAATGTAATAACACCAATGGCAAAAAGACAAAAGGGGGCAAATGTTCCCAGCGTCCATCAGAGCCTCGCTGGTAGACTCCTATGGTTCATCAACGTTGGTGCTATTGAGCACCGGCGGTGGAGCTAAGCGATCCCAGCTCTTTGAGGAGATCCCACGTCGATCAAGATAAGGTGCCCCCCTCCAAGGGAGCACGTTCAATTTATCCTATCCAATGTCTGAACAATGCACCAATTTCGTCTGTCCCTATGCTACTGTTGCCTGACTTATCGAGTCCATCCCTGCTAATCTGACTTTTCCTTTGGTGCACTGTTCCTCCATCGAGGGCGCAGATTGTACCTAGCTACTCCAGGCACAGAGGGGTCAGCATAAAGGGGCTCAGGGGAATCAGACACAGAGGGGCCAATAGAACGGGGCTCTTGGAGGGCCCTGACTTCAGGGGGCACTGCCGCATTCAACACTGCATCTTTTTCCTCCTCCATCTGGGTCCACGCCAGCTGGGCATCTGAGAAGGGAACAAAGCGGGGCACCTGTTCCCCCTCTGAATCCCCAATGCCATCAAGGGCCCAATGATCATAGGGCAGGGGCAAAGGCACTCTGTGGCAGTGTTGGGTATGAATCCAGTTCTTTAAGCCGGTGACCTTCACGGCGGTGCGGGTGGCAAGGAGCACCTGTACTGGCCTCTTCCACCGCGGCTCCAGACTTCCTTTCCTCTGAAAATGTTGCACTAAAACAAAATCACCAGGCCGAATGTCGTGTCCTGGCCCCTCAGGTGTTGGCGGAAGAGCGTCTTGGATCTGTTGGTGAATAGAATGCAGACTTTTAGTTAACTCATACAGGTAGTCTACCAACAGAGGATATTCAATTTCTGAAAATTTACGAGGCCGTGGGACGCCCCACACGTTCGCTGGGCATCCAAACATGACCTCGTAAGGTGACAGTCCTGTCCTAGAGTGTGCCGTGACTCTTGTAGACGAAAGGGCTAATGGTAAAGCATCTGGCCACTGCAACCCTGTGCTCTCCTGAATCTTTGCCAAGTTCAGTACCGTTGTACTTCTCAACTAAGCCTGCTGACTGGGGGTGATGTGTGGCATGAAATTTCGTTTTGATATGTAGACCTTCACATACTAACTGGATGACCTTCGAATTAAAATGGCTGCCGTTATCACTCCAAATCAAGCGGGACAAATCGAAACGAGGGAAAAACTCCTTAGGAGTGCCTTTGCAGTTGCCACGGCTGTGTTTTCTTTAGTGGGGTAAGCCTCAACCCATTTACTGAATGCACAAACAACCACTAACACATATTTTAAATTGTTGACTCGCTCCATTTCAATGAAGTCCATCTAAAAGACCTCAAAAGGAAAAGAGGGAGGTGCAAAATTACCAGGGGGTGTAGGGGTACCTTTCCCAGGATTATACATCATGCATACCATACAGTATTTGACCAGGTGGGCGGCCGTCGTTGGGATATTGTCATTCTGCCATACAGGGTCTAACAATTTACAAATGCCTTTTGCACTGATATGGGCCGGCCCGTGCACCATAGTGACTACAGGGAGAACGTATGCATCTGGTAACATCCACCTCTGTTTCCCTGACTTATACGTCCAACACCCATCCACATCCAAACGTGCTGTGCTTTCCTGCCATACTGCTAACTCCTCAATCGTTGCCTCGCTCTGAATCTCTTTAACATTTGCCAACGTATCCTCAAACATGGTAACCTCGGGCACCCACCTAGCGGGACCTGCCACAAACATCTTTTTCATCTTCGTTCGAGCTGTCTCCTTAGCTGTCGGATCTGCAAATGCATTCCCCCTACCCACGTTGTCAGTGATTGCCCTGTGGGCGCTGCACTTCACCACTGCTAATTTCTTGGGGAGTGTCAAAGCCGACAAAAGCCTATATATCAAAGGGCCATTCTGGATCCTCATCCCATGGGAAGTGAGAAACCCTCTCTCTGCCCAGAGCCGTTCAAAATTATGGGTGACTCCGAAAGCATACTGGCTGTCAGTATAAACATTGACAGCCAGTCCCTCACTCAACTCGCAAGCTCGTATAAGGGCAACGAGTTCCGCAGCTTAGGCCGACTGATAGGGAACTCGTGATATCTCAACTATTGTGTGCAGTGTTGTGATAGCGTATGCTGCTGTTGTAGTGCCATCTGGTAGCTTAAAACAAGAGCCATCGACATATAGTTCACCTTGGGGGTCAGATAAGGGAAAATCAGTCAGGTCTACCCGTCCCTTCGTTTCTTCCTCTGTCCGAAAAATGCAATCATGTATATCAATTTCCTCACTCTCAGAAGGGAGGGGTAGCAACGTGGCTGGGTTCAGAGTGGCACATCTTTTGATTGTAACATGCGGTGCAAAAAGTGTCAATTCATAACCAGTCAGACGTGCACTGGTAAGGTGCTGCGTCTTTGTTTTATTCAAAAGTGTATCCACAGCATGGGGTACCATAACTGTGAGGTCGGTATCAAGTACGAGCCCAGCCGATTGTCGTATAAAGATGGCCACTGCTGCGACCGCTCTTAGACAGCTCGGGGGGGCTCTTGCGACAGGGTCAAGAAGAGCAGAAAAATAAGCACACAGCCGTTGCTTACCTCCAAAGGCAGTGTTAAGACAAAAAGCGCACAACCGGCCGACTCGTGTAAGTACAGCACGAACGGCTTCATGTAGGCAGGTGTACCAAGCACAGGTGCAGAGCAAAGCGCAACTTTTAGTTGCTCAAAAGACCGCTGACATTCAGGCGGCCAAGGCAGGGGTTCATGCACATCTTTAGTGGTAAGCGCAAGCAGGGGTTTTGTTAGTGATGAATAGTTAGGGATCCACTGACAACAGTAGGAAGTGATGCCAATAAAAGCGCGCACATCCCTCTGAGTTTTAGGGATAGGCATTTTCACAATGGTGCTTATGCGCTCAGGGGTCAATCTTCTACCCTCCTTCAACAGTAGGTGACCTAAATAGGTGACCTCCTGTCGACAATATTGAAATTTAGAAAGGGACACTTTATGTCCATGGTGAGCCAAATGTAGCAACAACTTAACCGTACTGTCTTTGCATCCCTGTTCAGTGTCAGAAGCTATTAGTATATCATCCACATATTGAAGCAATACATTACCTGAGGGAAGCGTGAGGAAGTCCAATTGGGCTTTCAAGGCTTGGCTACATGTACTAGGGCTCTCAGTATAGCCCTGTGGAGCTCCTCAGAATCTAAAGCTTCTGCCAGTTAGGGTAAAACCAAACAAGTGTCTGCTGTCGGGATGGATCGGGATACTAAAGAATGCATTTTTCAAGTCAATGACAGAAAAGAATTTAGCAGAGGAAGGAATCATCGTCAAAAGAGCAGTAATGTCAGGGACCACTATTTTATTAACTGCGCGCAAATCAATCACAAAATGGTAAACATCTGAGTGATCATCGGGGGAGTCTGAAGAGGCCTTTTTTAGAATGGGAAGAATAAGGCTATTACACACATTTGCAGTCGTCTATTCAACCACTCCTGTCTCAATCAGATCCTGTATAATTCGCAACAAAGCGTGCTCCCCTGCTTGAGGTATTTTTTACTGGGGAATAAGGGGCAAAATGGCATTGTCTTTAACTTTAATGGAAACCGGAGGAAATTGCAATAGTCCTACATCCGTGTCACCTGTTGCCCACAACGTGGGCGGCACATCCTTAAACTCAGCAGGAAGGGGCGCATTTTTGGACAGACACTGCTTAGAGCTGACACATTCAGGCCCATTGTCATGTGAACACCGTCCGGGAAGCAATAAATGGTTGCATGCAACTTCTTTAATAAATCGAGGCCCATTAGATTTTCCCCACAGTTTGATGTCAACAGGAATGGTGAATCCACAGAAAAAGGATCTATAGTCAATGTAAGAGGTTTGGAAATGGGGCTTACAACCGGTACACCAGAAAATCATACCGAAACGTTATTATGGCCAGACAGAGCTGCCCCAGGGACCAGTGAATGAGAAACAGAGCTATTCATTGCACCTGTATCCACCAAGAATTCCTTAGCTGACCATGCAAATCTGCAGTAACATACGGACCGCGCTGATCTACAGGTATCTGGACTGGTCCCTCACTCTGTCCCTGGCTGTCCTAGCTGTGAGACATTCCTGTCACTTCATCCAGATCATAGTCATCGTGGTAATACTGACCACCCTTGTTCCCATCAAAGTAATTATTATCTGAACGATCCTGCGATGTAGCAGCACGCTGGGCTCTGTTCTGTCCACCAGCTCCACGACCCCGTCCGCTAGAACCTCGTCCTCTAGGGGCCGCGACTTTCTGAAACAACACGGGACACTCGCTACGCCAGTGTCCCTCCTCCTTACAATATGCACACTGATTTGGCCCTACAGGCGTAGTATTCCGGCTGGTCCGAGGCAGCCACCATGTCCTCTACCATTCCCCCGAGAAGCGCTGTAACAACACCTTTGTCTTCAATTCCTTGTGCTTTTTCTCTACCTTCTCCTTCTCTTCATTTTCCCTGTGTTCATAATACTGTGCCATACTCAATATTACAGAAGGGGAGGAGGTCGTCCACGTGCTCTCCGAAGCCTGCAACCGAGCCGCAATCTCTGGGAGCAAGTTCGTGACAAACCTGTTAACGAACAATCGGACACCACCCTCCACCGACAAATCCTGTCCGCTAAAGTCCAGAAACACACCCTCAAACCGAGTGAAAAAATCAGACACACTTTCATCTTTCTTCTGACGACATGCTGTTAACTTGTCCCAATCTACCCTTCTTAGTGGAATAAGAGAATGCATATAAGAGATAATTCGGCCAGGCTAGGCTAGTATCTGGGCCCTAGGCTTCTCACCAGGCTTCCTCTCCTGGTCCCATACTTTAATCTGATCCCAGGTACCACCCAACTCTGCAACGTGGTCCTGTGTGTGTACCTGCCTCCAAATATCAACGGGTTCCAGTAAACCAAAGAACATTTCAATTTCTGCAAGCATCATCACTGTTGATGAAGCGGCCTCTGTCAATTCCTTATAATACGCAGTAGGATTTTTCCTAGGGTCAGGTAACTGAGTCTTAAGGGACAGAACCTCACTCCTCTTCCATGGAGTATAAACCCATTGTTCCTGGAACCGGGCCTCTACCCGGGGTCTAGTAAAAACGTTATGCTGATCTCGTAGCTCTGGTAGCTCAGGGTGATATATAGGGTAGACTTCCCTCATCTGGAATTGGGACACTGTCTTCAGGCTCTTCTCCAGCAGCCAACTTCGGTAAGCTACCAACGTCGCGACATTACCAAGAACCTCACCAGGCGTCATGCCAGCAGCATATACATTGTCCCTAATATCATAAATAATCTGAGTAGCCACATCATTGAAACACTGTTCCCACAATCCAATCAAAGTAGCCGATGTGCTTGAGTGCATGCTGCTGCACAAACGGCTCATAATCTCTCATCACACATCTTCCGTACTATAGTGGGACTTCTTGGTCAGGGGATTGTGTAGGGTAATGGCGCTCCTGGGAAATACGCAGTGAGTATATACTAGTGTACAATTATGATTGTGGTGCATAAGGGTGGGGAGAGCCACCCTCCTCCCGAATGTGTGGATAACCACTGATAAACCAAAACAACAGTCCCTTGCACCCGCCGACAGTATATATTATGTATCATTGACAATAATAAAAAACACTCTTGTTCCTCCGTTGAAACAGTCACTTCAGTTTAATCTTGAGATACTTAGCCAACACGTGTTTCATCGCGCTTAATTGTTGTGCGCAGCGACTTCTTCAGGGCTCTAATCTCCTTGTATGGATCCTCAGTTCCGATTGTATTTCCGATCCGGAATGGGTTCTAGTACTCCAGTGATATTCGCACAGAAAAGGGCAACAGTGATTACTGTGTCCAAGATTTAGTGTATTCCAGAATTCTTCTCTTAAGTGTGGATCTTGTGTGTATAAGTCATAAATCCATCATGAAGAATGACGACGTGGTATAGTAAAACCACTCTTTGGGGGCTAAGCGAGTCCCTCTTGCCAGCAACCAAGTCTTTGCTGGCGGAAACGCAAACCCTCTGTTCAGTAGCAGGGCTGCCTCCGAATTCTGGAATACACTAAATCTTCTGTACTATAGATGGGATTACGAGCCCACTGAGCGGCCTGATTGGCTACCAACCTTTTCTCTTCATCGCCCTCATCAGTTCGTATCAATATCCACCCCATCCGCTCTCTAGCAGTCGCCCAGTCCCTGTCTCCTGATCCACGGACAGGCGTCCCTCTACACAGCACCGTCCGGGAATGAAGGAACGGGGAAGGAGTAGTAACAGAGGGAACGGGCACCAATGCCACCAATGGCTGTGTCGTAGGTGTAAGAGCTGGAGAGAGAGATACCGAAACAATGGGCATAGCAGGAAGACTCGCGGTCATCACAGGCGCTGAAGGCGAAGCCAAAGAAAGGACAGAAGGTGCGGTGGCCAAAGCAGCTGAATCAAGGACAGAGGAAACAGAGACAGCAGAAGCAGAGGAAACGGGCTGTTGAGGCTGTGGGATGGCAGGATATATTTTCTGCGGGGCGTATGGGGGCGGAGGTCGAGCATCTAACAACTCCTCCACAAATGTATCGTTTTCGTCTCGAGCAACATAAGACTTTTCACATTGCAATCAGAACTTCCTATTGGCACACTCTATCCTTTATCTATTTTCTCTCTATTGTATGCTACAGCTTTCTGAGGTACTGTCTGCATTATCTGCCTTCATTGTCTCTGTTTAGCTTCCTTTTGCCATGTTCTAAGGGAATCAAACATCGACTGCCTACTTCTTTTTGCAAACAATTTATCCTGCAGGAAATTATGTTTTTGTTCATCAAAAGTGCCCGTCAACGGCCACTGTAACTCGACATTGTCCCTCGCATATTTGTGCCATAATGTACTAAACATAATAGGGCCAAGGCCGTGTTTGACGTACATCTCAAAGCTAGGAGTGCCTTCTGGAGGCGCAGGCTGACTTTCTTCCAAACGAGCATCAGTAGAACAACAACGACAACCCACACAACACAATTTACTAAAGCAGGGCATTTTTACAAGAAAGCTAGTTCACCATGTATGCCGAGCAGATATTTGCAAATATCTTACCAAAATTCAAACCAAAGTGGTACTATGTTCACAAGGAACTTAAACAAATTCAAGCACTTGTCCAAAGTCGGACCTCAGACCGCACCAAATACAAACCAAAATGGCGCCGCAGCCACCACAAACCAAAATGGACTCACCTGGTGCACACAGGTCGAATCAATTTATTCTCCACTGCCGACTCTTCGGACCAATCGGTCAAATCCAAGGGTTTTGCCGTTCAGGACCCCAGCGGGGATGACTGCTGGCTGAGGCACCGCACGGTCAGACAGACGGGGCAGCTGCGAGTACCAGAAACTCTCGTGCAGGGATCCCCGGTCCGCCCGTCCGACCCGACGTGGCCCTGACCTCCCCACCAGTCCGCGGGCAAGGAAGGGTCACTCGCCCGATGGCGTCCCTGTTCGGGCGCCAACTGAAGGAAGTGACCCGATTAGGGTCACCCGGCTCACTCGCGACCACCTCTCAGCCTTCCATACAAATGAAGAGTCGGTCAGGCAGTAGAGAATACAAACCAAAGTTATTTATTAGAATGCGCTCGAGCGGAGTCTGGTCTGACCAGCCTCATTAGATTGCTGCAGAGGGACTGACTCCCCCCCAACATGGAGATACATGATATACACTTCCAATACCCCTAAAGACACGCTACAACTGGAATTTTCCAGTTGGTAGCTGGTGAACAAAGGAGATACAGAAGAATGAGCTGCAATCCTAAGACCGGGTACATGCTATCTCAGTTCCAAGGTTATTCTGCCTGTGCCTGCCACTCTGAGGGTGGGAGCGGGCCTATCTAGCGGGAAAGGTATGCAATAATGAGACAGTCTATTCATTAGTACGACGAAGCTCAACCTTGGAGAGAGAAAAAAAAAACATTGAGGCTGCTTTCTGCTGAGGCAAACAGAAACTGAGTTTCGATCATGATACAAAATGGCGGCTGAATACAAATTGGTGCCGCTAATGCTAACTTAAATCGCACAATGCTAGAAAGAGTCGACCGAAAGCATTTTCCAGTCTAACAGGGTCATGTAGGGGACAGTACACACAGACACTACACATAGAGGGTCTGAACCGGAGAGAAGAGCATGCACATAAACACCAAGCTGTGGAAGGTGCACACACATACACCACACAAGGGAAGGTGCACATACACACACACATCACACGGGAAGGCACACAAACATACACCACACATGGGAAGTCGCACACACATACTCCACACAACAAGGAAAGGTACACACACATACACCACACAAGGGAAGGCACACACACATACATCACACAAGGGAAGGTGGACACACATACACCACACATGGGAAGGTGCACACACATACACCACACATGGAAAGGTGCACACACATACACCACACATGGGAAGGTGCACACACATACACCACACACTGTAAGGTGCACACACATATATCACACATGGGAAGGTGCACACACATACACCACACAAGGTAAGGTGCGCACACACACACACCACACCACACATGGGAAGGCACACAAACATACACCACACATGGGAAGTCGCACACACATACACCACATAAGGGAAGGTGGACACACATACACTGCACACGGGAAGGTCAAGAGACATACACCACACAAGGGAAGGTGCACACACATACACCACACATAGGAAGGTGCACACAATACACCACACAAGGGAAGGTGCACACACATACACCATACAAGGGAAGGTGTACTCACATACACCATGCTGTGGAAGGTGCACACACATACACCACACAAGGGAAGGTGCACACACATACACCACACAAGGGAAGGTGCACACACATAAACCACACAAGGGAAGGTGGACACACATACACCACACACGGGAAGGTCAAGAGACATACACCACACAAGGGAAGATGCACACACATACGCCACACACAGGAAGGTGCACACAATACACCACACAAGGGAAGGTGCACACACATACACCATACAAGGGAAGGTGTACTCACATACACCACGCTGTGGAAGGTGCACACACATACACCGCACAAGGGAAGGTGCACACACATACACCACACAAGGGAAGGTGCACACACATACACCACACATGGGAAGGTGCACACACATACACCACACAAGGGAAGGTGCACACACATACACCTCACAAGGGAAGTTGCACACACATACAGCACACAAGGGAAGGTGCACACACATACAGCAGGGAAGGTGCACACACATACAGCACACAAGGGAAGGTGCACACACATACACCACATGCAGGAAGGTGCACACACATACACCACACAAGGGGAAGGTGCACACACACACCACACAAGGGAAGGTGCACACACATACACCACACATGGAAGGTGCATACACATACACCACACAAGGGAAGGTGCACACACATACACCACACAAGGGAAGGTGCACACACATACACCACACAAGAGAAGGTGCACACACACATACATCAGTTAAGGGAAGTTGCACACATATACACCACACAAGAGAAGGTGCATACACATACACCACACACTGGAAAATGCACACACATACACCACACAAGGGTAGATGCATACACATACACCACACATGGGAAGGTGCGCACACATACACCACACAAAGGAAGGTGCACACACATACACCACACAAGGGAAGGTGCACACACATACCCCACACAAGGGACGGTGCACACACATACACCACAAAAGGGCAGGTGCACACACATACGCCACACAATGGAAGATGCACAACGGCTTCACAAAGAGGAGGGCAGACACAGGCACCATAATGGGAAGGGCCCCTAAAGGCAGCACAGGAGGAGGGACAAAGTGAATACAGGGAACAAACAGTGTGCACACTGAGATGGGTACATAAAACACAATGCAGGTGAGGGTAATGCAGTCGCCACATAGGTGTACACAGATGGAAGGGTATACACACAGGCAAGGTTACACACAGGCACCATGCAGAAGATTGCACACAAAGGGAAGATGTAAAAGCGAAACAGGGCTGGTTTTGGAAACAAATAATTAATTTATGAAGAAACACCCTCTCTCCCGAAGCTATTGTGGCAGAATAAATCCACACAAATTCATTCTGCACAGACACTAGGCCCACTATCACACATATTTCCTTTTTTCAAAGGAAAGCAATACAAACAAAAGACTCACATACAATGTCCTAAAACACTGTACCGAAGTGCTCTCTCTAACCTAACACCCAGAACAAAATTTAATTGGAACACAAGGTTTTCTGTGACTACACTTCCTCTGTTATTTTACTTATTCCCTGATCACACCATAATTATTTTTCTGTCACCATATCTCGCTTTACTACCACCTCAACATCACACCACCTGCCCTACCCACATCACTACTCACTCTCCCTGACTAGCTCTTTTCCCCCCAAACACCAATTCTTTGATGGAAATTCAGTCCCTCACACTAGACAACATTGACCTTAAACCTGGGATTACTTTTCATTTTATCCTTCTCTCGATACATTCCCTAAGTCACCCATCCATAGCTACAAATTTTCTCTATCGCTACAAATTTTCTGTCTATCAATTTCTACTTAAATCTTGACACATAGTTGAACATGCCCACCTTCCCATCAACTAAAAAAATTGAGAAATGTGTAATGAAGAAGTGGTGTAATCCTATGGGTGCACAACATACTCTAACTGTCTTTTCAACCACAACACCGCTCCTTTCTGCTCACTGAATTCACTTCACCAAGAACCTATTCGCCCGCTTGACAAGCCGTTCACTTGGGGATGGTACAACGCTTTGCTCCAAAGCATTATCCCTACCTCCTGAAAAAACACTTGCACATCTAACCTGTACCCCATAGATTGATACATTCTTCCTTTGGAAAACTGTTGGAGAAAAAACATCACAAACAAAGTTAATTACACTTCCCTTTTTAGGTCTCGCCTAGGCAGCGCGCATGCGCTGCTCTAGGAGGGCCTTTAGCCATCGGTCTTCACTTTTCAAGCACTGCACTCGTGCTTGTGGCGGCATCCACCTTGTGGGAGCGAGCAGCGGCGCGCCACAAGCACGAGTGCAGTGCTTGAAAAGTGAAGACCGCGCACGCATGCACGCACGCACGCACCACTCCCGGGCTTGTCTCTTATCCCGCCTTCACTTCATCTACCCCTCATTTACTCCCCTTTCTCTCTAACCTGCTTGCTCCTTTTTCCCCACTGGCTCTGTTCCTTTCGAGATTTAATCTAATTGCTACTTCTTTCACAACGTTTTCTATATATTTGTTTTCCTCTAAAGGCATCTGCCTTCTTTCTCCATAGCTCCACCTTTCCACTCCTCCCATTTCTATGTCCTGTCTCCCAGCCCTTTGCCTTTCACCGTGACTCTCTTCCTCCTCAGTGATCAGCGACCATACTCTAGGAAGGTGAAACATCGTTTTATAGCTGTGAACCCTGCAGCTATCCGGCTTTTCAGCGTCAGCTGTGGTCGTCGCTATGAACTTCAGCAGTTACAATAATGCAGCCATAAAGGCAAAAATAAAACTACCAGTACCAGAATGCAACGTGTTGTGACCTATAACTTCATGACTTGCTTTACATGTGATCTTAGCTTATAATGCTATCAAACGTCCTTTGATTCTCGCAAGTGTGCACACTATCCACAGAGGTGAGCAGGCATGTTTGACTTGGGGGCACTTAGTTAAGTTCAAAGCATTTTACGCAGCTCTTTGTATATGGTGCGTTTTTCCATTTATTCTGAGAAAATCTAAATAGTGGGCAGTCCTAATTGACAATTTGCATACCCACATCTTCCTACTGCTTGATTCGGGGGAAGTGCGCGGCTTGTTAAAGTCTTACCGAGAAGCTGTATAGATGTAAAAATCATAAGGAAAACATCATGGTCTCTTTACACTGTTGCTTAATTTATATAACTATATCCTTGAGGGAGTTTGAAAACAATAGGTTGCCACTTTGGTGTGTTGGTTTACGTAAATAAAACAATTTCAAAGTCTTTGCACGAGGAGGGGTTTTACCCCTGTGCTTTGATTACTATATGGCACAGTGACGATGCATCTTGAGGTCTAATGCAGTTTCCTACCTGGAAAGCGTGCACCGTGCCGGAGATGTGTGCGCCACAGGCCCGAGGGTATGTGTTGTAGACGTTGTTGTTATTGTAAACATTAGTTGTGCTATCCAAGTATTTATGTTCCTGAGATCGTTCGTGTGCCAAATGGGTGCCAGCTTGACTGTCGTGCTTTCAACCCATGGTAAGTGTTACCACTGAAGATGTAGCTTAATGGCTAGAACGGCCGACTTCGAAGCTGGGGAACCAAGTTCGAGTCTGGCGGGAGGCTTAAACATCCTGTGATTCTTGGCAAATCACCTCATCTCCCCGTGTACGTCTGTAATGCAACTGGTGCTCATGTAAAGCGCTGTGAAACCTTCGGGTTGAGTTCATGCTATACAATACTGCAAAAAAAAAAAACTCCATGGCACTGAGGTCATCTGGTTCCAGTCCTGGGCAAACTACTTAAAATCAATTCTAAACTGTTGCTCAGTGTATTTAGTTCAACTCCAGTTCATGAAGGATACAACTCCCAGAGTATATTTAGTTGTTAAATGAACGCGCAGGGCTGGAGTATGAGGTCCTCTAAATAATACTTTTTAACTTTTGGTTAGATGGTTTTAAGTTAAATATGACTGCTATTGGTCAAAAGCACAGATTTCAAGTTGGCCCAGGTGGGGTGTAACTCGTTTGCTCAGTCATGGGATTTTCCTTGTGCTTTTGCTATTAGCGGTCCTAAATTCATAATTGTGGCATTCCAAGCTGCAAGTAATAGAGTGATAAGAAAAACCTGAGCCCTGTAGATTACTTAGCTGACCTGACTGGTTGGGCAGTGGTCGGTGATAAATGAGTTTATGGCCGGAGTTCAAAAGGGTAGCACTAAATGCACACATGATGATCTTATAAGAGGCCAACGGTTGAATGGGCATGGGCACTCACGTCGCCTCTACCGAGCCAGAGAGGCCCTTTGCACATAATCATTTTTTTACAATAGCAATGAGGCCTCCAGCTTCCCCTTGTTAGGTGTGAGTTACTCATACATTTATGGGTATTTTTAACGTTGGGTTTCTGTAATTGTCATAATACGAAAGCAAAACTACAAATCCCAGATTGCTGTGTGGAGTAGGTAAATCAAAGGCTCAGAGAGCATCTAACGGGTCACTAGATAAACAGAGAGGTCATCTCACCAACGCCGTTCTTTTTAGAAATGTTATAATAGTTTGTTTGGGGTTTGCATAAGTTAAAACCTTGTGTGTGCCGTTACAGGCATTCCAGAATGTACTTTTGTTTCATGAGGTCTGCTTTGCTTTGTGACCAGTTGTGACATCATAACATAGATGGCCCGTTGAAACACTTTTGATATATTTACATTGGAAATGTGTGAATCCTTTACAGTTGAACATATGGGCAGTGCTCGGAGTGCTACACCCGAGTCGCCCACATTCACCCTTCGACAAGTCATCATCAATCAGCCCATGGCTTCTAGGGTGATCCTGTGTTAACTGTAATGGGTCAGAAGCATCTGCAAAGGCTTCATGCATCACTTTAGAAGACCATTATCAGCTCATTAATATTCATAATAGGCATGCTTTATTTCAATGGACACAGAGTCTTCTCCGTGTGTTATTTTATTTTAAAGTTTTCGAAAGCGCCAAGCAAGTCTATGAGCATCTTAGCACTAGGCACTAAAATAAGCACGTCAAGGTAACCACGGCCTAAACAAAGAGTCGAATGATCGAATTTCTATTATTCCACATGTATTTCCATTATTGTCAGGTGAAACGAGTTACGGTCGCCAAGGCCATATTGGAGAGGAAGAGGATTTCTTTTTTATGGTCTCTATAGTGGAATACCAAAACATACATAAAAAAATGTAGGTCTTAAATCTTTGGTGCAGGGATTGTATTCTTTGTAATAGATACTCCACACACATTCTGGTATGAGAATTTTTTCACTTGCTTCCAGTGTAAAATAAAAATAAATGTAAAACTTTCACCTTGGTGCATAAGTCAAATCTTGGTTCAGCACCGAGTAATTAACAAGCATTGGCAAAGCCAATAAGTCTTGCTTTGGCCGCTAGCCTTTTGACTTTATTAATGCTTGTTTTGTCAGGATTTTTGCAAAAACTTATTTTTGGGAAAGGTGCTGGGGCATCGTCAATCCAAAAAGAAGACAAGTTGGCTTAAAATGTTTTTTGGTCTCAAAAAGCACAGAATGCTACAGAAATTCCTGGCACAGAAAATAACTACTTGTGTGTACATGAACTCTTGTGAAAGGAGATAATGCTGTCTCTCACCGAGACGTTAGCTAGTGGATGACACATTGCCCTGTGCTGTAGTGGACGAAGGAGAAATGTGAATAACACAATAATAGACCAAAGGCTAAGGAGGCCTGGCTGAAGGCTCCTGTCAGTATATTTTAAATGCAAAAACAACAGTTGATGGACAGAATGCAGAACAATGTCATACATTCACCCCAGTACAGAGATCTGGGCCTAAATCCATCGTTTTTTTGCTCACCATGCCATTCCAGTTTGAACCCAGCCATATGCAAATCAGTCTTGACCCTGTGCCTCATGGGAACAGTCCAGCCCGAACTGCCAAGCCAGGTCCTCCGTGGACTGGAAACAAGCATCCTAGGACCGGTTTCGGGGTTTCACCCCTCTTCAGCCAGGATAGCTTGATTCCAGTGGCATGGAGAGCACAGGACCCACGTCTGGGCATACCCGTCCCACTCGGGGTGACAAATGCAAAAACAACAGTTGATGGACAGAATGCAGAACAATGTCATACATTCACCCCAGTACAGAGATCTGGGCCTAAATCCATCGTTTTTTGCTCACCATGCCATTCCAGTTTGAACCCAGCCATATGCAAATCAGTCTTGACCCTGTGCCTCATGGGAACAGTCCAGCCCGAACTGCCAAGCCAGGTCCTCCCTGGACTGGAAACAAGCATCCTAGGACAGGTTTCGGGGTTTCACCCCTCTTCAGCCAGGATAGCTTGATTCCAGTGGCATGGAGAGCACGGGACCCACGTCTGGGCATACCCGTCCCACTCGGGGTGACAAATGCAAAAACAACAGTTGATGGACAGAATGCAGAACAATGTCATACATTCACCCCAGTACAGAGATCTGGGCCTAAATCCATCGTTTTTTTGCTCACCATGCCATTCCAGTTTGAACCCAGCCATATGCAAATCAGTCTTGACCCTGTGCCTCATGGGAACAGTCCAGCCCGAACTGCCAAGCCAGGTCCTCCCTGGACTGGAAACAAGCATCCTAGGACCGGTTTCGGGGTATCACCCCTCTTCAGCCAGGATAGCTTGATTCCAGTGGCATGGAGAGCACGGGACCCACGTCTGGGCATACCCGTCCCACTCGGGGTGACAAATGCAAAAACAACAGTTGATGGACAGAATGCAGAACAATGTCATACATTCACCCCAGTACAGAGATCTGGGCCTAAATCCATCGTTTTTTGCTCACCATGCCATTCCAGTTTGAACCCAGCCATATGCAAATCAGTCTTGACCCTGTGCCTCATGGGAACAGTCCAGCCCGAACTGCCAAGCCAGGTCCTCCCTGGACTGGAAACAAGCATCCTAGGACCGGTTTCGGGGTTTCACCCCTCTTCAGCCAGGATAGCTTGATTCCAGTGGCATGGAGAGCACGGGACCCACGTCTGGGCATACCCGTCCCACTCGGGGTGACAAATGCAAAAACAACAGTTGATGGACAGAATGCAGAACAATGTCATACATTCACCCCAGTACAGAGATCTGGGCCTAAATCCATCGTTTTTTTGCTCACCACGCCATTCCAGTTTGAACCCAGCCATATGCAAATCAGTCTTGACCCTGTGCCTCATGGGAACAGTCCAGCCCGAACTGCCAAGCCAGGTCCTCCCTGGACTGGAAACAAGCATCCTAGGACCGGTTTCGGGGTTTCACCCTCTTCAGCCAGGATAGCTTGATTCCAGTGGCATGGAGAGCACGAGACCCACGTCTGGGCATACCCGTCCCACTCGGGGTGACAAATGCAAAAACAACAGTTGATGGACAGAATGCAGAACAATGTCATACATTCACCCCAGTACAGAGATCTGGGCCTAAATCCATCGTTTTTTTGCTCACCATGCCATTCCAGTTTGAACCCAGCCATATGCAAATCAGTCTTGACCCTGTGCCTCATGGGAACAGTCCAGCCCGAACTGCCAAGCCAGGTCCTCCCTGGACTGGAAACAAGCATCCTAGGACCGGTTTCGGGGTATCACCCCTCTTCAGCCAGGATAGCTTGATTCCAGTGGCATGGAGAGCACAGGACCCACGTCTGGGCACACCCGTCCCACTCGGGGTGACAAATGCAAAAACAACAGTTGATGGACAGAATGCAGAACAATATCATACATTCACCCCAGTACAGAGATCTGGGCCTAAATCCATCGTTTTTTGCTCACCATGCCATTCCAGTTTGAACCCAGCCATATGCAAATCAGTCTTGACCCTGTGCCTCATGGGAACAGTCCAGCCCGAACTGCCAAGCCAGGTCCTCCCTGGACTGGAAACAAGCATCCTAGGACCGGTTTCGGGGTTTCACCCCTTTTCAGCCAGGATAGCTTGATTCCAGTGGCATGGAGAGCACGGGACCCACGTCTGGGCATACCCGTCCCACTCGGCGTGACAAATGCAAAAACAACAGTTGATGGACAGAATGCAGAACAATGTCATACATTCACCCCAGTACAGAGATCTGGGCCTAAATCCATCATTTTTTTGCTCACCATGCCATTCCAGTTTGAACCCAGCCATATGCAAATCAGTCTTGACCCTGTGCCTCATGGGAACAGTCCAGCCCGAACTGCCAAGCCAGGTCCTCCCTGGACTGGAAACAAGCATCCTAGGACCGGTTTCGGGGTTTCACCCCTCTTCAGCCAGGATAGCTTGATTCCAGTGGCATGGAGAGCACGGGACCCACGTCTGGGCATACCTGTCCCACTCGGGGTGACCCCATGGCCTAAATCCATCGTTTTTTTGCTCACCACGCCATTCCAGTTTGAACCCAGCCATATGCAAATCAGTCTTGACCCTGTGCCTCATGGGAACAGTCCAGCCCGAACTGCCAAGCCAGGTCCTCCCTGGACTGGAAACAAGCATCCTAGGACCGGTTTCGGGGTTTCACCCCTCTTCAGCCAGGATAGCTTGATTCCAGTGGCATGGAGAGCACGGGACCCACGTCTGGGCATACCCGTCCCTCTCGGGGTGACAAATGCAAAAACAACAGTTGATGGACAGAATGCAGAACAATGTCATACATTCACCCCAGTACAGAGATCTGGGCCTAAATCCATCGTTTTTTTGCTCACCACGCCATTCCAGTTTGAACCCAGCCATATGCAAATCAGTCTTGACCCTGTGCCTCATGGGAACAGTCCAGCCCGAACTGCCAAGCCAGGTCCTCCCTGGACTGGAAACAAGCATCCTAGGACCGGTTTCGGGGTATCACCCCTCTTCAGCCAGGATAGCTTGATTCCAGTGGCATGGAGAGCACAGGACCCACGTCTGGGCACACCCGTCCCACTCGGGGTGACAAATGCAAAAACAACAGTTGATGGACAGAATGCAGAACAATGTCATACATTCACCCCAGTACAGAGATCTGGGCCTAAATCCATCGTTTTTTGCTCACCATGCCATTCCAGTTTGAACCCAGCCATATGCAAATCAGTCTTGACCCTGTGCCTCATGGGAACAGTCCAGCCCGAACTGCCAAGCCAGGTCCTCCCTGGACTGGAAACAAGCATCCTAGGACCGGATTCGGGGTTTCACCCGTCTTCAGCCAGGATAGCTTGATTCCAGTGGCATGGAGAGCACGGGACCCACGTCTGGGCATACCCGTCCCACTCGGGGTGACAAATGCAAAAACAACAGTTGATGGACAGAATGCAGAACAATGTCATACATTCACCCCAGTACAGAGATCTGGGCCTAAATCCATCATTTTTTGCTCACCATGCCATTCCAGTTTGAACCCAGCCATATGCAAATCAGTCTTGACCCTGTGCCTCATGGGAACAGTCCAGCCCGAACTGCCAAGCCAGGTCCTCCCTGGACTGGAAACAAGCATCCTAGGACCGGTTTCGGGTTTCACCCCTCTTCAGCCAGGATAGCTTGATTCCAGTGGCATGGAGAACACGGGACCCACGTCAGGGCATACCCGTCCCACTCGGGTGACAAATGCAAAAACAACAGATGATGGACAGAATGCAGAACAATATCATACATTCACCCCAGTACAGAGATCTGGGCCTAAATCCATCGTTTTTTGCTCACCATGCCATTCCAGTTTGAACCCAGCCATATGCAAATCAGTCTTGACCCTGTGCCTCATGGGAACAGTCCAGCCCGAACTGCCAAGCCAAAGGGTATGCCCAGACGTGGGTCACTACGCCACTTGAGTCAAGCTATCCTGGCTGATGAAGACTGATAGCCTGAAACCGGTCCTAGGATGCTTGATTCCGGTCCAGGGAAGACGTGGCTTGGCAGTTCGGTCTGGACTGTTCCCATGAGGCACAGGGTCAAGACTGATTTGCATATGGCTATGTCTGAACTGGGGTGGCGTGGTGAAGCAAAATAACGATGGATTAAACCCAGATCTGTGACTGGGGGTGAATGTTTGCCAATGTGCAACATTCCGTCCATCATCTTGTGTGTTTTGCATTTCGCCCTAAGTGGGAAGGGTATGCCCAGACGTGGGTCCCGTGCTCACTACGCCACTGGAGTCAAGCTATCCTGGCTGATGAAGGCTGATAGCCTGAAACCGGTCCTAGGATGCTTGATTCCGGTCCAGGGAAGACGTGGCTTGGCAGTTCGGTCTGGACTGTTCCCATGAGGCACAGGGTCAAGACTGATTTGCATATGGCTATGTCTGAACTGGGGTGGCGTGGTGAAGCAAAATAACGATGGATTAAACCCAGATCTGTGACAGGGGGTGAATGTTTGCCAATGTGCAGCATTCCGTCCATCATCTTGTGTGTTTTGCATTTTGCCCTAAGTGGGAAGGGTATGCCCAGACATGGGTCCCGTGCTCACTACGCCACTGGAGTCAAGCTATCCTGGCTGATGAAGCCTGATAGCCTGAAACCGGTCCTAGGATGCTTGATTCCGGTCCAGGGAAGACGTGGCTTGGCAGTTTGGTCTGGACTGTTCCCATGAGGCACAGGGTCAAGACTGATTTGCATATGGCTATGTCTGAACTGGGGTGGCGTGGTGAAGCAAAATAACGATGGATTAAACCCAGATCTGTGACTGGGGGTGAATGTTTGCCAATGTGCAGCATTCCGTCCATCATCTTGTGTGTTTTGCAGTATATTTTAAATATCATTTTAGTAAAGTTAAAACTTCTTGACCAATACCAGACCTAACAAGCATTGGCATAGCCAATAGGTCTCGCCTTTGGGACCTTATAAGTGTTTAGTTATCCAGCACAATATCCTTGGTGCAACAACATCAACTGTTGCATGGTTAAACACTTATAAGGTCCCAAAGGCGAGACCTATTGGCTATGCCAATGCTTGTTAGCCTTGCTAACAATCTTATTTTTTCCCACTCATTGTAGTAATCCACTAGCCAAATAGCTAACTTCGGATGTATTCCCAAACAAATAAAATCCACAGGAAATGTATTTATCAGTGTTTTTGGAAGTTCAAGAGGCTGCATTCGTGTAGCCACACAACAAAACTGTTTATTACTGTTGAGACAAGCATTCCCCAACACTTCTCAATATATATATCTATTTAAGTTACCAAAACTCTTTTATGGTGGTTGTATGTCAGAATATTGATAACAGAAACATAGTTTGCAATACTTATCATGGCCCAAATATCAATTTAGAAAACTGTTGGTCGATTAGGTGTAGATTTTCTATTATTAACTCCAATGGGGAGATGTTTTGTAAATGACATGACGGCCACTTTATTCTCATGCCCTCCATCAGTGACAGAGCTTCTGATTCGGCTATCAGTCAGCCCAATATCTGACCAAGATGACCTTTCTGTCATCTTTTGCCTCACTGCTACCAAGTGATACAAAGTGATAACTCATTTTCTATTTCTATCTAAAAATTGTCCTTATTCTTGACAAACAGTTGCACCTCCATTTCTAAAACTCTTCGCCAGCAGTACAAGAGAACACTTCCCAACTAACTCGCAGAACTGGGAGAGCAGAGCCAGCAGTAGGGGCTCACAGAGCAGGTAGGAATCCAGGTAGGAACAGTGCAAGGTCCCCTCTCAGTGTACCATGACAACAACAGGTTTGGCTGGGGAAGCAGCAGTATTTGTTCTCGATGACAACTGCTACAACATGAAAGAATCGATAACTGCTCTCCCAGACACAGCTCATGAAGTATGCTGTGCTGGTCCGGGCTCCATGATGGCGGTGAGGCTCCTTGCCTGATCTCTCCCGGGGACAGCGTGACATGGGGCAAAGGAGGAACTCACGGTCACTGCTCCGATGGATAGAAAAATCACACTAAGAGGGTGTATGTAGTCTTTCCTCTAAATAGCATGCTATTTTTGGGATGTTTGGGAACAACCAGCCATGGAGGTCAGGGGCAGTGGAAAAGAGATGATGCTGTCATGATCTAGCCAATAGTTGGGTGGTTTCAGGTTGTAGGCAATGCCACAGAACATACTGCGTACCCGAGCTGAGGTTCCGTCAAATTAAGCCTTGCTTGCTATTTCTACCAACTAGCGCTATTCTCATTGGTAAGTGTGAGGCAGGGGCACAACTAGAAACAAACTTTGCTGTTGAGGAGGGCTAACATGTCAACCAATGGAGGCGTGGCTAACACTGCAAACAATGGGGAAGAGTTTTCCTTAGAGCCAATACAAGAAACTAGAGTGATAAATAAATATTAATAAAATTAATAAATAATAAAACATACTGGTCCATCCAGATCCAATTACAAAAAACATGTTTTAATAAGTTGGACAGTGATTATACGCTACTGATAGAGCTCTTTAAAAAGGAGAATGAGTGATTTGATAATTAAAAAGCAGCTTCTACAGATTTAAACACAAAGCACTTTAGAACCACTTTTCCCAAAGCTCTTTCAAGGCAACAACCCTTTTTCCAATTTCTTCTGTACAATGACAGTGAGCTCATAAAAGATTTTTAACTCCATCTTCAGAAAGAAGCCCCTGCCTGACTGTTGACCAAAGGCACGTTTTCAGTCTGCTCATTGGATTGTTGCAACATTACTTGTTTGTGTCACACAGATCAATGTTAGAGCTGTCATCCTTAATGGTCGTCTTCCACCAAACTTTATGCATGCTTCCCTCCCATTTTGCTGAAATTCATTTTTGTTGGCGTTAGGACTCTGTGCATTTTACCCCTGCTAACCAGAGCTAAAGTGCTTTTGCTCATTCCCTTAAATATAGTTAAATTAGCTTACACCTGATTGGCATATTTAATTTACTAATAAGTCCCTTGAAGAGTGGTATACCATATACCCATGGCCTGTAAATTAAATGCTACTGGTGGGCCTGCAGCACTTATAGTGCCACCCAATTAAGTAGCCCCTTAAATATGTCCCAGGCCTTCCATTGTAGGCTGGATGCAGTTTTAAACTGCTAATTCAACTTGACAATATAACCCCCCTGCCAATCCTTAAACTCCTCTTTTATTCCATATAAGGCACCCTTAATGTAGACCCTAGGTAGTCCATAGGGCAGGGTGCATTGTAATTAAAATGTTGGACATGTGCTTTTAAGTTTTACATGTCCTGGTAGTAAAATCTCATGCATTTGTTTTTCACTACTGTGAGGCCTATCTTTCCCATAGGATAATATTACATTTAATAAGTGCTAACCTTTGATTGGGGACAGATAAGCAGTTCATGTTATCTGTGAAATTGTAATAACAAATCCTCTTGAATGGTAAAGTCGGATTTTAAATTACAAGTTTATAAATGCCTCTTTAGAATGTTAAAAGATGCAAAAAGAACAATTGATGGACAGAATGCAGAACAATGTCATACATTCACCCCAGTACAGAGATCTGGGCCTAAATCCATCGTTTTTTTGCTCACCATGCCATTCCAGTTTGGACCCAGCCATATGCAAATCAGTCTTGACCCTGCGCCCAATGGGAACAGTCCAGCCCGAACTGCCAGGCCAGGTCCTCCCTGGACTGGAAACAAGCATCCTAGGACCGGTTTCGGGCTTTCAGCCCTCATCAGCCAGGATAGCTTGACTTCAGTGGCATGGAGAGCACGGGACCCACGTCTGGGCATACCCGTCCCACTCGGGGTGACAAATGCAAAAAGAACAATTGATGGACAGAATGCAGAACAATGTCATACATTCACCCCAGTACAGAGATCTGGGCCTAAATCCATCGTTTTTTTGCTCACCATGCCATGCTTTAGAATGTTGGCATTTTCCTGCCCTCAGCCGTTTGGTGCCTGCTGCCTGTCTAAGGTCACATGACTGGATGTAGTTGGCTGTTAGGACTTTGTGAATTCCTCCCAGACAGTCACAAAATAGAGGGGTTATGTGTGACTGAATGGGCCATCTCCTGGCAGGATGGGGGCGGAGCAAGGCATGGCCCCACACGCAACTGTATAGGTTGTACTCTGCCTTCACACATAGTGCTTGTATCCACTGAATTGTCTTTGCAGCCAGCATGGTGCCAGGGTAGTGGGGTCAGAAATTCCAAGCACTTCAAAGAAAAACCTCTAGAAACTTCTCCCACATCAAAGAAGACACCAGGTGTAAAAATAGGGCTCTCAGACCCACTCTTTAGTTCGCTTTCTGGACCTGTGGAAGGGCTCTCGGCAGACTGACTGCTGCTGTGGCCTTTTGTGTACTCTACATAACTGTTTTGCTGCCTGGAGCTTTCCTTTAACCCTCACAGGCAAGCCGTGCTGTTTGAGACCTGATTCTTCCCTGGAAGCCAGGACTACCAGAGTGGCTGCAATGGGTAATTTGTGGTCCTCCTGTTCAGACCCACAGGGACATAGCAGGCTCCCACCATCTTGAACCCGCACCTGGACCCAGCCTGAGTTAGTCTTGAACCCACAAGTGGTGTCTCTCCAGTCCTGGACCCTTGGTTGTGGTGCTGAAGGTGCCCAGATAGCTAAAATCCAAAATATGAGACTTAGGCTGAAAACTGCTCTGAGAACCGTGGGAAGACCAGGACCAACATGCTCATCGATCTGCCCAAGGTGCATTGCCGGTCAGCCTGACTTCTCATCTGGTCCCGCTAACTTCTTCTCTTGCAGCAGCAAATCCTGTTCAATGGTCCTTTGCCAAAGGGGTATCTGACCTCCTGGAATGTCTTCAGCTACAGCCTCCTGCCTCGTCCAACTGGAGATTTTCGACTTCCAAAAAAGTGACTACGTTCAAACGTAGAACTTCATTGCGACATTGTTCAGCGGCTCCCCGATGACGATGCTCCTCACTTAGGCACCGCCTACAGCCTTGACCCACTGCACTTCACCTTCTCAGAACGTTTACTTCAAAATTTCTCCTAAGTCTGGAGGTAAGCACTGACTGGGCCTAATCCACTTATTGTATCCAACCCATGATCTATCGCAGTCGTCCATATTTTTTAACTGTAGTCCGATCTCGAGTGACTGGATGTCTGCGGTTGGTGCTTTCATCTTTTAGGCACCACTTTTGATCAAAAACGTTAAATAACGTAAAGGGCATATTTACAAGCCCCTATTGACACAGGAATGTCACTTTTAACGATGTTCTTTTAGCGCTAGGGGCTTTACCTTATTTACAAGGCAGCGTTAAGCCACTTAACATACCATTTCCTTAAACATTTCATTTGTTTCTTCTCTGATGATAATAGGGTTCCTCCTAGGTTTACGTCTTACTGGTTGAGCCCCTTCCTTAGGAATGATACAGTGAACATATCCCTTAAGTGCTCCTAACTTCATTCAATCAATCAGTAGATTTGTATAGTGCTTCTTGTCACCAATGAAAGTATCCAGGTGCTGGCAGTGTCCAGTCAATTAGCCGAATAGCAAGGTCTTCAGGGACTTTCAGAACTCTGAAAGAGATGGGGATGTCCGTAGATGGAAGGGTAGGTCATTCCATGTCTTTGTTGCTAGGTAGGAGAAGGAGAAATTTCCGCATCTGCTATGTCAGATGCAGGGGGTGAGGGTTAGAGGAAGGGAAGTAGAGTGGAGGTGTCTGGTGGGCTAATGGAAAGTCAAGTGGTGGTTCAAGTAGGCGGGTCTGCAGTTGTGTAGGGCCTTGTATGCATGTGTCAAGAGCTTGAACTGACATGTTTTCTATACAGGGAGCCAGTGGAGTTTCCTGAGGTAGGGGGTGATGTGGGTTCATCTAGGGAAATCCAGAACGAGTCTGACTGCGGCATTCTGAATGGTCTGTAATCGTTGGAGGAGGTGAGCTGCGATCCCTGTGTAGAGAATGTTGCCGTAGTCCAGTTGGTTGGAGATGAGGGCCTGGGTGATGGTGAATCTTGAGCTTTGGGGTAGCCATTTGAATATCTTTTGAAGCATGCGGAGGATGAAGAAGCAGGAGGAGGAGACGGAGTTGACCTGTGTTGTCATGATTAGCTTGTTGTACAGAATGATGCCTAGGTTTCTAGCAAGGCCAGTAGGACCGTGTTAGGAGTAGGAGTAGGTCTGAGTTCTGTGGACCACCAGGTTGCGTCCTATGGGGAGCTTTTGTTTCCAAAAATCAGAATATTTGTCTTGTCCGAGTTGCACTTCAGGCAGTTGACCTTCATCCAGTTGGCAACATCTGTCATGCAGTTGTGGAAGTTGGTCTTGTTGTTGTTGGTGTCTTGAGAGAGTGAGAGGATGAGTTGTGAGTATTCAGTGTAGGATATGATGTTGAGTCCGTGGGTTTTGGCGACGCTGGCCAGAGGTGCCATATAAGTATTGAAGAGGGTGGAGATGAATGAGGATCCTTGGGGTACTCCACAGATAATTTCCTTGGGTTTGGAGGTGAAATGGGGAAGGTGGGCTCCCAGTGGGAAAAGAGGCGATCCATTTCAGAGTGGCTCCTTGGATGTCTATGTTGTGCAGCCTTGTGATGAGTGTGTGGTAGGAGACCATATTGAAGGCTCACGAGAGGTCTAGGAAAATCAGAGCCGCAGTTGAACAAGGTGGTGAGTACATGGCTGATTCTGGCTTCTTCTAGGTTGAAGATGTGGTGAGGGCATGGGTCGGTTGGGGCCCCTGAGTGGACCGAGTTCATGATGGAGGTGGTGTTTTTGGGAGGAGCTGGCTCTATTCGGTTAGTCGGATGTCTGTGGTGATAGTGGGGTCATTGTGTTGATTGAAGAAGTCGGTGGCCTTGAGCTGGGGATTGAAGTATCTGTGGATGTTGGCGATCTTGTCATGGAAGAAGTTTGCAAGGTTGTCTCAGAGTCTCTGTGAGGGGTAATGTTATTTGTTACAGCTGAGGGGTTGGAGAATTCTTTGATTATGTTGAAGAGTCCTTTGCTGTTATTGGAGCTTGATTCGATGTGTGTGGCTAAGGCCTTTTCTTCAATTCTCTCAACTGTCTGTGGTAGAGGTTGAGGGCTGTCTTGTAGGCAGTCTCATTGGTCGTGTCCTTGCTGGTGCGCCATCGCCTTTCCAGTTGTTTACAGTGTCATTTAGTGGTTCTGAAGTCTTCAGTGTAACTGTCAGGTCCTTGAATCCTCGGAGTCGTACGATGCTCAATGGGGTCCACCTCCTGATAGCCCCAAGGTCTGAGTGACACAACAGACTCAATGGGATGATCAGGCGAGGGAAGGGAAGGATGGGGTCAGCTGGGAGGGAGACCTGTAACGAGAACAATGACTTATGAAATC
Source organism: Calotriton arnoldi (assembly GCA_963921515.1). Classification (NCBI taxonomy): domain Eukaryota; kingdom Metazoa; phylum Chordata; class Amphibia; order Caudata; family Salamandridae; genus Calotriton; species Calotriton arnoldi. The sequence continues at coordinate 3,166,331 of CAWUFW010001040.1, forward strand.
AAGCCCCCATTCTCAATGCATAATGACTGACCATAAACTAACTGGTAAGAGTAGTTCTTATACCTGTAAAGGAAAATAACAGTTCTTCGTCCTGCAAGGGATGTTCCTCTTGTAGAGAAGCCACAGTTAAATCTACAAACAGATAACACGTTAAAGCAGAATACTACTTTGGCCTGCACTACACAATGGGGAAGGGTGCAAATACTACATACCAAAAAGTGTTTCAAAATGATGCTGTACAGGGGAGGGAGCGGAGCTTCAATCTGGATAAGCTCAACAAGCCCCTGAGGGTGGAGACATAATAACATGGCACAATAATAGTTTCATGATTGGAGCAACCCCAATTCTGTTGCCCCCTCTGTGAGTGTTCAAAATTAAGATACCACAAGGAGCTAGGGTAAAAGACTCCAATCCTTCTTGGAACCCTTTCAATGCAACTTTAACAAAGACCAAACCGCAATGTCCAGCGGTCACGATAATCACCCAATCATGCTCTATATAAATCCAAGATAGTACAGTACAGAGGATAGCCCTGTAGCGCTATTGCCAAGGTTTTTGCCGGGATTGGGTTCCAAAATAACAAGGTAAGAAGCCCATACGACCAGCCCCGCAATTGCCTTCAAAGCGGTGCCGATCAGCAGTAACAGAAGTGCTTCCACTTAGAAGTACTTAACGAAATGCCCTTAAGGCCCAATTAGTAAGGAAACGGTTGAAGTAGAACTTGGTGCAAACCGCACCCCTACCGCTATAGTTCATCCGTATCGCCTCTGCCTCCGGTTCCAGAATCAACGGCACCCGACCTCTGTCCCGGAAGCCTTCATATCCCCGGCTGCAGCCACGTCGTGACGTCACGTGCGTCACGCTCTCAATGCCTCACGGGAAGTGTAGTTCTTCCGAGGCGTCTGGTCTCTTCCGAGTTGCTTTGCCCTGGCAGTGTTCTCCGGCGGCCAGCACGGTGCGCCGCAACAGTACATCCCTCTCCTGAAGAACACTGACAGAGACAGGGTTTCCTAGGGAAGCGTCTATGGAAGAGCGCAGTGCAACGAGGGGCATGCACTCCAATGGCGGGCTCCCATGAGTTTTCCTCGTCGCCATAGCCCTTCCAGGCTACCAAATACCAAAGTCTAGTGCGGTATATTTTGGAGTCCACAATACCCCGCACTTCATGTTCTACCTCGTTATTCACCATGATAGGAGCAGGGGTATGCTTGTTCCTTATATGTGACGGTTTAACCAGGGACACATGGAAAGCAGGGTGTATCCTCAAAGAGGAAGGCAATGCCAATTTCACTACCACTGGATTGATCAGCTTGGTCACTTGATAAGGGCCTATGTACTTGGGGTTAAAAATACTGTATTTCCTGAACCTGATGTTTTTGGTGGATAACCACACATAGTCTCCTTTCTTGTACACGGGCCCTGGGCGCCTATGTTTATCGGCATGTGCTTTGTACTGTATTTTAGCTGCCTTTAAACCTTTCTGCGCTGCCCTCCAGCTTTGTTGAATGTGTGCTACTCTTTCCTGAACGTCCGGTACGGTGGTGGTATGTGCAGGGTGCAGAAAAGGAGTGAACCGAGGATGGAATCCATAGGTACAATAAAAGGGAGTGAGGTTAGTAGAACTGTGCGCAGCGCTGTTATATGCCACTTCGGCTAACCATAGTTTATCCACCCATGCCTATGTTGTGGCATCCACGTAGCATCTTAGGTACTGTTTTAGCGTTTGATTCGCCCTCTCCGTCTGACCATCAGTTTGTGGATGGAAGCTGGTGGAGGTATTGGATGCAATGCCTAATGCCGCACACCAAACCCTCCAGAACTTAGCGGTGAACTGTCCCCCACGGTCCGAAACTATGCTTCTGGGCAACCCATGTAATCGGACTATGTGTACCAGTATTAACAGAGCTAACATACCCACCGTGGGGAGCTGTTTGCAAGCGATGAAATGTGCCATCTTAGTTAAGTAATCTACCACAACTAAGATGACTGTGTGCCCCTTATCCACTGGCATCCCTACCACGAAGTCCACCGAGATATTCTCCCACGGAGACTCCGGAGTTGGAAGAGGCTGCAAGAGACCCGCAGGTCGAGCATGCGTAGCTTTCATTTGGTTACACGTCAGGCATTCCTTTATCCATGTCGTAATGTCTCGCCTTATGGTTGGCCACCAGAACTGCCTTAACACCCTTTCCATAGTCTTTTCCTGACCATTGTGTCCCGCACTGGGCAGGATGTGGCACCACTTGAAGGCTTGTTTGCGCAAGGAACCGATAGGCAGTAACAGCTGGTGTCCTCGCAATGGTAGTCCCTTTGTCACCTTCCAGTCCTTATTCCTGTCCAACCAGTCTTTCCACTTCTCATTGTGGATGTTGTGTGCCACACTCCGAAGGAAGATATCGGTGCAGGTAGCCCCAACCAGGTTTTTGGGTGAATAATGGCGTTTTTGGGACCACCGGTTTGGCCTACCGGAGCCGTTTGCCGGGTTAAAGCATCTGCCTTCTTGTTTTCTCTTCCCGGTCTATAAGTCACCAAGAAGTTATACTCTGCGAAGAACAACATCCACCTTAATTGCCTGGGTGTCAGATGTCGGGCTGCTGTCATGAATTGAAGATTGCGGTGGTCGGTGAATACAGTCACCACATGCCTGGCTCCCATCAGATAATGCCTCCAGTCTACAAACGCCTCCTTTATAGCTAGTAGTTCCTTTTCCGCTACGGTGTAGTTGTTTTCCGCAGGATTGAGCTTCCTTGACATATACGCCACAGGGTGGAGTTGGCCGGTTTGTGTATGTCGTTGGGAGAGCACCGCCCCCACCGCTGAATCCGAGGCATCCGCCTCCACTATGTATGGACGATCCGGATCTGCATGCACCAAAACAGGGGCAGATGCAAAGCGTTTTTTAAAGCATCAAACCCCTTTTGGGCCTCCTCGGTCCACTGGAAGATGGTCCTTTTTCACAACATCCATGTGAGGGGGGCGGCCAACTCAGAGAAGTGCTCGATAAATCGACGATAAAAGTTGGCGAACCCCAGAAAGCATTGAATATCCCGAACATTCACGGGTGTGGGCCAGTTCTTAACCGCAACAACCTTCCTTTCGGACATTTCCTGTCCCCAAGGGGTTAGCATAACACCTAGAAATTCGACAGATGTCACACCGAACTCACATTTGCTGATTTTACAGTACAAATGGTGGTTTCGTAGGGTTTGCAAGATGGTACGCACGTGTTGTGTGTGATTTTCTTCCTTGGACGAATAGATCAAGATATCGTCGATATATACCACTACGAACTTGTCCAGGTATTCTCGCAGGACGTCATTCAAAAAGAATTGAAAGGCCGCGGGAGCGTTGCATAAACCAAATGGCATTACCAGGTATTCATATAACCCAAAGCGCGTCTTGAATGCTGTCTTCCATTCGTCTCCGCTGCGCATGCGCACTAAATGATATGCGCCTTTGAGATCCAGACGGGTGTAGATCGCTGCCTTCTTCACTTGATCCAGCAATACACTGATCAGAGGTAACGGATACCTATTTTTAACCGTGATGGCATTCAACGCTCTGAAGTCCACACAAGCGCGCAGCTCCCCGTTCGCCTTGGGTATGAAAAACAATGGAGACGCAGCCGGGGATTTGGACTCCCGTATGAACCCCAGTGCCAAGTATTTATCAAGGTAAGCGCGGAGATGGGCGTTTTCGGGTTCCGTGAGAGCATATACTCTCCCCGCTGGTATGACTGCACCGGGTACTAGGTCTATCTGGCAATCATAGGGCCGGTGCGGTGGCAGCACTTCCGCCTTTAAGTCATCGAACACCTCGGCATATCCTTGATATTCCTCTGGAAGACTTACATCCTGTTCCACTGCAGTAGCCACATGATGACAGGAAGCCAAAGCCAAGGCTGGGGAGACACAGGTATGCTTACAGTGTGAGTTGCAATACTCTGAAGTAAACAGAAGAGTTTGTTCCTCCCAGTCCACCAGGGGGTTGTGTGTTCTCAGCCACGGTAATCCAAGTATCAACCCATATTGTGGTGCCCGGATGATGTTAAAGACCAGGCTTTCCCGGTGGTCAGTTCCCTGTAGAACCTCCAGGTTTCTGGTTTGGAAACGAATGGGCCCAGAATCCAAGCGTCGTCCATCTACCGCAAATACCGCTTCCGGTGCCTCCTTTTCTTGTAGTTCAATGCCCAAGGAGAGTGCTAGCTCCTGGTCCATGAAACAACCGGTGGCACCAGAGTCCAGCATGGCCCGAACTGATCTCCATTCTTCCTGTATCAGTAACCGCAAATCCACGTAGAAATGGCTCTTTTCACTCACTGTGTTGTTTCCAAGTGAGGGGATGTACTTCAGGCTTGAAGGGGTCCCCTCCTCCTTCTTCAAGCACGCTAGTTTTCCGTCGGTGTTCGAGCCCCAAATGTAGACGCCTTCTTAAACTCAGACCGGGTAAATTTAGGTCTCAAAGTGCATTCTCTGATAAAATGGCCCCGTCTCCCACAGTAGAGGCACAACCCTTTCTTACGACGGTAATCCCTTTCCTCGGTAGTAAGAGGGGAGCGCACCGCCCCAATTTCCATAGGTTCCGATTTAGCGCTTTGACTATTCTCGGGGGTTCTAGATGATTCAAGACGAGGTGCGTATCTGTCTTTCTTCTTGTTTTCTCCTTTACGCTCGCTGAGACGGTGATCCAATCGCAAGACTAGGCTGATGAGGTCTGCACAAGACTTCGGTTGTGGATCTATCTGGGCCAATACGTCTTTCATCTCCTCCTGTAGTCCTTGATGAAAGATAGCCGCTTGCTTGACTTCAGGCCAATCGGTTTCCGCTACCAATCGCCTGAAATCATTTAAATAGGAGATGATATCCCGATTACCCTGTTTCAGCTCCAGCAACTCCCTATCTGCGGAGAGGGTGGCTGCCCTGCGGTTGAACGTTTTCTCGAATTCTATGAGAAAAGAGTCCCAGTCATGCAGGAGGGGTCATCTCTTTTAACAAACGGTACTGCCCACTGAGCTGCATCCCCTGTCAGATAAGATATCAGAAACGCTACTCTGGCATGATTTGTGCTGAACGCCTTAGCCTTACATGTAAAGTGCAGCAAGACCTGTGTGATGAACACCTGTACCTTGCTGCTATCCCCATAGAATCTTTCTGGTGAGGCTAAAGGAATAGGTGTAGGGAACTCCACCACCACCGGAGCAGCCCGTGAAAGGTGCGCTGTACCTACATCAAAAGGATTTCTTTGTATCCTGTCCACTTGCGCCTGCAAAGCAGCCGTTTCAGCCCTAGAAGCGGCTAATTCGGCCTGTATCAAGGCTAAGGCGCCTATGACGTCCTCTAAGGTGGCCATACCAGCGTACGACCGGGAGGATAACAATTCGTGGGCCGTTGATTCTGTCAGGTCCTTGAATCCTCGGAGTCGTACGATGCTCAATGGGGTCCACCTCCTGATAGCCCCAAGGTCTGAGTGACACAACAGACTCAATGGGATGATCAGGCGAGGGAAGGGAAGGATGGGGTCAGCTGGGAGGGAGACCTGTAACGAGAACAATGACTTATGAAATCAAGCCCCCATTCTCAATGCATAATGACTGACCATAAACTAACTGGTAAGAGTAGTTCTTATACCTGTAAAGGAAAATAACAGTTCTTCGTCCTGCAAGGGATGTTCCTCTTGTAGAGAAGCCACAGTTAAATCTACAAACAGATAACACGTTAAAGCAGAATACTACTTTGGCCTGCACTACACAATGGGGAAGGGTGCAAATACTACATACCAAAAAGTGTTTCAAAATGATGCTGTACAGGGGAGGGAGCGGAGCTTCAATCTGGATAAGCTCAACAAGCCCCTGAGGGTGGAGACATAATAACATGGCACAATAATAGTTTCATGATTGGAGCAACCCCAATTCTGTTGCCCCCTCTGTGAGTGTTCAAAATTAAGATACCACAAGGAGCTAGGGTAAAAGACTCCAATCCTTCTTGGAACCCTTTCAATGCAACTTTAACAAAGACCAAACCGCAATGTCCAGCGGTCACGATAATCACCCAATCATGCTCTATATAAATCCAAGATAGTACAGTACAGAGGATAGCCCTGTAGCGCTATTGCCAAGGTTTTTGCCGGGATTGGGTTCCAAAATAACAAGGTAAGAAGCCCATACGACCAGCCCCGCAATTGCCTTCAAAGCGGTGCCGATCAGCAGTAACAGAAGTGCTTCCACTTAGAAGTACTTAACGAAATGCCCTTAAGGCCCAATTAGTAAGGAAACGGTTGAAGTAGAACTTGGTGCAAACCGCACCCCTACCGCTATAGTTCATCCGTATCGCCTCTGCCTCCGGTTCCAGAATCAACGGCACCCGACCTCTGTCCCGGAAGCCTTCATATCCCCGGCTGCAGCCACGTCGTGACGTCACGTGCGTCACGCTCTCAATGCCTCACGGGAAGTGTAGTTCTTCCGAGGCGTCTGGTCTCTTCCGAGTTGCTTTGCCCTGGCAGTGTTCTCCGGCGGCCAGCACGGTGCGCCGCAACAGTAACTAGGTATCTTGCTTGGTAGACCTACTGTGGGTTTTGTTGCCGATGGGATCGATGCTGTCAACTCAGGTGGTGATTCAATTGTTGAAGTTTCGTTTGTTCTGGTGTAGGTTATTGGAGGCGATAGGGTGGGTGGTATTGAGGGCGTTGATCCATGTATCCTTTGAGACTTTGTTTCAGCTGCGGTGGGGGCGTTGGGCAGATCCGGGCACGGCGGAGGGGAGCTGGTGATGTTGAAGTGGGTGATGGAGTGGTCGGTCCAGGTGAATTCTGTGGTGTGGCTGTATATAATGTGGTCACTGGAGGTGAAGATGGGGTCTAGCGCGTGTCTTGTGGTGTGTGTGGGGTCATGGATGAGTTGGGTGAGTTCGATGTTGTTCATGCTGTCAAGGAGGTTGGTAGTGTTGATGTAATTGTTGTTGTCGAAATGGAAGCAGAGGTCTCCGAGGAAAATTTAGTTGTTGGAGTCTGTGGTGAGGGGGATGATGTAGTCAGCGATGACGTTGCAGAGGGCTGGACGGGGTCCTGGTGGATGGTAGACGAGGTGCCCCTGATGGTGGTTTTGCTGTCTGTTTGGAGTTGGAAGTTGAGGCTGGGGTGATGACATCATTTGTGGTGGAAAAAAGCAAAAGGAACAAATGATGGATGGAATGCTGAACAATGCAAACATTCACTTCAGTCACAAAGATCTGAGTTTAATCCATTGCTCTATTGCTCACCACGCCACCCCAGTTTGGACCCAGCGAAATGGAAATCAGTCTTGACCCTGCTCCTCATGGGAACAATCCAGCCCAAACTGCCAAGCAGGTCCTCCCTGGACCGGAAACAAGCATCCTGGGGCCGGTTTCGGGGGAACACCCCTCATCAGCCGGCTAGCTTGGATCCAGTGGCTCAGTGAGCACGGGACCACGTTGCGTGGCGCAAGAGTGATTCAACTCCTTGATAAATATGCCCCTAAATGCTTTCTGATGTCTGTCCAATTCTGGATATATTGGCACTAGTTACTGCCATATCTCTCCTGTTGTCTTTACCCGCCATCTCCTTCATGCAGGTGCTGGATTTTTCAACTATGATGGCCATTTCAATTTGAGTTGAATTCTTTGCAGCCCAGTCTTTCCTGCATCTTTCTATCATAGTAATGTCAAATCCCAGCACACATACAATCAATATTTACGAAAGAGTCAAATGATTTGTAGCAAGACAAACAATTTAGGACATGTATATTGTAGGTTTAATCTTCTTGAAGCTCCAGCCAACACGTGTTTCGTCGATTGGGAGTAGAACCCGCGACTTCCTCAGGGCTTTATATGTTCTGGAAGAGATGTTGTGCCTTCATGCCAGTTATAATTCTGTCCCGGCCTTATTATGGCTGGGAAAATGTACAAAGTCACCACTTCTGTCTCGTAAGATGTCCAGACACTCACGGATAGGTGTTGTGTCCGAAGTGGAGTTTATAGTTGGTCGGTATACCGAGACGCTGCAGTCGGACGCTACAACGTCCCAGCAACGAACAGTGCTTGCGGGCTGACTAAACACAGACCCGCCAACTATAAACTCCACTTCGGACACAACACCTATCCGTGAGGGTCTGGACATCTTACGAGACAGAAGTGGTGACCTTGTACATTTTCCCAGCCATAATAAGGCCGGGACGGAATTATAACCGGCATGAAGGCACAACATCTCTTCCAGAACATATAAAGCCCTGAGGAAGTCGCGGGTTCTACTCCCAATCGACGAAACACGTGTTGGCTGGAGCTTCAAGAAGATTAAACCTACAATATACATGTCCTAAATTGTTTGTCTTGCTACAAATCATTTGACTCTTTCGTAAATATTGATTGTATGTGTGCTGGGATTTGACATTAATTCGTACAGATCTTCGGATCTGAATTGTGGGGTGTTGGGTGATCACCCCCTCCTTGAGCACCATACACCTACATAGCTATAGCATCTAAGAGACCAATATTAGAGAGCGCCACTACCACACAGGGCACTATCATCCTAACTATTATTTTATCTTTCTATCATAGTACTGTAAAATGAGTTGGTCTTTATTCATGTCATTCATCGTTTCTCCAAAATTGGCATTTTATAGCCAGTGATCGGAGACATGCCACAAATGAATGTACTGGCTCACTAGGCCTATGGGGTTGGGTGTAAAACGTATGAAGTGTCACAGCGACATACATTTGTTTGCCAAATCTTGTTTCCAGCCTTTGCTTGGCTTCTTTGTACACATCCTCCATTTTGTGTCCCAAACAATCCACAGCAGTGCAACTGGAAGATATTTAAATATATTTTGACCTTCTCTACCAAGTGCACTATTTAATATTGCTTTTTTCATTTCAGCGTTGAAATTTGTCAGTCCGTGGTGGTGAGTTCTCAAAAATGTCTTTCAACTCTTTCTACTCCGTGGAAGGTGAACATGGATGAGGCAGCAAACTGGGAGACTGGATGGCATTTGTTTGAGTGCATTCTATATTGTAAAGCAATCAGAATTTGTGTTTTGTCAAATCTCTAAAATTTTCTCTTGCATTGTTAAAAATAAAAATATTAGAGTGAATGTTTTGTTCTTCGAGTGGCAGCATATGCCTGGTTAAATAATGAATATTGTCCGTAATGTTATGCTTTTTGCCCACCAGATGGCAGTGTAGCGAAGGTTTAGGATGCTCACTAAGTGATAAGCTGTGATTCCTTTTCCGTTTCTATGAAAGATGAAGGGGCATATTTACGAGCCCTCACCGCCACCTGAGCGTCACTATTTTTGACGCTGCGATGGAGCAGCGCCATTTTCCATACTTACAGAGTGGAGATTACCCACTTTACGTGGCTTAACACCACCCTGTAATATGCCCCTTTTGTCGCAGTCCTCTGTGGCAAAGGGACGTCCACTGGGTGTTGCAGTGGGTGTTCCACCACACCACCGATTACGTTTTGACGCTGCCCCAGACTTAAAAGGCTGAAGCAGCGCCAAAAAATATCGCCATGGAATACCAGGTGTTAGAATGGCGATACGAGGGCAAATTATTAATTCTCCTCGTCTTTTGCTCTTTCCATGGGTGCGTCCTTTTGCAGCACACATAGACGGTGCAAATTGCTATTATTGATTGTTTATGAGGAGGAAGGGGTCCCTTCCTGCACATAAACAATCGTCCCTGCAGCGCAGGCACCCTTGCAACATAGCGGCAGGGTGCATGCGCAGACGCTAGGCAGCTTTTTTTGCGCCAGCACTAGGGGAAACAAAGGGGTGCGCCGTACTCTTGTGAATACGGTGCATCCCTGCATTTTTAAAATGTCGGAGTGCGCCGCTACCAAATTTGGCGCTGCTCCGTGGTCCGACATTTTATTGTAAATATGCCCGAGGTGTTGTGTTGTGGTCAAATTGCCGATGTGACGGATGAGTAATGCCGCAGCTTAACTTTGTGAATAATGGCACTGTCAGTAATCCTTAGAGTACCAGCCGAATGATGTGAGCAGTGTGTGTAAACAATTACACTGCACTCATTCTCTTTTCAGGTGAGCAGCATGGCTCAGTGCTGATACACGCACTCCAGCACTGCTGCCGAGTTCACTCGTGCAGAGAGTCCTGCTGATATTCAGGGCCAGATTTATCAAGGTTTTATGCAACACAGCAAGACAACATGCTGTGCTGCATGAAATGGAGAGGGAAGCAATGTGCCATATTTACCAAAATAAGGTGCATTCCTACTTTCACCCTGCGCTGGCGCACAATCTGCTGACTAGTGCCAATGCAGGCACTCTTGCACCATGGTGGAAGGATGCCTGCATTGCAGGCAGGATTGTTTTTGTGCAGGAAAACCAAAGAAAATAAGAAGGCTCCTCCCACATTGGCCAGCAGACAGCTCTGCTCTTCAGAATCTAAAGAGCTCAGTGGCATGAGTGCACATTTGACTTATGTTATCAAATCCCTACTAGGCTTCACATCATAAATTACGTAAAGAAAGGCTGGCCAGGCCCTGAACCAGAAGCTTTCTCTGCTGAAACTCACTCACTGATGGAAGGCAAAGATGTGCTGCAGCTATGAACTGAGCTACGGGATTGTATCTTAAACAGGAACTAATTCAAGCTCAAAAGTAGCCCAGTATGCCAAGCTTACACCATGAGGGTTTTTTTTGAGAAGACAAGGGTACCCCAGCATTCGATGCCAGCAAAGGCAGAAGCAGGACATTCCCGTCTGCACAGCTCCAGGCTCCCATTTAAAGGCCCTGCAGTTCGTTTTCTAAAAAATACAAAACCAATCATCCCGGCCAGCTGCCTTTCCATCCCGGGTTCCCTCCAAATAAGCAAACACGAGTCCTGGACAGACATTCCCACTCAGTTCTTTGGCGCCATTAATTCACGCCTTCAGCCCATTTTAAAAATCAGTACCAGCTGCCCACATCATTAACAGACGAATGGGCCTAGGATGATTTTCCTTTCCTCTAATTCAGCTTGCTCACCCTTGTCCTGAAGATGAACCCCACTTATTGGGTTCGAAACGCCGTCGACCACCATACAACATGAACTCCTATTACTCCTTGTAAAATAACTGTGGAGCTCATTATACTGTTGTCAATGCGATGCCTTTTAAACCTCACTATCACCCTGCATGTCACGCTTCCTTTCACCTAAATGTATGTGAGCACCTGAATACTATACAAAAAGTTGTAAAATAAATGTCTATCATTTATCTGACCTACATGACCTTCCTCTGATCTTTCCTTTGCTCCCTCATGAATTAATTTCAAAATCTTAGAACCAAGTGTTCCCTGCTGGGTCACTTTCTCGCTTTGGACCATTTAGGCCACACCTGAACCACTGTTTCCTAGATATCTAAGCTTACACCATGAGGCAGTGCACAGGGATGGTTTGCAATAAGCATTCTTTTTATCTATGGATATCCTTGCTTTTGACGGAGACTTGGAAGTGGCGAGAAAGATACATTCATTTGTTTTTTCCCATCCACGCCGTCTGGGCCTTCATCATCCTCTTCATCGCACACCAATGAGATACAAATATAACACCCAGTCAGCGTTGTATTGGGATTAAAAATCGGCCTGGGCACGCAAAAAAAAAAAGTAGCCCACATCATTTGCATATTGCCTTTCCGCAAAAACACTGCTTCGGCAAAATTTTATTTAAAAAAAAAGGGGGGGGAGGGGGTGTTTTAAAAAAAATGCACGGATTAGTTTACGCTGGTGAAACACCTGAAAACAAGTGAGGCCACTTTTGCTCATGCCCCCTCTCAATATGCATATGTTAATGGGCAGGCCCAGCGAGAGAAAGGGAGTGACACCTCTGCCGTTGATAAGAGGGAGGTAATGGACGCCCATCTGCCTCCAGAAAGGCCTCTCAGGCACCCACTGGGCCGCTGGCGGCATTGAACAACGCAGAAACCCAGGCTGCTAAAAATAGCAGCCCTCAGCTGGAATTCGGATACCGGCCCCTCGGGCATTGCCCGAGTGCCCGCGTTACCAATCCGACGCTGCACCCAGTCGCTGCACCTCTAGATACAAAACCTTTATATCAGTTCTATTTGTTTTGATCTTTTTCCTCCAGTCAGCACTGACACTCCGTGAGAGTGACACACAATGGAAGTGAGTCTCACTGAGTGAGGTCCACACATTGGCAGGAAGTCTCACCTTTCCTACATGCCAAAGCACATGTCCTGCAGTGCATTTAAGCTGCAGCTCAGCCGTGTGACAGTGGTGCTGTGGCAGAATTTTATTTTTGTCCTATACATCGGTGGTGGAAATACACACTTCAGTCCCCATATGCAATTTAACTTCTACACTATAGGTGCATTTTCTGTGACATCTGCAATGTTTTTGGAGGACATTTAAATAGATCATTTGGATGAAGCCAGTTTTACGAATATTAATATAGGGTGAAAGCACACACAGCGTGTCACTGATTAAGTGTCACAGTGCAAAGATTCCTACTACTAGCAAAACGAGGGTCAAGATAAAGGTGAAAAATCTGGGGTGACCATGCAGAAAAAATGAGTTTGCTACAAGTAGTTTCACTTTTCCCATTACAAACATTAGCCTAAAATGTCACATAACCACTGTGTACCTGTTTTGGGCTTTTTCTTACATGTGTCACCTTGTATATTAACCAACAGACTCAACTGAAAAGAACCTGACTTTCCGTCAATGATGCAATATAATGTTATCTAAAACCAAAGCCCCTTTGCATGGATATTATTGTCATAGATTGACCTCTTAACTCTTATAGGAGTGGGATGATCAAGAGATCTGGATGTACAACCCTTGTGAGTGAGTACACAAATGATACGCAACTTGGTATCGCACAAAGTGGTGACCTCGCCGAGCTCCTGCTAAACATACACAATGTATTCTATTTGGGTGAAGTAAGTGTGTGCCGTGTAATGTATAATAGAGGTTAATAGGGCGCCTGCTCTCTTTAATTCAGACCCCACCACAGAAATATCAATTTGCCACAAGTCAGTTGTATTCAGTCCTATTCTTTTATTGCTCTCCTCATTCTTGTGGTTCTGGATTTGTAATACGAACACTAATTCCACATGTAGCAGATAGTAAAGAGAACACTTTATTATGGGTACCAATATTCAGCATGGGGTAGCTTGAGATTTCTTGTAGATGCCGAATGGTCCATATTGTGCAGGGCACCTTCGTCCAGTCCTGGCTTTTAAGAAACCATCATGTTGAATTACTGGACTAGTAGTTGCATTTTTACACTGTATAGACTCAAAACCCAGCTGGTGAAGTGTTGTTAGCTCAAATCACACATTGCTCAGGACACATTGGGGACTAGGCTTCTATCATAATGCCCGGTTACTCACCGGTAATCTTCATTACTCCGAGCCCTGGTCCTCCTGGTCCACCCCTTACAAGTGAGCAGCTTGTCCGCTCTACAGAAACCTTTACCATAGCAAATGAAAATACTTGCCACAATATGGCACCGCCTACACTGTCCGGCATGCATGAAGGGGGAAGTACAACAGAACAAAATACTGAGAATACCAAAGAAACTCAAGACTAAGAAAATCGTAAACAATCACCATGAAACAAAAAACACAGGGAGGGAGGGAAGGGCCCAGGAATGGAACGGGAAGACCAGGACTCAGATGAATGAAGATTAGCGGTGAGTAACCGGGCATTAACTCCTCGTCTGTCTTCCTGTTCCATTCCTTACAAGTGAGCCCATACCCAAGCGAGAGGTGATTGAAAACACAAAGACGAGAAGGCTGCAGCAAAACCAACAGGTCAAATTTAATTAAAACAGAAAGAGTACAGATCACAAATCATGTACAGCAGACAAAACATGAGTGGCAAAATTAGCAGATGCTATTATCCCCAACTGAAGGTGGTAGTGGGAACCAAAAGTATGGGGAGAGGCCCAAGTAGCAGCAAGGTGGCACCCTTAAACATGGCCCAGGAGGAGGAAACCCCATGAGTGGACCGCCCCTGGACAGAAGAAGGAAGAGAACAATGCGCAGTCTCATAGGACAGGACCACTGCACACTTCAACCACCAAGTCAAGGTGGACAGAGAAGGCTTCAAACCCATGGCAGATGTCCCGTAAGTAATCAAAAGAGAATCAACCTTCCGAAACTCACGGGTACGGTCCAGATAGATGTGAAGAGCCCGCAACACATCTAAGGAGTGCAGAACCTCCTCCTCAGGGGAGAAAGGATCAGGAAAGAACACAGGAAGAACAATATCCTCCTGACAGTGGAAGGCAGACAAGACTTTGGGCAGAAAAAACGGACTAGGCCGCAAGATCACCTTGTCTGAACAAAAACGCAAAAAAGGGGGAGAAGTTAGCATAGCCCCAATCTCACCAATCCGCCTACCCGAAGAAATGGCCACAAAAAAAAAGAACCTTAGCCTAAAGGAACTCAAAGTCAACAGAAAGCAGGGGCTCAATTGGGGGAATGGGGACCAGTCAATGCCTGAAGCACCAAAGGAAGATCCCAAGCGGGAACCAGAGAGTGGGAGACAGGTCGCTGAAGCAAAAAACTCCTGAAAAGGCGAGTCACCAAAGGAGAGACTGAGGCCATCGCAGAACCCCGGTAGGCAAGAACGGCTGACCATTCAGCACGGAGAGTGGAGACAGCGAGACCCAACACAAAACCATCCCGCAAAAAATCCAAGGCACGGACAGGATCACAGGAAGAAGAAGACAAACCCCGTTCACTACACCAGGAGTAAAGGTTCCTCCAATGCCGCACATAAGACTTCAGGGTCGAAGGCCTATGAGACAACTGAACACTCTGGGCCACTTACAGCGAACATCCCTGATCCAACAAATTCAACCTCTCAAGTGCCAAACCCCCAGCCGGAGGGGACATATCGCCAAACCCCGAAGGACGGGAAACCAGGGTCTCTGAGACCATTCTGGGACCACCAGAAGCAGCTCCGCCCGATCCAGCCAGACCTTCCTCAGGACCCGAGGAATCAAGTGAAAAGGAGGGAAGGCAAACAGTAGCCCCAGGGACCTTGGGATGGAGAAGGCATCAATTGCCCAGGGCAACCTTGAGGGAATCAGGCTGCAGAACAGTGGAATAAGGGACGTCTCCTCCGAAGCAAAGAGATCCAGCCAAGGAAAGCTGAACGTAGAAACGATCCGCCGAAAAAGAAGAGACAGGCACATGGCTACGGATGAGGGAAACACCCTGCTCAAAGAATCCACAGGCCCATTCTCCCTCCCCGGAAGATAAACTGCAGAGAGAGAAAGGAGGCTCCGCTCGTTCCACAGACCGATCTTCAGGAAAAGGAGAAACCGAGACCAGCGCATTCCCCCTGCCGGTTGACGTAGGCACGAACCACCTGATTGTCCGTCTGACCGCAGACAGCCCGGGACTGAAGGAGGGGAGCGAACCAACAAAGGGCCTGCCAAACTGCAATCAACTCCCGCCAATTCGAGGACTGGAGAGACTCAGAACGGGACACCGGCCCTGGGCCTTGGAATACCCCAGAACTGCCCCCCACCCCATGGCATTTCAATCTCCCAGAACTGCCCCCCACCCATGGCACTGGCATCGGGGGACAGGACCACCGAGGAAGGAGGCAGAACCTCAATGACAGCCTGTTCTCCAGGAGAATCTGAACACCCTCTAGCAAGGCCACTCGCCTCACGGGATCCCGTGGCAAAGGAATCTCTTTGAAAACCTGAGCTGGTGCAACGAGAACTACGGTAACCAGAGGCACTATCTGAACCGCCCAGGCATCAGAAAGGCTCTGCCAGTGGTGAGAAAAGAAGCAAAGATGACCCACGACTGGGAGAGGCGGACAGTCATTGATTCGGAACAGGAGTGGAGGAGGCAATGGAGAACAGAGACCGGGACTTGTCACTTCCAGGGTGAAAAAATCCTCCTCCAACTCATTCACCACAGGAGCAGGAAACTCCAGATTGCCCCTAACATAGGCAAATGATTCGGAGAGCTCAGCTCCCGGAACAAAATGTCCCTCTGGCCCTCATCACCCTCAGGAGCAGGTTGAAGCTGAGGCACCTCAGCAGGAGTACCATCCGCCTCCCGTGCCTGAAAGGCAGCCTCTGCCTCATTTATTAAAACACAGAGGGCATCCAAAGTAGGGACACTCAAGGAGCAGCCAGCAGCAGTCTCCATCAAAGTATAGGCACTTCATGCAGCAGACCCGTTTCTTAGGAAACAAAGTCTTGTGGGCCCGACCTCTCACGGGAGGGGCCAGCCAGCAGGAGGTGACCGGAGCAGTAAAAAACCGCCCAGAAGGGTGGGGCCCTGCATGAGGAGGGAAGCCGGAGAGGAAACAGGAACAGGCACACTCCGTGATGCCACCCGCCAACAAAAACCAATGCCCGCTATAGCAGGGCGAGAAGGTAGGACAATATGTCAAGGAAGCCTGTAAGCAAGCCGTGCTAGACAATAAAAGGCAGCGCGGCTCCTGATGCAAGCCACGAGACAAACACAAAAATACACTTACCTGATGCTAAGAAAAAACGAAGAAAAAAAAAATGAACAGGATGTTGTTCTGTCGCACTTCCCCTTTTATGCATGCTGGACAGTTTAGGTGGCGCCGCATTGGGGGAAGTATTTTCATTTGATATTGTAAAGGTTTCTGTAGAGCAGACAAGCTCCTCACTTGTAAGGAATGGAACAGGAAGACGGACAAGTGAGTAAGGAGCATCAGTAAGTCTTCAAACATTAATGGCCTGTTGTTTGGCAATGTTGTTCCTTCCACCTCCAGCTGATTTCAGGTGCCACAGTGACGCTGGCTTCAAAACCATGCTGGTAGCCTTACATTTCACATATTGTGATAAGAGAAGTTGGGCGGCTTTTGGGTAGATACATTTTGTGCAGTAGAGTGGAGCTGTATGTTGAGGTCTGGGACCCAGCATATCACTTCCAGTTCCATTATGCAAATTTTTTCCTTACAATACTGGTGTCAGTATCAAGCGATAGTCCCAGGGCACTGCTCTATCTTGTTCATATGGGAGACCTGGCAGCAGAGAGCTACAGTCAATCTGCAACAAACGTGAGGAGTTTATTGTGTCCTGGTTGTCTGTTTGCCTTCTAGCAGTTTCCACTCTAAACACAGGGTGTGAGAAAGTGCCCTCTTTCTGCATGGTTGCCTCCACGTTTTGCTGAAATGCTGATGTGCTTTGACTGAGTATGCCCTGGGCTCCTGCCAAACTGGTGCCCAGGGCCTATGTTCTTTCCCTAAAACTGCATTGAAGACCAAACCCAATTGGCACTCTCTGGCCACAGGTCAGTCCCTGGTAAATGGTACCACAGGTACCCAGGGCACTGTGACCAGGGAAGGCCTCTAAGGGCTGCAGCACATATTGTCCCACCCTTAGAGGCCCTGTACCTTTACACCCACACACTGCCGTTGAAGGCTGCGTGCTTTGGTGCAGAACAAAGTGAAGAGTCGACATGGCACTCATCCCTGTGTGCCATGCCTACAACCCACTGCCCTGGCATAGATCAGTCACCCCTCTAGCTGGGTGGACTATACCAGTGGTGAGGGTACAGGTGCATGAGCCCTGTATCTCTACAGTGTCTAAGTCAATTCTTAGGCATTGTGAGTGCAGTGCTGCCATTAAGAGTATATGGTGCTGGGAGTTTGTCATTACGAACTCCACAGTACCATAATGGCTGCACTGAAAACTGCGAAGTTTGCTATCAAACTTCTCAGCATATTAAACCCACACTGATGCCAGGGTGGGATTTAGTGAAAAATGCACACAGAGGGCATCTTAGAGATGCCCCCAGAAAATCGACCTACCACTAGTGTCCAGGCTGAGTGGCTGCTTTCAGCTCCCACCACCAGACATGTTTCTGGACCCCTGGGTCGAGAGACTGCTGCTCTCGGGGGCCTGAAACAATGCACATCCTGGGACGAGGTGCAAAGCCTCCTCCTCCAGGAAGGGCAGGGTCCACGTAGGGGAAGCTTCAAATACTTGACGCCTTTGTGAGTTTCCCCAGGCCACTTGCTGCTTCCAGCAGCTGGTGCCCACTGGTTCCGACCCCCACTTTGGGCCGGAGAACCGGCGGGAAAACCAAGTGAGGAAGGAAGGTGTGCCTAACTCTGCCAACCCCACCCCTCAGGTGGGGGAGGCGAGGTGAAGCACAACTCTCAGTCCCCACCATCTTGTAGATGGGGGGACCCAGCCAACCAGGGTGAGGCTTATGCCCCCCTCTCACTGGAGGGTGGCATAATAGGGGGTGTACCCACCCCAGGGTAGGGGCCCATTGGTCCCAGCCTTTTACCTACGTGTAACGCCCCTATATCTAGTATTTAGAGGCACCCCTGAACCTTGCTTCCTCAGACAAGAAACTACAAGAAGAAAAGAAGAAGAAGGACCGAACAGCCGTGCCAAAGCTAAGAAGAGGAGTACGCCCACTGACTTGGCCCTGCCCTACCAGCCTGTCCTCACCTCGAACCTGCAGAAGCGAAACTCCTGTGTGTCCTGCAGCCAGCAGCCTCAAGAACCCTGAGGACTTGCCCTGCCTTCAAAAGAAAAGACTCTGGGGCCGATTCTGATGCGGGTTGGAAAAGCTTCCCGACCGAATCGGTTGGGAAATGGTGTCCGACCCACTCGGATCGGGAAAGTCCGACCGGCGGAGTAGGATGCATCCGGATGCTTCCAGATACGATTTGGTTGAACTCCCATTGACTTCAATGCGAACATTTGTTCCTAACCGCATCAGAATTGGGCCCTCGGTCGGGAAGCTTTTCCAACCCGCATCAGAATCGGGCCCTATGTCTCCGTGAACACCAGATTTGTTCACCAACAGACTCCAAGTCTGGCAAAGTCCGCGAGTCTGCACCACTCTGCACCCCACGCCCATGGCCCGAGTTCGAGTGGCCCAACACCACGAGGAGGTCTCCCTGGCGATCCTGACCCGAGATCCGGTGACCCCTGACCTGCCTCAAGCCTCCAGCCGACGCCTGCAGCCTCAAACCGGAAGGTCCCCTCAACGGCGACCAGGAGCTGGTAAGAAGATCAGACCCTAAAATGCACCCCTGCACCCGACGCCCCACGGCCTTGGGTGGCCCAACCGACGGTGCCTAACCAACCCCCAGCATCCCAACTTACCTCTCCAAGTGGTGGTCGCACCCAGAAGACCTTTGTCCCCGAGCCTGCAGTGTGTTTGCAAACCGGAGACTCCCCTTTGAAAGCTACAGGGCACCCGACGCCAAAACAGCACTCTGCACCCGGCCGCCCCAGTGCCGCTGAGGGTGTACCTTTTGTGCCGGCTTGAACCCCCATTTGCCCTGAGCTTAAGTCCAGGAGCTTTGCTCTCACAACCCAGTGGCCTGCTAGTCAGCAGCCATCAACCGGAGGCCCCCTATACCCCATTGGATAACATTAGGCCTCAGCACTGTGCACCCGGCCGCCCTAGTGCCGCTGAGGGTGTAACCAGAGTGCATCCTTGACCCTGGGGGACCCCTGAGTCTACCCCCAGAATACCAACTCCCACCACTGAATACTTACTTTGAACCGATACCCTATTTTCCTCCATAGGATAACATTGACTGTTTTTCTGTGAAAAGTTTTTAAGTGTGGAGTTGGAAAATCTAAGAAACCCTTTAAAACTTTAACTAAATAACAAAAACGCTTTTACTTACCTGTTTACAGGAAATGTCCCAGTGCAGTATCCAGGTATACTGCACTGTGTAAGAAAAGTAATCTGTAAAGTAATCTACTTGACATTCTACTACAAAGCCAATACAAAGTATATGTACAGTATATCAAAAGCATTGCATTGCTAGTAGCTCTACTGTAATCAAATCAAAGTGCATATACAATTGCAATTCAAACTGTTTACAAACTGCATTACTGCTGTAAAGTATTTATTGCTTACCTGTGCCAGGGTTGCTTGGTTCTAGAAAATAAAATAACTAAAAGAATATTTTTATACAAAACCAATTGGTCTGAAGTTCAGTCTTTGAGTGTGTGATATCATTTGCTGATTGAGTGTGTACAACAAATGCTTAACACTGTCCTCTGATACAGCCTTACTGCTCGAGCACACCACCACAAATAGAGAGTAAGGTGCTGGGAACCAAGGTGCTATCTACTTTTACCTCTGCCTACCTTTGGGGTTCCACTGGACTCTGTGCACACTATACCTCACTTTGGTATAGTATATATAGAGCCAGCTTCCTACATTGGTGGATCAGCGGTGGGATATACAACTTTGCATTTGTTGGACTAACTTGGTTACCACCTGATCACATGACAGAACTCTTAAATTGTCTTTAGAATTCTGATTTTTTCAAATTGACAATCTTTTTGCAAAATTACTAAAAGTCTTGTTAGGGCCTTGGTTAAGTCCGTTTAGAATTTTAGAAAAATAAAAAGTCACTTTAGCTAGGGATAAGAGGGGTTAGAAGTTTTTTAACTATGTCTCTTAACTAGAACCCAGCTGTTAGTGAAAACAACCATAACGACATAGAGGACCAGGTTGAGGAGCTTGACCTCACCCCTTACCTTCACTTGTCTTTCAAGGAGGTAAGGTCCCTATGTAAAATTAAAACCATAACAGTGGGGTCCCATCCCACCAAACAAAGGCTCAAGGAGCTGTTGGCTGGGTATGCTAGGACCACCCATCTGAAAATGGTGAAGACCAATCAGATGAGGAAGAAGATGGAGGGTATGAGGATGCTTATCAACCCCCCTCCCACTTCACAGGGAGAGAAGGGCCCCAGTGGCCTTGAATCCAAAAATAAACCTCTCAGTGCCTAGAGCCCACACAGGTGGATCAGGCACTACTGAGGACATTGAGGACAGCCTCAATGAGGAGGACAACCTGCTAGCAAGGTTGACCAAAAGATTGGACCTAGAGACCAGACTCCTGGCTCGAGAGAGAGAGCAGAGATGGGCCTAGCACCCGTCAATGGTGGCAACAATTTACTTAATAAGGATAAAGAGCAATCTTATGATCCTAAAATCCCCAAAGGGATTGTCCCTAAATATGAAGAGAGTGATGATATCACAAAATGGTTCACAGCCTTTGAGAGGGCCTGTGAAATGAGAAAAGTGAAGAAGTCAAACTGGGGGGCACTACTTTGGGAACTGTTCTCTGGTAACTGCAGAGACAAACTCCTGACCCTTTCAGGGGCAGATGCTGGGTCTTATGACCTCATGAAGAGAACTCTGATTGAGGGATTTGGACTCACAACTGAGCAATACAGAATTAGATTCAGGGGGGCTCACAAAACCCAAAACCAGTCCTGGATTGACTTTGTGGACTACTCGTTTAAAACACTAGATGGTTGGTTAACTGGACACAATGTGCATGATTTTAATGGACTTTACAATTTGTTTATGAAAGAACATATTTTAAGTAATTGCACTAATGAAAAGTTACATCAGCATTTGGTAGACCTAGGTCTAATTTCTCCCCAAGAATTGCCAAAGAAGGCAGACCACTGGGTCAAGAAAAGGGTGACAAAAACAACCACTGGGGGTGACCAAAAGAAAGGGGTTACAAAACCTCCCCAGGGGAAAGGTGGTGAGAATCCCCACGATAAAACGCCTGAGTCTTCAAAAGGGCCCCAAAAACCTGCACAGGGGGGTGGGTTACAAAACTCTTCCCAATCTACTACTAAGTACAGGGGAAAGAACTTTGATCCTGTAAAGGCCTGTTATAACAACTGTAGAAAGTTGGGACACTTAACTGGAGATGCTACTTGTCCTAACAAGAAGCCCCTTAGTCCTACTACAGCTACTCCTGGTGTAGCCAGTCTCCAGATGGGATCAGCAGTGTGCCAAGAGCAAATCAGGTTGCAATCAGGTTGCATACTGAAGCAGTTCTAGTCACAGAATGGGAAGTTAAGTTTGCCACTTTAGCTGTGTGGCCACCCAACTTTAAGAAATACTTACAATACCCTTGGATCAATGGGACTAGAATAGAAGCCCTGAGGGATACAGGTGCCAGTGTCACTATGGTGAGAGATACACTGGTTTCCCCAGAGCAATACTTGATTGGGAGAACATACCCAGTCACCAATGCTGACAGTGTTACCACTAACCATGCAATGGTTATGGTGACATTAGACTGTGGGGTGAGGGGGTTACTGGCCTGAAACCGATAGTGGTCTCTCCAAAGCTTCCAGCTGCATGTCTGCTTGGCAATGACCTGGAAATCTCAGCATGGGCTGAGGTAGAATTGAAAACCCATGCAGCAATGCTGGACATCCCTGAGATGGTGTGTGTAAAAACAAGAGCACATAGCGGAAAACAGGGTGAAAAAGAAGAGTTGGAGCCTGAAAGTATGGCCCAACCTTCCAAGAGAAAAGGTAAGAAGACTGAGAAGCCAGCTTCTGTACAGCAAGAGGATCAGGAACCCTCTCCTCAGGGAGAGGACTTGGACACCCTGGAGGGAACTGAGCCCATGGAGCTAGACTCTTGCCAGGTTGAACTCTTAGGCCTAGGGGGCCCCTCTAGGGAAGAGCTGTGCCTTGGACAGCAGGCCTGTCCAACTCTTGAAAGCCTGAGGCAGCAAGCTGCTACCCAGGAAAAGGGAGATGTCAGTGGTACCCACAGATTTTACTGGGAGGAGGGACTACTGTACACTGAGGCCAAAGACCCCAACCCTAGAGCCATTAGGAGAGTGGTAGTGCCTCAGAAGTACAGGGAGTTCCTACTAACTTTAGCTCATGACATCCCCCTAGCTGGACATCTGGGCCAAACCAAAACCTGGGAAAGGTTAGTTAGCCACTTTTACTGGCATCAGATGTTTCAGAAAGTAAAGGAGTTTGTCAGCTCCTGTGTCACCTGTCAAGCCAGTGGCAAAACAGGTGGACACCCAAAGGCCCCCTTGATACCACTACCAGTGGTTGGGTTCCCTTTGAAAGGGTAGGTGTGGACATAGTAGGTCCACTTGAACCTCCCACAGCATCAGGAAACAAATTCATTCTAGTGGTAGTGGATCATGACACTAAGTATCCTGAGGCAATTCCCCTTAGGACTACTACAGCTCCTGCAGTAGCCAAGGCCCTAATTGGTGTCTTCACCAGGGTAGGGTTTCCTAAGGAGATGGTACAGACAGAGGTTCCAACTTCATGTCTGCTTACCTCAAACACATGTGGAAAGAGTGTGGAGTGCAGTACAAGTTTACTACACCCTATCACCCACAAACCAATGGTCTTGTTTAGAGGTTCAACAAGACATTGAAAGGCATGATTATGGGGCTCCCTGAAAAACTCAAAAGGAGATGGGATGTCCTCTTACCATGCTTGCTTTTCGCCTACAGAGAGGTGCCTCAGAAAGGAGTAGGGTTTTCCCCCTTTGAACTTCTGTTTGGCCATCCGGTAAGGGGACCACTCTGTCTTATAAAAGAGGGTTGGGAGAAGCCTCTCCAAGAACCAAAACAAGACATTGTGGACTATGTACTAGGCCTAAGGTCCAGAACGGCTGAGTACATGGAAAAGGCATCCACGAATCTTGAGGCCAGTCAGGAGCTTCAGAGTCAGTGGTCTGACCAAAAAGCTGCACTGGTAGAATTTCAACCAGGGCAAAAGGTGTCGGTTTTGGAGCCAGTGGCACCAAGGGCTCTCCAGGACAGATGGAGTGGCCCTTACCCCATCTTAGAAAAGAAAAATGAGGTCACCTACTTGGTGGACCTGGGCACAAGCAGGACACCCTAAAGGTTGATCCATTTGAACAGCCTTAAGCTTTTCCATGATAGGGCTGACATCATCATGCTGATGGTGACTGATGAGGATCAGGAGACAGAGAGTGAACCTCTCCCTGACTTCCTCTCATGCAGCCCCAAAGATGGGTCAGTGGATGGAGTTGTCTTTTCAGACACCCTCACTGCCCATCAGCATACTGATTGCAAGCAAGTCTTGCAGCAGTATGCAAACCTCTTTTCCTTGACCCCTGGTCAGACAAACTGGTGTACCCATGATGTGGACACTGGTGACAGTTCACCTGTCCAAAACAAAATCTATCGACAGTCTGATCAAGTCAAGGAAAGCATCAGAGCTGAAGTCAGCAAGATGCTGGAGTTAGGGGTTATTGAATCCTCTGAGAGCCCCTAGCCAGCCCAGTGGTTCTAGTCCCCAAACCTCATCCACAGGGTGGAAAGGGAGAAATGAGGTTCTGTGTGGACTAGAAGGCTCAACTCTGTCACCAAGACAAATGTTCACCCTATCCCAAGAGCAGATGAGTTGATAGACAAATTGGGTGCAGCCAAATTTCTAAGTACCTTTGACTTAACTGCAGGGTACTGGCAGATTGGCATGGCACCAGGAGCAAACGAAAAGACAGCATTCTCCACACCTGATGGGCATTATCAGTTTACTGTTATGCCCTTTGGTTTAAAGAATGCCCCGGCCACCTTCCAGAGGTTGGTAAATCAATTCCTTGCTGGATTGGACTCCTTTAGTGCAGCTTATCTAGATGATATTGCTGTCTTTAGTTTCACCTGGCAGGATCACCTGATCCACCTTGGGAAGGTTTTAAATGCCCTGCAAACTGCAGGCCTAACTATCAAGGCATCCAAATGCCAGATAGGGCAAGGAACTGTGGTATACTTGGGCCACCTTGTTGGTGGAGGCCAAGTGCAACCCTTACAGCCCAAGATCCGGCCATCCTGGACTGGTCAGCCCAATAACCCAGACCCAAGTCAGGGCATTCCTTGGCTTGACTGGGTACAACAGGAGGTTTGTGAAGGGATATGGGTCCATTGTGACTCCCCTCACAGAACTTACCACCAAGAAGATGCCCAAAAAGGTAAACTGGACAGTTAGCTGTCAAAAGGCTTTTGACACCCTGAAAGAGCAATGTGCTCAGCACCAATTCTCAAAGCTCCAGACTATGCCAAGCAGTTCATTGTGCAGACTGATGCCTCTGAGCTAGGAATAGGAGCGGTCCTATCCCAGACCAATGATGAAGGCCAAGACCAACCTGGTGCTTTTATAAGCAGAAGGCTTCTCCCCAGGGAGCAGCGTTGGAGTGCCATTGAGAGGGAGGCCTTTGCTGTGGTTTGGTCCCTGAAGAAGCTGAGACCATACTTGTTTGGTACTCACTTCCTAGTACAAACTGATCACAGACCTCTCAAGTGGCTAATGCAGATGAAAGGTGAAAATCCTAAACTGTTGAGGTGGTCCATCTCCCTACAGGGTATGGATTTTGTAGTGGAACACAGACCTGGGACTGCCCATGCCAATGCAGATGGACTTTCCAGGTTCTTCCACTTAGAAAATGAAGACTCTCTAGGGAAAGGTTAGTCTCATCCTCTTTCGTTTGGGTGTGTGTGTGAGAAAGTGCCCTCTTTCTGCATGGTTGCCCCCACTTTTTGCTGAACTGCTGATGTGCTTTGACTGAGTGTGCCCTGGACTCCTGCCAAACAGGTGACCAGGGCCTGTGTTCTTTCCCTAAAACTGCATTGAAGACCAAACCCAATTGGCACTCTCTGGCCACAGGTCAGTCCTTGGTAAATGGTACCACAGGTACCCACGGCATTGTGACCAGGGAAGGCCTCTAAGGGCTGCAGCACTTCTTGTGCCACCCTTAGAGGCCCTGTACCTTTACACTCACACACTGCCTTTGCAGGCTGCATGTTTTGGTGCAGAACAAAGTGAAGAGTTGACATGGCACGCATCCCTGAGTGCTGAAGAAGAAAGAGATGAGGTGCGAGTTATGCAAATAAAGGATTCCAGAAAGAGGAGAAATGGCATAGGGACTGCAGAGGAAAGTGGTGTGAGTGGAAGTGCAGGAGTGACTGCCACGCTCCGAGGACTACTAACTCTTCCATGGACCTTATAATGTTTAATTCATAATCTCACATTTTCAAAATTGAAACATTTTCGTTTACAATTATTCACACAAAAAAAAATCAGTGTTATTTTGCTACTGTTAAGTACTTCAAAGCTAAAAGGTATGGCTTGTTTTAGGTGCATGTGGATGCAGAGATCAGAGAGGAACCAAAATACTGGTCGAGTGGCACACTATAGAAAACACAGAATTGTAGGTTACATGTTTTAAAGCCATTCTCTTAATCATATATGCCATGCTTCTTGGAAAGAATTCCTAGTTTGGCTATTAGACCACGCCCACTTTTATAGGTCCCCTCCCTCTACTTTTTTTCTCGCAGTTTTATATAGCAGAATGTTGCAGGGTGGTTTTTAGGGCGCACTACGGCACCTTAATTTGAGCAGGGGTGCTCTATCTAAAATAAGGAAACACGTGTGAAATGCAGGAACTCGACCCAAAGGTATTGGATCGCTTTACATGAGCACCAGTTACGTTACACAAGAGCACATTCATTTTTGGTAGACGCAGAAAGTGATACCCAGGATCACAAGATGTTGAGCCCACGCCGAGGCTCGAACCTAGTTCCCCAGCTACAAGGTCGGCAGCTCTGGACGTTACGCCACATCCTCGCCCCACTCCCCAATCATCACACTTAAAGCCCTCCATGCAGAGGCTTCCTAGTGCTATAAATATCCCGAAGTAACACTTCCCACACTCCCAAAGGAACTCATTTTACGTCCCTCGGAAGATACAGGTTGCACAGACATCTCTGATGTGGAGCAGGTGCACCAACCCACTGAGCAGTTTCGCCGGCAAAATGTGTGTTTATCTTAAAATGATTTCACACTTGACAATTAAACTGAAATCATTTCCTATCAAGATCACGAATTGTTTGCATTGTGTATACTACAGAGACTAATTTCATACCTCCCCGAGGCTTAGTTGGTTCAGTTTGTTTCACGCAAAAATCCATAACAGGAATACACAAATACTGACAAGAAATCGTGAACATGGACATAACACTTCATTTTAAAAGTGTAACGTGATTCTGACAAACCATCCAGAAACTGTAGCTCTTTCTTTTAAAAGCTCCGCAAGAGCTTGTGGTCGTTTATTACTCAGATTTATAGAGCGCCACTTGAGGCCCTCTTCAAGGCGCCATTCTTAGACCCTTGTAAGTTCTTGCAAAACTGGTTATTGTAGTGTTGCGCTCTAGTGGTCGCGCGCAGGCGCGATGACGTCGAGCGCGGCCGCCATTTTGGGTGCGAGTGAGCGCCCGATTTCGGAGCGGCACAGACGTGTTTCCCGGCGCTCTTCTGCATATTGATAAATAGTTAATAAAGAGAGTTCAGACATCCAAGTGTGGGGTATCATTGTGAAGGAAGGAAGCAGCTCTTTACAGTGGCGACGAGACTGGGATCAGAAAAAAACAAAAAAAAAACGAACCACAAAAGTACAGTAAAGAGGACACAAGGACCCACCGGAGCCCCAACGGACCAGACTACGACGACCACGGGCCCAGGGACGTGGCACAGCAGGAGAGCGTGGCAGAGGGCGGTCCTACCGCGAGGCAGCACCCAAGGAACAGGTAGTGGCAATCAAGTGAGAGCGCACAGCCCCCTACATAGGAGGGTAGACACCACAGGGGAGCAGGAAGCCAACCCTCCAGATCCTATAAGACATCCAGGGCCCTGGCGGAGGCGGTGCAGCGCAGCGACGGGGGAGCCTCAGGGCCCCATCAAGACCAAACACCTCCCAGAAGCACGGGCACACCGGGCAGTCCAAGAGGAAACGTAGAGGCACAGGAAGGAAACGCCACAATGTGCGCGCAGGCGTCTTCACTCACGACGCCTATACCCTTCCTACCAAAACCAGGCGAACCTCTGATGAAATGGGAAGACTGGAGGGAGTACTTCATGAACTACCTGGAGGCCATAGAAGACGAAAGTGGAGAGGCATTCCCCAGCAAAAGTAGGAAAAGAATATTACTCCACAACTTAGGCCCGGAAGGAATCCGAGTCTTTCAGAACCTGGTCCCCACGCAACGGCAGGTCGCAGACGATGATGTATTCCAACACGCGATTGAAGATCTAAACAACCATTACAGACCAGCAGTGTGCACGTCCATTGACAGATACAACTTCCAACAGCGGAAACAAGCGGGAGAAGAGTCCATAGATGACTATGTGGCAGCGTTGAAGAAATTGGCGATCACATGCAAATTTGGCGCCTTGCACGACGAATTTATCAAAGACCAGATTGTCATGCACACGAAGAACACAGCGATCCAAGACAAACTGTGGGTTAACGGGGACGCCACGCTGAAGGACGTCATTGCCATGGTGAAAAAGGCGGAACTATCGAAGAGATGCGCAGAGGCAGCGAAAAAAGAAAGTACAGAGCGGACCATGGTCAACAGAGTCACGGATGTAGAACCGCCGGACAGAGGAAAAAGAATGGCGGCGGAAGGGAGAGCCCAGAGTAGATGGACCCCACGATCCACGCAGACACAAAAATCACACAAGGAGGGCGCCACCACGTGCTACAGGTGCGGCAGTCCATCCCACGCGGCATATGACAAGCGATGTCCAGCCTTCCGAGCCAAGTGTATGTACTGCGGAATTGTCGGACACTATGAAAAAGTGTGTCGCCGCAAGGTAAAGCGGTCAACAGTCAAGTACGTAGCACACGACGGGGGAGGTGAAGACGGAGAAGAAGAGGAAGATAATGTGTTGTGCATCGAAGGACAAGTTCTAGGCATAGAAGGAAGTCGCTCCAAGAAACCACAATGCGACATGGTCGTGGGGGGGTGTTCAGATCAAGATGGTGGCGGACTCCGGCTCTCCATATACCATCATTCAAAGGACAGTGTGGACCGAGAACTTCAAACCCAGACTTGGATCACACCTCGAGCCCCCCAGACATACGTCCGGTCACATTCACAGGGGAACCCATCCCGATGGTGGGATATCGAGTCCTGAGATTTGAGTTCAAGAACCGCAGCGCGGAGTGCAAATTATACGTGGCGGAAAAAGGGCCTTCTGTCCTGGGATGGATGGACCAGGGCGAGTTGGGCATACAATTGAACCCAGGAGGGGACACGCAAGTCCTGATGACCAGCGCAGACAACCAATCGGACTTCGAAAAGACAAAAAGAGAATTCCCCACAGTATTCGGAGGCAGAGTGGGAAAACTAACGAAATTCACACACAAAATTGAACTCAAGGACAACGCCAAACCAGTATCCCACAAGGTGAGGAACATACCGCTAGCAGTCAGGGAAGCAGTGCAAATAGAGTTACAAAGATTGGAAGACGAAGGGATCATCGAACCAATTAACAGTTCGGAATGGTTGGCCCCGTTAGTGGTAGCGAGGAAACCCAACGGCAAAGTTCGGTTGTGCGTGGACCTGCGCGAATTGAACAAATGCATAGTAGTGGAAAAATTCCCATTACCCAGAATAGACGAAATGCTGGCAAAGACGAAAGGTATAAAATGGTTTTCCACTGTAGATCTCGCCTCAGCATATCATCAGATAGCACTGCACAGCACAAGCCGTAAACTTACGTCCTTCATTACACCATTTGGATGCTACCAATTCCGCAGGATGCCGTTCGGCTTGGCATCAGCAGCGGCGGTATTCCAAAAGCTGATGCACAAACTATTTAAGGACATAAAGGGAGTACAATACTTCCAAGACGACATCTTGGTAATGGGCAAAGACCAAGCTGACCACAACACAAAGCTAGCAACGGTGTTACAAGTCCTGGAAAGGAATGGCCTGACAGCTGAATGGGAGAAGTGCAGACTAGGAATGACGTCGGTCACATACTTGGGTCATGAGATTAGTGACCAAGGCATCACACCCAAACACGCGAATGTCAAGGCAATATGCGAAGCACCGGCACCGACAAGCAAGGAAGAAGTGAGATCATTCTTAGGGATGGCCGAATATTACAGCAAATTTGTGCAGCACTTCGCCACCAAGACACATCACCTGCGACTACTTGTACGAGACAAAACCGCCTTTCAGTGGACAGAGGAAGCGCAGGGAGAGTTTCAGAAAATCAAAGAGGAGGTTAGCAGAGCGGTCCCCCTGCAAGGTTATGATCCGCATGGAGAATCCATATTGACCACAGACGCGAGCGACAAAGGCCTAGGGGCAGTTCTCATGCAGGAAAGGAAGAACGGAGAGCAGGCGACCATCAGCTTTGCGTCAAGAACATTGTCACCAACAGAACAGAAATTCAGCGTGATAGAAAAAGAGATGCTGGCTGTGGTGTGGGCCATGTCGAAATTCTGCCAATTTCTATGGGGCACAAGATTCCAACTAAGGACGGACCACAAACCCCTTGTCAAAGTACTAACGTCCTGCGGGCACGCAAGTGCCACACCCCGCATCGCAAAAATGACCCTGAAATTGTTAGACTACAGGTATGATGTGGAATACATCCCAGGAGCCAAGAACAAAGTGGCGGATTACCTCAGTCGAGCTTCAGCCATGGAGGACGATCCCGCAAGTACGGACGAGGACGAGGTCAGAGTGGCATTCATGGAAGATCAGGAAAAGGTGATAAGTGGGCAGGAATGGAAGCAAGCCTATGAAGGGGACACGGACCTCGAAAACATCAAGGTATTCATAATACAGGGGTGGCCAGAAAAAAGGCACCTGAAAGCGGAACAAAGGAAATTTTTCGAAGTGAGGGAAGAGTTATCCGTAGGAGACCAAGGAACCTTCCTGTTTAGAGGGGAGAGAGTAGTCCCTCCTGGGTCATTGACACCACGCCTGCTAGCAGTGTTGCACGAAGGGCACTTGGGCATCGTAAAGACGAAGTTGAGGACCAAACAGATGTACTGGTGGCCCGCAATGGATAGTCAAATCGAGAGACATGTTAGAGAATGTGATCAGTGCCAAAGGGCGGACAAGTCACAAACGTTACTACGTCCGTCACTAGGGAAGTTTAACAATCCAGCCAACCCTTGGGAGGAAGTATCTATCGACATTCTCGGTCCGGTATTGGATGCGGAAGGGACCCCAAAATATGTGGTAGTTCTCATAGACCGGTATTCTAAGTGGCCAGAACTGGACATACAGGAGGTGATGGACACAGAGACAGTGCTGAAGTTTCTTACAGCTACCTTCCTCAGAGAGGGCATTCCTCGTTCCATCTTGAGCGACAACGGACCTCAATTCACATCTGATAAGTGGAACCGGTACATGGAACAAAATGGCATCCAGATCAAGCACACATCGGTCTACCATCCGGCAGGGAATGGTCTTGCCGAAAGGTTTAATCGAGTAATAATGGGGTCCATCCAATCAGCCATAGGAGTGGGGAAGGACTGGGAGAAGGAGGTGAGAAGTATGCTGTGGGCCTACTGAATCACACCGACCGGCACAGGGTACAGCCCGTTCCAAATCCTAAGGGGACGTGAACCGTTCACTAAGGACAATCTAGCGTGGAAAGAAAAGACGGTCACGAGTAAATGGTCCCCGGCAGTCGTGCACCACAACTTAGAGAGAGCACAGAGAACTTACACAGAACAGTACAATAAGAGACGCAATGTGAAAGGAACGTCCCTGGAAAAAGGGGAATGGGTCAGAGTCAAACTTGCCCAGTTAAGGAGGAAAGGAGACAGCAAATACAGCTTGCCCCTGAAAGTTGAACAGGTGTACAACAGAGCTGCCTTACTAAGTGACGGGAACGTCTGGTCGCAAGATCGCATGTCAAAGTGCAACAAGATATTACAGTGGGACAGAGAAGAAAGATCAGGGACACAAGAGAAACCAAGTTCACCGGCAGGAAACACAGCCCCAGGAGAAGAAGAGAAGGACCTAGGAGTAGAAGGCAATAGGGTGGAGCAGGAGGAGAAAGATAATCTAATAGCAGAAGAATGGCAGGAGGACAATAGCAGGACTCCGGAGAGAGTGAGCCCTAAAGGACAAGGAGAAACACCGGCAAGCCGAGCAGACGGAAGGGAGAAGTATCCATCTCCACTCCGGTAAGACGTACACGGGCAGGGAGACTTGTGGTAAGGCCTGCCAAATACAGAGACTATGATTTGGGAGAAGTGAAGTAACTTCCGGCCGATAGACTCTGGGACTACCTTCCTAATGTTAATGTTTTGGTGTGTTTGGTAAAGAAGGGAGATATGTAGTGTTGCGCTCTAGTGGTCGCGCGCAGGCACGATGACGTCGAGCGCGGCCGCCATTTTGGGTGCGAGTGAGCGCCCGATTTCGGAGCGGCACGGACGTGTTTCCCGGCGCTCTTCTGCATATTGATAAATAGTTAATAAAGAGAGTTCAGACATCCAAGTGTGGGGTATCATTGTGAAGGAAGGAAGCAGCTCTTTACAGTTATTGCTTAATTGGCTGGAGCAAGGATTCGCCGCTGAGGTCACATTTATTTTGCCATTCACGTTGTGGCTGTGTTTTCAAGGGAAGAGTGAGGGGGGGGGAGGGGTCTCAACGGACTGCTGGGGGCAGGGGGAGGCCGCTTTCACATCAAAAGGGCAGGCCCCGCTAATCCCTTTTAATGAATCACCATTTGCAGGAGGTGGCAACATGCGCTGGGACAGACACGGGTCATCGTAAGCAAACAATTTTGGTAGCCCACAGCCCCCTCTGCGCCCCCGTTTCCTAAAAGAAAAGAAAAAAAAACTTTCCTGTGATCTGCTTGGAAAACTATTATATTGTGGACTGACAGCCTTTCCATGCGAGCTTTTTAAAAAAAATTCTTTGAACTCACCATTCCCTGTAACTGCTTAATTTCATGCATGGGGGTCAAAAGACAAAGGTCAGCTCTGCATGCCGAAACCCACCCCTTTAAAATAAAAATAAAAAACGCCCCAGGGCTCAAAAACGTCCTCTTAACCCTTCCTAGAAGAGCTGCATCGCATCCTCCCAAGGGGTGTTTACGGCTCTGCAGCTGGCCCGGATATCGATTCCAGCCTGCCACTTAGGAGGCAGTTACAATGCTCCTCACATATGAAAGGGTGCTCCTGACTTATTGAAAGGGACTAAAATTCCGATTTTCGTAGCAAGCAGCAAAGTAAAATCGTGATTTGCATTTCGTGTCTTTACTGAACTATTAGCAGCAAAGGAATGCAATGATGACGAGGGTGACCAGAAACTCCACATCACCGGAACGCAACTGTTCCAGTTCTGTGTTTTCATCTAACATGTCAGTGCATCTGGGAGTTGATGTCTCGGTTCATTTTAATTGAGCCGGTTGCACCATCTCACCTGATAACAATGACTGACAAGAGCATAGTCCAGGAACGGAAGAGTACTTATATCCAGGTAAAATGCAGCCAGCACCTAATCAGTGGGCCTCTCTCTGACGTCATCAGAGAGATCCGATCCAACAGGGAACCAAGGTCAGAGAGGCCCCGACAAAAGGAAACACTCAGTTACACACCTCGCGCTGCTAGACACAGGCTGGTAACTTGAAAAGACTTGGGCGGGGGCCGCAGATTGGAGTCAGTTCGGACTGCGGTGGTGGTGCCGCTCCATTGGAGGCAGGATACAGACTCTGCCAAGGCTGGCCAGGAGGCTGCAGGTACTGGCAGGTTCAGCCGTGACTGCTGTACTACACTCACTTGCACAAACAAAGAGAACAGCGTATACTCGGTAGCAAACCTAATCCGTTTGTCATTTTAAAAACAAAGACTCACAGCATATTTATGCTTCCTCCTCCACTGAACGAGTTCGGCCCGTCGGTCCCGGCGTGAGCGCCCACCGGCGCATAGGCATCTCACACGCCATGCTGATCATCATGCTGTAGACGGTAGTACTTTTTTTGTGGACAGTGCGCACTCACTGACTATATGCAGTGGGATGACAAGACTGTGTAACTGCCGGTGCACGCCTCATGCACTTACCACAAAAGAGAGCATGTGTTACACTTTTGCATATCAGGTTGTTCACTGTTAAACCCACTTGCAATATCTTTGCATGTAACAACATTCCCCGAAGCCATGGGCAGTTTGTTTTATTTCAACCCTGCGTCCCTTCTGTCCGCTGTTAAAGCCTGTTTAACTTCTAGCTAAAAACGTAAACAGTGGCGTTTTCTCTGCTGCGCGTGTACGCTGTTAACGAATTATCTCCCCATCCACCGTCTCATGGACTGTCAGTTTGTTTTAAATACCATCGCCTGTGTTCCATCAGAGAAAGCAAATCCATACTTCAGCGAGACTTTCGTGGGATTGATTGCTATTGAAAGAGAACAAACGCACCACGACTGAGCTTTGGAGGGGTTAAACAATTAGTTATAAACCATAGCATGGCGCTTTGCTGCGACCTACTGCTGGAAAGCGGTAATATTTCAACTGTGAAAATTTCACGCGCTTGACAAGTGTCGGCAAAAGTGAAAGCGTTTCACTTGCTCCCGCAAGTGAATCGCCAAACGTGCACGCGTTGCCATTGAAGGCAATGGAACGCGTGCACGTTTTTGGCTGAAAAGCCGAATCTATTGTAAAAGGTCTTTTTGCCTATGCAGCGCATGCGCGCTGCGTAGGCGAGACCTAAAAAACACTTTTACTTACCTGTTTACAGGAAATGTCCCAGTGCAGTATCCAGGTATACTGCACTGTGTAAAAAAAGTAATCTGTAAAGTAATCTACTTGACATTCTACTAAAAAGCCAATACAAAGTATATGTACAGTATATCAAAAGCATTGCATTACTAGTAGCTCTACTGTATTAAAATCAAAGTGCATATACAATTGGAATTCAAACTGTTTACAAACTGGATTACTACTGTAAAGTATTTATTGCTTACCTGTGCCAGGCTTGCATGGTTCTAGAAAATAAAATAACTAAAAAGAATATGTTTATACAAAACCAATTGGTCTGAAGTTCAGTCTTTGAGTGTGTGAATTCATTTGCTGATTGAGTGTGTGCAACAAATGCTTAACACTGTCCTCTGATACTGCCTTAGTGCTCGACCACACTACCCCAAATAGAGAGTAAGGTTCTATCTACTTTTACCTCTGCCTACCTTTGGGGTTCCACTGGACTCTGTGCACACTATACCTCACTTTGGAATAGTATATACAGAGCCAGCTTCCTACGCAGGGCTACAAATATCAGGATTCAAAGGAAAGACCAGGACGAGGTGACATGCCACCGTGATGTAGTGTTCTACTTTTACTTTGTAAAGACTTCATCTACTTTTGGCCAATGTGGGAAAAGTACTTTTTTTGGTTTTCAACCCCCTGGCCTTTTCTTTAATGCCACAATCCAAACTTTTTTGCTGGGAGCCCACTGAATTGGCCCGCCGCTTGTGTCTCGGCATACTGAAACCTCAGGGACAATGTAGTTAATGCGTCAAACTGAATTAAAGAGAGCCGCACCTTTTCCTTACTTGTAGCATTCCAACTGCGTCTCCCAGAACCCCAGGGCCTGTTGCTGTTTCCTCTAGGCAGGCCGGTCAAGCACTCCGTGTCCTCCAAAACACTCCACATCTGCTGCGGCATCAGAAGCAATGCCGTTTGGCTGTGAATACCAGTGCCATTAATTACCGCTTCCAATCCGTCCTGGGTTTGTTGGTGTCAAGTTGCTGTTACCTCCGTCCTACCATGGAGAATTAAGCATACTGTACCCCAGTCCTGTCATCCCCGGCACTATTCATTTCTCCCATTTGCTGCAAGCTGCCGAGCGTGAGCCGCGGGACACCATGTTGCCGAGAGGGGGAGGTGTCCTGCCGAAGCACGCGTCAGACGACTAGACCGCACATGGCCCTGTCTATGTAAATTAAATCTTTAGAAAACAAAAAAAGAAAACAGCCTTGAAGTGGAAGTTGAACTCAACCACATGGGAACAATGGAAACCTCCTCTACTAAAGGCTTGGATCTCCTTGATTAGCCAGGACTTATCACCCTTGACCACATAAAATATTGGGGCTAGCCAGGAACTCGGGCTTTCTCAGGGTAAGGAAACAGCTCAAAGGCCAGCACTGGAAAGGAGCATGGAAGTTAGAGATGTGAAGGGGGTCCACGACAAAGGCTGCAACAAGGATAATAGGGCTCTACTGGGGGCGTCAGGGCCTGCCAGTAATGAAAAGGATATAGCTTTTCCAATTGCAACAACCTCTAATCTTGCCCTCCGTCAGAAAAACCAAATAGTGGTAGGAGCGGAAAAGATTTTTTCGGCCTTTAACAAGGCAGGCAAAGCTGTCACAAGCTCTAATTCTACCAGCTATATCAAGGAGAACAATGTGGCTGAGGAAGGCAATAGCTCAGTGTCTCAACAAGCTTATCAGTCAAGAGTACGTGGTCCGTGCCAAAGGCCTTTAAGAATGGAAAGTGCAGAACTTTGTTGCAAACCAGAAATGGTGGTAGAAGGTAATGCCCCCCCGCCCCCCAAAGAATCTTTCCATGCTAACACGGCAGGTTAAAGAAAGTACCAAGATCCGTTTGGCAGATACTAAGATTGAGTCCTTATTAATTCCTCTCTTTGGTGAAATATGGGAGGTTAAAGCTTGCTAAAACACCCTAGCTCATACTTTGGGTAGCAATGAAAATTGAGACTTTGGGGGCACAATTGGAAAGAATTACATCTAGAATATTGAATCTTGTAGATACACAAAGTGAGGTGCCTATAAAGAACTTCATTCTGGAACTTGCCTCCGTGAAATAACAGTTGGAGGACGTAGAAAATCACTTGAGAAGGTCTAACCTTAGATTCGCCAGCATACCTGAATGGGAAGAGGGAAAAGCTGAGACAGCTATTGAATGCATGGATGATTTGATTCCCACTCATCTCTTGATGGGAAATACGGAGGACGTGACAATAACTCGTGCACATCGAATACCATTTTCAAGAGTACCTGGATATATCTTGCTCCCGTACTATGCTGGTGAATTTTGGGGAATGGTGCTATAAGTCCGAGACAGGTTTGTAACTCAGGTTTTTTCTGACACGTAACATGAGACTTCACAGTGACAAAGGGAATTTCGGCAAATGCTACCTTTATGCCAAGCTGTATGGGAACAAGCAAGGATTTTACTACTGGCCAGACTCAGAACTTTGTTTAAGGGATAATTTAAGGTGTTTAATGATACACAGACAGCAGAAAACTATTTGCATAAAATTCAGACTAAGGAAAAATGTTGGGTTATTACTTAAATTTGTCTGTTGAAACTATACTTCTCAAGGAAATTTAATTTAAGCATATGCTTGGCTTAGTGTAAAGATCGAGAGGGCGGTCTGGGCCACTATAGTCCAGAGCAAGGTGCAAGCAGTGCACCATTTGCAGGGAGGTGTTGAGGTCATGACAAGGCGTCCAGGTCACAACAGAGGGCTCAAGGGGACGGGGTATGGGTGGTTTGGATGCAGCAATGGGTGACTGGCACAGGTTTGTGGGGTTGGGGAGGTGTGGGGCTCCATTAGTCCCTAAGGCTGACTGTGGCAGGCATTTGCAAGGGGAATAATTGTTTCTTGCAGTAATGGGCTAAACCAAAGGAATCAAGCATATGGTAGTCGTTTGTTGAAGTTTCAGATTTTAGAAATTGAGGGACATATTTATCCAAATATCAAGTAGCGTAGCCAGCCACCTT
Source organism: Calotriton arnoldi (assembly GCA_963921515.1). Lineage (NCBI taxonomy): Eukaryota > Metazoa > Chordata > Amphibia > Caudata > Salamandridae > Calotriton > Calotriton arnoldi. The sequence continues at coordinate 3,203,672 of CAWUFW010001040.1, forward strand.
GCTGTGGTGTGCTGTGTGACAGGGAAAGGGCAGAAATGCGCGGTTTTCAACTTTATACAGCACATTACTGTCGTATCCCTGCTGTGGCACACAATATGCTGCCAACGCAGGCACCCTTGCACCATGGTGCACCAGAATGCAGCATATATAGAAAGAGGGAAAAAAAGAGGAGAAATAAAGAAACTTCTCCTTGTTATGTCTCCCCTGGGGATACATAGCATTTTGATGCATTCCTAGGTCTACAATCAAAAAACGGGGGGAGGTAGAGGTTAAGGTTAGGTTCACCCTCCTTACTGAATGCAGTTCCACAACATCCGGAATACCGGAATTAGAAACCTAACCATAGGAAGAACAGGGATTCCACTGAACATGTGTGAAAAACCCTCTTTCCAGAAAGAAAAATTCTTTTCTAGAGTCCCCTCACCCACCAGGGTTACCCCTAGGTGGCATGCTTCATCATTGGGGTCCTCTCAATCCTCTGCGGATTGAGGCGTGCTGCGACTCGCAAACTACGTAGGAGCACTTAGTTTTTGGAAAATATGTGTGGTGCAGTGATGTGGATTGGGAAAAATAGATTAAAAATACCTAGCTAGTGAGCTAATATTTTATTCCTGCTCCTAGTCGGTATGTTTTAAAATCAGGGGTTAATACTAGGGAAAGACCTAACTGTAATGAGTATGGAGTCCCTAGTACTGGGTCGACATGTTTCGAGCTTTCCCCTAATGTTCTTCTTCAGGACCACACGAGGGCCAGCCGCGTGCGTACCACTCCTAAAGAATCCTGTGAATAGGAAACAATGGGGTGCACACCTAATGTGTGTTCACCTGATACTTAACCCCTTCGATACTCGTGACGAGCTCAGCTCATCATGCTGCGCGGTAGCGCTGTGCGCATGACGAGCTGAGCTCGTCACGACCACACCCGCGATCGGAATGTCCAGCACACGAGCGGAATTCCGATCGCGGTCAAGGGGTTAATACATACGGTTGTACACTGACACGCTGTATCTGTAGGAAATAAAGCAAAAGGAAAATTAAAAAAGCCTGCCTACCAGCAAAGCTGGCAGGCCCTATATATATGCGGCGTCGTATCTCGATCAATGTACTCCTCTATAGTGGGTGTACTTAACAACTATTTTGTGCGATCATCTGTGGTGGAAGAAATCAATCACACACGATGTCTTTGTGAAGAAAGGTGGTTATGTACAAATTGCAGTTTAAAAGCACTCGTGAAAAAAGACACCACGTGACATACAACATATAACAAAAAAATAGTATTACATATCAATGACACATACTTTTGTTTAGGCAGAAATATGCCTCATGATCTGCAGTGGTAGAGAGCCTTGTAGACACACCCTAAAATGGTAATGGGGACATAGAGATGGTCATTAGAGTTTCCTAAAGGTAAATGAGATAGGAACCGGGGAGAACATTCCCGGTGCCTTAGCTTATCCTGGAAGGAAAATAGAAACCTTATTATTTCCTTGGAAAATTGAGAAATAAGGTAAAAAACGGGTCAGGCTGGACTTACTTCGTCAAAGCACTCCTCTCGGAAAATGACCTGATGGCACCCCTGGAGACCGCATCTTACTGCGTCTGTCTCCCGGTGGCCATTGAATACACCCGGAACAGCTTAGTCATGCTTACTTCAAAAAACTTCAAAAAACTAGACCGTGTCTCTCACAAAATGGGCGCTGTGACTGGCAATGGAGCGTGGCCATATTGGGCGAATGAAATAGACCCGGATCAGCCTAGTCATGCTTACTTCAAAAACTAGACCGTGTCTCTCACAAAATGGCCGCTGTGACTGGCAATGGAGCGGGGCCATCTTAGGCGAATGAAATAGAAGCAGATCAGCCTAGTCATGCTTACTTCAAAAACTAGACCGTGTCTCTCACAAAATTGCTGCTGTGACTGGCAATGGAGCGGGCCATCTTAGGCGAATGACCAAATTGTCGGGTATTGTGGGCAAAAAGCTGGAAATGAAATAAAACTACCATGGGGGATAAATTTATAAAGGGGATAAATTTAGGCACTCAAGTACGATGTAGAGTAGTGATTATATTGTGAGCGCAACGGTACATCTGATTGATGCGCAAGACCCTTAGACATAACAGTTCATCTGTTTTCAGAATAGCTTGTATGTACATCATGAAATGACTAAACCTCACGTCGTGTTAGGGGAAGTCATAAAAAATACCAGATTCCTGGATAATACGGTACATCAGAATGATGCGCAAGACCCTTAGACTTAACAGCTGGACTGCGCTCTTCTCAGAATAGCTTGTATGTACATCATGTAATGACTAAACCTCATGTCTTGTTAGGTAGAAGTCATAAATAATGCCAGATTACTGGATAATGTAAGATATCATGTATGGAATAGTAGACTCGTAGTTGTCAGTTGGAGTCTGAATGCCACCGTTAGGCAGTCTACTGTTCACAAAAGAGCTGCTGCTAGTGGAATGGTGATGGGGCCTTCCTGGGTAATTGGGCATTCTAGATGAAGTGGTACCCATGTGTTATTAGCGTTATGATTTACGTTAGTGTGAGTATCACGTGGGGTATGACCTTTACTTCTGTTACATTGTAAGTAGAGTGGTATACTCAAACAATCTACTAACCCTGGCAGAAGGTGTATTCCTGATTCATTTAGTGAACTGCCCCCACGGGATATCATCATTCAATCCTTCAGTGTCCGTGTGCAATTTATACACCCACCGCTGCTCTTTCTCTAGCAACCTTTTTTCTAGATTGTCAATGTGTTTGAGATGTTCTAACACTACCCAGTGTAGATCGTTAGGGGTGTGTTTCACTTCATTGAAATGTGACACCATTTTTGTGGTGACCTGGTGGCACCTGATGTTGCTGCGGTGTTCTCCTATCCTGGTGCTGACCTTTCTGGTGGTCATACCCACATAATGTAGGTTACATGTGCATGTGATCAAGTACACAACCCCTTTGGTATTGCAGTTAGTGAATTTGCGTAACTCCCAACTCATCTTGTTGTTAAAAGTTACTTTTTTTGTAGTGGAGGTCAAGTGACACACACTGCAGTTCCCGCAAGGATGGTGGCCCATCGTTAGGGTACTCAGTACTTGTTGGGTCTTATCGTTTCTGGTTTGGGGATTGGGGCGGGTGTGTACCAAGATGTCTCTTAGGTTTTTTCCTTTTCTGTGTGAGAACATGGGTGTGGGGATGTTCAGTTTCCCACTGTTAAGGGTGTGCCAGTGTTTTTTGACTATTTTTGTAACACGGTCGGACGCTATGTTGAAGGTTGTGATGCATATAGGTCTTTTTACTTTCTCAGTGATTTGTTTTTGATATGTCTCCAGGAGCGCATCTCTGTTGTTGTTTTCAGCTCTCTTTTTGGCTTTGGATATCAGTTGTTTTGGGTATTTCCTTGTGAGAAGTTTCACAGATAGCCCTTTGGCTTGTGCTTTGAAGTCCTTAGTCTCAGAGCAGTTTCTCCTAAGTCTGAGAAACTGTCCGAAAGGGAGGTTCTCCTTCAGATGTCTCGGATGGAAGCTATCGTATAGGAGTAAACAGTTTTTTGCAGTGGGTTTTACGTGTGTGGTTGTCTTTAGTAAGCCATCAACAGCATAGTTGTTAAGGTCCAGAAATACTAGTTGGGATCTACTCATGGTATGTGTGAACTTTAGGAAAGGGTCCTGTTGGTTCAGCCACTCGATGAACTCATTGGCGTTGTACTCGTCACCCTCCCAAATCAGTAGAACATCGTCGATGTATCTCTTCCAAAGTTGAATACGTTGGCGGTGTGGGTTCGTACCTGACAGGATTTCGTGCTTTTCGAGGTGGTGCACGTATAATCCCACCACACTCGGGGCAAAAGTACTGCCCATACTGGTCCCGTGCTGTTGTTGGAACAGGATATCTTCAAAACGGAAGAAGTTTTCCGTCAGGACCCACTTGCAGCACTCTAATACCAGATGTCTTGGTGTATGATAGGTCCATTCTTCTTCATAGAGGACCTCTTCAATGATGTCCAGGGTCTCCTTGTGGGGTAGGCTGGTATAAAGGCTCTCCACATCCAACCCAATGAGGATGCTGGTTGTTGAGGCAAATTGTAGGTCTTGAAGGAGACAGAGTACTGCCTTGGTGTCTTGTAGGTACGTGCTTGTTCCTTGTATCAAGGGGCGTAAAAAGGCGTCCGCGAATTTTGAGAGTGGTTCCAGTATGGACCCTATGCTGGAAACGATGAGTCGTCAAGGCGGGTCTTCTAATGACTTGTGTATCTTGGGTATAGTATAAAAATAGGGGGTAACCGGTGGGTATTAGCCAAGAAATCCCCTTCTTTTTTGGTAATCCAGTCGTGTGCTGTGGCCTCTTCCACCATGCTGGCGATCTCTACCCGTAGGCGTTCCGTTGGGTCATCTCTGATGCGGAGGTAGTTCCTCTCATCTGCCAGGAGTCTCATGCATTCTGTGCGGTAGGCCTCTGTGGTTTGAAGTACGATGGCTCCTCCTTTGTCCGCTGGTTTTACTGTGATTCTAGTGTCATTGGCCAATTGTAGGATGGCTTCTTGTTCGATTTTGCTGGTGTTGTGGAACACTCTTATTGTCCTTGGGTCGATTTCACCTACTTCCTTCAGGATGGCCTTCTCAAAGGCTAGGAGTTCCACCGGTAGGTTGGCAGATGGAGGGGTGAAGGTTGATTTCCGATGTAGGCCTGTATCACCACTATGGGTGTCCATCATTGGTTTGTTCTAAAAAAATACCTGCAGTTTTATTTTCCGAATGAATTCATTCAACTCACAACTGGGTTTAAATTTGTCCAAACTTAGTGTAGGCACGAAGCCTAATCCTTTTTCCAGTACTGTCAGTTGGGCTGATGATAGTGTTATGCCTGACAGATTAACCACTAGACTGGGTGGCTGCTGGTGCTGTTCGCAGGGCCCATGCTCCTCGTGTTCATCCTCGTTGTTTCCAATGGGTGTGACCATTGTACTTGTTGTCCTCTTTTCGTTCTCCCTCTTGGTGTTCCTTTGCCTCTCCCTAAAAAAGGAAACGATTGTCCAGACTGCTCTGGATGTTTGGCCGATTCCCAGTAGGTGTAGGGTTGGTGTTGATAATGTGGAGGTCCATAGTAGAGAGGCGGAGCAGGGAAGGGTGGGGGTCCTTGGTAGGTGGGCCATCCGTATCCTTGTCCTCCTCTGTTCCTCATCCTACCGTTGTGGTTGCGTCGACTTCTGGTGTTGTTTTTTCGGTTGTAACCGGTATCTGAGCCTTCTGAGCCGGTATCCGAACCATCTGTATCTGTGTTGTACCCTGGGTTCCTTCTCGATGGATTGTAGTCTTCTCTTGTATAAGGATATACTTTCTCGTGTGAGAAGTTCTTGGAATCCATTTTGAACTTTTGATATTTTGTTTCTTTCAATGTCACTTCGAAGTCGGTCATGGTTTTGTTCAATTCATCCAGTCTTTTCTTCGACTCCGAGACCGATTGGAAAGTCTTTAAGCGAACCTCAAGTGTAGGTATCTCTTCTTTCATCTCCTGGGACAGTCGTGCAGCTGTTTTTATGATGAGTACCAACCAATCTCTGGTGCAATGCCAGGAGATTAGGGACCAGTCTCTTTTGAATGATTTGTCTTGTTGAAAGATAAATGGTTCGTTTCGTACAATTAATCCTCGTGGTGCCGCATTCACCCTAAGGTATTCGGTCATCATGACCCCGTGGATCATGGTTTTGATCTGATTCCTCTTGAGTTCTGTCAATTCGTCCCAACATTGACCCGCTTCATTGGTAGCCCTGTTAGGTGTCTCTGTGAAAGGGGTCATGGAAGACAAAATGTTCTCCACTTCCTCTTCGGAGAAAGTGAGGCCCGTGACTTCGGCCATAATGATAGTGTTGTGTGGTGTCAAATAACAAGAGTGCAGGGGGCTCCCACAGCTGCGCGCTGTATATAATACAATCAAAACACGGGGGGAGGTAGAGGTTAAGGTTAGGTTCACCCTCCTTACTGAATGCAGTTCCACAACATCTGGAATACCGGAATTAGAAACCTAACCATAGGAAGAACAGGGATTCCACTGAACATGTGTGAAAAACCCTCTTTCCAGAAAGAAAAATTATTTTCTAGAGTTTCCTCACCCACCAGGGTTACCCCTAGGTGGCATGCTTCATCATTGGGGTCCTCTCAATCCGCTGCGGATTGAGGCTTGCTGCGACTTGCGAACTACGTAGGAGCACTTAGTTTTGGGAAAATATGTGTGGTACAGTGATGTGGAGTGGGAAAAATAGATTAAAAATACCTAGCTAGTGAGCTAAAATTTTATTCCTGCTCCTAGTCGGTATGTTTTAAAATCAGGGGTTAATACCTAACTGTAATGAGTATGGAGTCCCTAGTACTGGGTCGACAGGTTTCAAGCTTTCCCCTAAAGCTCTTCTTCAGGACCACACGAGGGCCAGCCCCGTACATACCACTCCTAAAGAATCCTGTGAATAGGAAACAATGGGGTTGTTATATGGGGTTATATGGCCCTAAGACACATTGTCGACATTGCTAAGTTAGCATGAGTTTTGCTTGCCCTATGCTGCTGCTTTTCCGCACGCCTCTGCTAAGCGTTTGTTTTCGCGACACTTTGCCTCTGCCCTGTACATGATAACAGATTGTTTTTCACGTTCTCAGCCTTCCCTTCAATTCTGTCTGAACATAATGTGCAAGGTCGATCAACAATGTCTCTTGTTATTCTGTTCTGGTCAGTCCCTATTACCTAGACAAAACATGTAACCAACAGCTGCAATGCGGAAGAATCGTGCTTTGATAGAACGCTGTTGCATGTTTTTGAAACACACTCGAAGAAAGCCGTTCCATGGAGCTGAGCGCTGCTGTTCCTATGATGTAAACCTTTGGGTTTAGGCTTTCAGGTAGGGGTCTGCTAATAACGCCTAAAGATCTTGTGTTATATAAAATAACTTCTTACTGCCGTGGGGAGGGTGATTAGGCCCAGTTATTTAGCCTTTTTCACAGTCTTTATAAAATGACGACTCCTTTTATATTCTTTGCTATTGTAACAATGCTAATGATTCTTGCCTTATGCATTTTGCTGCTAGTTGTGGTTCGCATACTGTATCATGGATCACTATAGTCAAAATAAACATTTTGAACTTATTGAGTGACTCTGATTATTCTTATTGTGGACAAGTACGTGAGAGCAAAAGAGTGTCTTGTTCCCGCGACTCTGAGGTGAGTCGGGAGTGCTCGTGTTCTGGGTTGTCTAAACATTCGTAGCTTCTTGATATTTGTAGGAGACCGAATGAGACACTATTGCTAGTCGGTTGGGATTTTGGGTACTAAGGTGATAGGAGGTACACCCCTATTTACTGAGGTCCTGTTTTCTTGTGCATAGTTCTGTGTATGAGCAGAATCCCCGCAACATGGCGCTCAACGTTTGGTCTGGTTCTTATCTGCGAGACGCTTGAGTAGTGCTTGTGCTGGTCCACAATACCCTCACTTCTGTTTCCGGAGACAGCTGTGACCGAGTAACCTCCTAAATTGACATTTTTATAGGTTTATTCAAGCTTGAAGTTTTAAAAGGTATTTCTTTTCTTAAAACCCAAGTTTGCGCTGCCACTCTTTAAGTTGTTCTACTGTCTTCTCTATATGGCTGTAGTTGATATTCCGGCTCATAGCAGAGCCGCGCTGAGTTCCTGATGCTGGGGCCGCACTTATTTTTGTGGTGGAAGCTGATCCGGCTCACCAGTTTGAAGTTTTTTACTCTTGGGTCACCTTTCCGGCGGTGGATGGCACTGATGATTTGTTTCACATGTATGCTGCCACCGCCGTTCCTCAGCAGTATCAGCCTTATAGAGCGCTTGAGATTCCGCTTACAGCTTGGCAACACCGTATTTGGTTTAATGGCGCCCTTCCTCACCCATTAACGGTAGTCCGTTTGGGCCCTTTATCTATAGATGGGGCCACATGGCCCGTTTTGGCTGGGTTTACCCCACACCCACGTGCTATTACAACTGCTACTTTGGCAGAGCTCCGCGTCTTACATACATCGTTGGTACGCGTTTATAGAGCTGTGATACAGTACGTGACACGCACCGTCCGGGTGGGACCACCTGGCGCTGCTGTACAACCTGCGGGTCCTGGTGGCGTAACCATCAGTCCCGTTATTGTTAATTCTGTCATGGGCAAGTGCCCACAGAATAAGGATGAGTTTCCTTATTGGCTTGCCGAGAAATTTGGACAGATAGAAGCTGTCTTTCCTAATGCCACTCCTGTGGATAAACACAGGATCTTAACTATTAGTTTACCTAAAGACTTAATTCCTGAATTGGCTGATTGTAACACCTGGGGCAGGGTGTTTGCAGCGGTATATTCTATGTGTTTTGGCACCCCCTCCATGACCGTACTCCCCTCTGTGATTAAATGCGTTCAAGATGAACACGGTGCAGAGGTGGCTGTTGAGCTGGGGATGAGACTGGTGGGAGTGTTCGACGTGGTTGCTGATATGATCCTTGCAAATGTCAAGGGCGATGCCATTAGCTTTCAAGTAGCAAACCGCTTAGAGGCGGTCGCGGAGCCTGACAGACCACGAGAATTACCAAAGATTATTGCAAAGGCTTACAAAACCATAGGCCGCAATAGTCTGGGAAATAAGCCTGCGACTCAAATACAAACGCAGCCTCAAGTACAACAGAAAGCCCAGCCTGACAAGGATGGGCACCCTTTCCTTCCTAAAAAGAATTGGCAAAGAAATAAGAAACAGGGTTCCCAACAACAGAAGCAGGGTTCGCGTGCCAGTTCACCGACCCCTGATGCTTCTGAACGCACTTATGACTTGCGCGATCGCGCTAAAATTAAGTCTCCTGAAAGATTTCAGGTTCCTGATCAGCTTTCTCCTCGTTCTTTACAGGAACCATCAGGCTCACAAGCCGGTGGAGGGGATCGCCAGGATCGGGGTAGAAGTCAACCTGCGTCACACCTTCGTGAACAGCCTCGACAGTTTGAAGTCAAGGACAAGCCGGGTGATTCCGCACGAACCCGTCCTATTTTTCAAAAGAAAAAGGTTGCCGCTTTAACAGCAAGATATGCCACAGACGGTGAGGACGCGACTCCTGGATCAGGCTTGGGCAGTGACTCTGCTCGACAGCGCGGCGGAAGTTACCATAGTCAGGGAGGCTCTACGTCCCCGTCTGGATGTGACAGCAACTGACACATTTGTTACCATTGAGACTGCAGATACCCGGGTTGCCCACCCGGATAGACTACACAATGTCCTTTTCCTAATTGAAGGTGGTATACTGCGTCCCATTAAGGTTGTATTCTGGGAGAATCTAACCGCTACATATGACATTTTATTGGCGGAGAAAGATTGCCCGCCACCCTTTGTGTTAGCCTCTTCTAGAGGGGAAGATGTGATACTTCCGAGTTTTTCACGTTGTGTCCCTGAGGAACAAGCGCAGGCTTTCGCGGAGGAATGGGCTTTGGCCTTGGCCCCAGTGGTGTATCGCAATCAGGTGGGTTGGGACGTTGATTCGCCAGCTCATGAGATACCATTGCGCTCTATGCCACAACCACAACCTCAATATCCCATCAAACAAAAGGCAAAGGCTTCTGTTTGTGACATTCTCAGACAATTGGAGTATCAGGGGGTAAATGAGTCATGTGTATCACCTATGAATAATCCTCTCTTTACTGTCCCTAAACCTGATGATTCTTTTCAGATTGTATTGGATTATAGAAATTTGAACAGCCATTGACGCACCTTTGTGGTACAAAACACACACAGTTCAGCGCTGGTGAATAATATTGTTCGTAAAAAATACAAAACGACACTTGACATTTTGAATGGTTTCTACAGTCACAATCTCGACCGTGCGAGTGGTGACCTGACAGCATTCAGTGCCGTCGGAAATCAGAAAAAATTTACACGGTTGCCTATGGGGTACAAGAACAGCCCCGGGGCATCTGCGGCACACATTGTGTCTTTGTTGCATGACATTGACCCTGAGGCCTTGTCATATGTTGATGACATCTATTTGACTGACGACGACCTCGCGCCGCATCTTGACCGAGTCGACCACATAATATTGTCTTTTGCCGACTACGGTTACAAATTTAATTTTGCAAAGTCACACATTGCCCATCTGGCAGTGCTCTTTTTGGGCTACGAGCTCAATAATGAGGGAAAGGGTCTAGCACCTCATTTCCTAGAGAAGTGTGCACATTTGGAACCACCTTCTTCTTTGAAAAAGTTACAATCCCTGCTGGATTTTTTAAACTTCGGGAGGACTTACATTCCCGATTATGCCCAGCGTATCAAACCGCTTTATGCGTTGATACAACCTAAGTTCTCTTCTGCCAGCTGGCTTCCGGAACATACTTCCGTTCTGCAGTCTTTGCAGGTGGATTTGCTTGCGACTAACTTCTTAATGACTCGTGATAACACCACCAACCTGGTAATACATATCGTTTCTGGGGCAGTGGGTTTCACGTACTTAACATTCAATGAAGGAGACACAATACCTATTGCATACAAATCACACTTGTACACTGCGGCTGAAATGCGTTTTTCCTCTGTAGAAAAAATCTTAACGGCAGTGCAGATGGCGATTCTAAAGGAACGCTTACTGGCGCAGGGCAAACGCATTCTTATGGTCACTCCCTTCCCTGCTTTGGAAGCGGTGACTAAAGCTAGTGTGCCTAACTCTAAGGCATTGCTCCCACGTTGGATTCAGTGGGCTACTTCTTTAACGTCTTCGGATGTCACATTTGTCTTTGATCCATCTCTTCAGACTCAGGAGTTTTTGCAGTATGAATTTGTTCATCCTCCTCCTTTGTCCCTTCTTCCTCTGTGTGAATACAAATGCATCATTTATACCGATGGCTCGGCGCAACCGGCCACGGGTTCCAAACATGCTTATTCAGCGGCTTGTGCTATTGTGGCTGGCTCCATTGAACATGGAGAGTTTAAGTCATCCATTGTGCACACACAGGCACTAGGAGACTGCACGGCGCAATTGGCCGAGCTGCGTGCTCTTATTCTAGCTCTAGAGTTTGCTGATCCTCTAGTGAATACTCTTATTGTGTGCGATTCTTACTATTGTGTCCAGTCGTTCAATGACAACTTATTCTTTTGGTCTCAAAATGATTACCGCGATTCTAAGGGCAGCGTAATTAAGCATAAAACGCTTTGGGTTCGAGTCGCAGATCTTAAACAACGTCTGCCTCTCACACATGTTATTCACACTCTTGGCCACCAGCGTATCGGAACACACGCTCTTGGTAATTCTCTGGCTGATGAAGCGGCCAAGTCTGCAGTGGCCACGTGTTCCGTAGCAGCAGTTACAAGATCTATGACTAAGGTTGATAATGAAATTCTGGCAGCGGTTGCTGCAACTAGGGAGGGAGGTAATTATCCTGCGGGTTTCCCTTCTAAATACTCTTATCATGTAACTCCCCAACAGGTTCCTTATGCTACCATTCCTTCGGTTGGGGATCGTCTGATTCCCAACTCTGACCGCAGGCGAGCTTTGATCAAGGCCGCACACGAAGGCATTGCTTCGGCACATGCTGGTGTGTCGGCAACAGTCTCTATTCTTCAGCAACGTTATTGGTGGCGTGGTTTATATAAACAGACTCGTAACTATGTTCTTTGCTGTGATGTTTGTCAACAAATTAAGCCTTCTACAGTCCCACGTCCGCCACAAACACAGCTATGTATTTCTAATAGACCTTTTGGCTGTGTCTATCTTGATCACTGCGGTCCACTTTCTTCTGATACTGCATACAAGTATATCTTGGTTGCGGTTGATTCGTGCACTCGATTCCTCTGGGTATGGCCACAACGTAGTGCTGATGCTCGAAATGTCATCAGGGATTTGCGTGTCTTTATCGGGATGTTTGCCTGTGGTACCTTCCATTCTGACCAAGGTCCAGCGTTTGCCTCTAAGGCTTACAAGGATGCGTTGAAGTCGTTGGGGGTACAGGTGCAGTTTTCGTCTCCATACAGGCCTGAGGGCAATTCAGTTGTGGAGCGAATGAACCGTGACTTAAAGCAATCCTTGACAGCTAGAGTCTTATGTACTGGCAGGGACTGGCTGTCCCACTTGTATGGGGTCCAACGTGCATTAAATAATCTCCCTAGAAGATCTCTGGGTGGGCGGACCCCTTACGAAATGCTCTTTGGCTTTCACATGTTTGTTCCTGACCTTGATGGTCTGGACATTGTGGCGGCTGCCTCTAAGTTTGATGTAGATAATCATTCTGCTATGTTACAGGATCTACAAAAGTCCCGTGATACTCTGGCAACTGAGCATTTACCATCTTCGCCTGCTGATGCACAACTGATTCCTGTTACCGGTTGGCTTCCTAAAGTTGGAGATCTAGTGCGGGAGAAGATTAAAAACAAAAAAGAATTTGGTCCCTCTTATCGTGCTCCGGTTTCTGTACTTGGACTGAAGGGTACTCGTACTGTCATTCTAGCACCATTGCCAGGTCGCAAAGACAACAGATACATCTCAGTGGACAATGTCAAGTTACACTGTGTGGCCGATTCTGAATAGTGTGACACCTGCAGTTTCATGCAACGCAATATCCTTAGCACAATTAACTATGTTGTCTCCTGCTGCCACAAGAATGTCTGCTCATATGATGGACACTGTAATTGATCTTCAGCCTATGCGACAATCATCTTCTGCGATGGATCTTGTGTGTCCTTTTCCGGCTACTGATTCCGTGTGTGTGATACCATCTAGCCCACGTGTACGAATGGAGGATTCAACGCTTTCACCTTTGCTTCCAAGTCTAGTGAGTGCCTGTGAAGGGGAACCGGCACACCTTTCTTCTGCCTCGTCCTCCTCATCATCCAGTTTGCCTGATGCACCTAAGTCTAAGTTGCGTATCTTTTACTCCTGGTTCAAAAAGACATACTTCGTTCCCACATGGACCTACATTTGGTTGGTGCTTATCCTGATACGTCAATTGGATTTGTGACAGTGTTCTTTTTACTTATAAATAGCCATTATCTCCCTGAACACTCTGCATTCAAAATGGTCGATGGTACTTTGGCTCCTCACACATCGTCCCATATCATGAAACGTGACAAGACTTTTGTGAATATTTCAGCTTTTCCTGTTCATGATGGCATCGTTTGGGACAAAGTAGCTTACGAAATCCATGGCCCGACAGAGGTCCTTAGAGTTCCGTACGTATTTTGCATCTCATTAGGAGATGTGGTGACACGGGACATACATTCGGATGATTGGGATGTGCAGGCCGTTCATGCATTGTTTTCAGATTTAAAATATTATGCTGCCTTTGATGCTGAAGATTTGTATTTAAATTCTGCCAATTATGGTGATCTTTTTGCTATCAACATTATGGGCATCATTTTTTACACAAATCGAACACCATGAGACCTGTTTTTAATTTTACCCAATGGGAACATTGTCCCACTCCCTTAAAAGGGAGTTCTAAAACGCTTAGGGATAAGTTCACCTATTTTTCTACCTATGATTTGACTAATCCTGAATCCTATTATTTTAGGCTTCAAAAATCCCCTACATCGAAGTACCTGTTATCACACACTAAACTAATTTATGCCAACTCGTTTAGAAACGCAGTTGGACACACACGGTTTAGACCATTGGAAACAGACTATAGATTTATAATCCATCTGGGGAACAAACCCATGGCAGGTTCAGGGCACTGAGGCATTACATCGTGCCTGCCTGATCCAGACTCAATTGCTGTTTTTAAATGAAACCATTTACCAAACATCCTGTTATGGCCTTGCAACTGTCAAAAACCTAAATACCCCCTCAATTCCATCATTAGCTGAATATAATAATTGGCGGTTACATAATAACTACACCATGGAGGCTTTGCAGGCTCTACTTCAGAATGCCTCCTTTAATGTTTCTGAAATCGATCGATTGGGATGGTTGTTGTGGCAATCTAATGCTAATGCATGCCAGTTGCGTTTCTATAATGTTACACCTGGTTTCTTTCAGACTAAGCCTGACCCTCGTTATCCACCTCATCATTCTGTGACTACATACTCGGTAGGTAAATTGTGCCAGCAGTGGCTAGAACAGTCTAACCTTGCATCTGTCAAACAGCACCTTTCCATCCTATCGAATGATATTGATTTGGCTGATTTTCTTCTAGGCCCACGTAATCCAAGGGCCAAGAGATTTCTTTATGCCTCTTATAATGAAATTTGGAAACTTTCACAGATGGAAGCCGCCTTCTGTCTGCGTAAAATTGACCAGGCAAACTTGGAAAAAGTCCTTGCTGTAGTAGACAACAGCATTAACACGCTTTCTTCATGCATTTACACCTTAGACAATATTGTTTCTTCTGTAATAGATATCGTGCAAAGTGATGTTTCTGTGTTATATCATGGTCAGAATCAGTTAAGGTCGGTCATGCAATTTGCTTGGACATTGCAGACACTGAAAATGGGTAAAGTGCCTTGGGATTATTTAAATGCCACCGCTTTATTTTTGCCTTTTAACCTAACTGATAAACAGAAGTTTATGTCCATGAAAGATGCTGTATACACGCTGTTACATATTGAACAATTGGAGCCTTTGCCGTTCTCTGTAGCGGAAACGGACTCTGCTGTTTGGTTAATTCATGGCGTTATCACTTTGTCCTTTTCACTTTTTCAGTTTAAATCATGTATGCAACACTTTCCTGTTGGCCGCTTTGAACCGCTTGGCACTGCTTTTCTGCATGAATTATGGGTCCTGCCCTTTGCTTATCGGTGTTTGAGGGAGGATAAAGAAGTTTTCCTCACAGGGGAGGAGTGTGATTCAGTACTGGGTCACTCTCTTGTGTGCAAACACGTTAAGTTGCACGGCGAGTGTAACGTGTCAGCGCCCAATCTAGCTTGCTTTTTGAAAGGGACCCCAGTACCATCCATCACGCCTGTCTTTACATTGCTTACTAGCGGCAGCTATCTCATTTTAAACAATCAAGACTGCTGTGGTTTGCGGGCGGGTGTCCCATACTTGGTAACTGTTTCCCAGCGCGTAACTTGCTGTAGCAATGTCCTTTTCCCGCCCCCGCAAGGGAGTTTAGATTCTTCCCTTTGGCCTTCCATTCCGACTTTGAAAACAGAGTTTAACATGTTGAGCAGGCTCAAAGCCCTTTTATTCCAACAGGAGGTGGCCCTCACTTCCGCCCGTGAAACATTCAGATTGCAGGTGGCTCAGACCTCGAGTGAGATACAGTCGCTTCTTAACACTAACCTCCCACTTCATTTTGGGGAACTAATTCACCAAATATTTAATGCATCTGATACGACAGGCCTTGCCCATTTTTTTTAAATGTGTGGAATCTGGCCTGGTCTCTTCCTTTCAAACTATATTCGGGGTAATACCGGCTTTTATTCATTCTCTCTTTTCCAGCATTTTCGGAGGGTTTCCCTTAATATTGGCGCTGGCTGCTGGTGTCCTGCTTCTCCTCCTTGTGCTTCGCAATGGCTGCTCGCTTTGTGGCTCTGCACAGCCCGGCCCAGCTACAACTGTATCGTGATCGCCTATATGAGGCTTTTGGATGCTTGCCTTTAGCCACACCTGGCGTAACTTACGACTTGACATTCCGCTTTGCCTATTTTACTTGCGTGCAACCAGTGCTTCATTGCAAACGATGTCATTTCTCCTGGGCGATGGAACT
This sequence comes from Calotriton arnoldi, assembly GCA_963921515.1. NCBI lineage: Eukaryota > Metazoa > Chordata > Amphibia > Caudata > Salamandridae > Calotriton > Calotriton arnoldi. The sequence continues at coordinate 3,219,333 of CAWUFW010001040.1, forward strand.
TTGCTTATCGAACACGTGGTGTCCAATCCCTGATTTCAGCCAGTTGATGGGTCCCTTAGAGGCTCATGACGTGGCTTGTTCTGTGGATGGTCCAATGACACGTGCAGCTTTACTTGGAATCTTGGATCAATGGGATATCTGTGCGGCTGCGCAGACTTTCCTACAACGAAGTTTCATTGAATATCATGCAAGTTTGCCTTTTCTATTTTTGGATGCTCCTGTTTGTGAGGAACATGATTGTTCCTTCGACTTACTTAATTGGATATCCTCACTTTTTTCCACCAATGACAATGATGAACTATTGGAAGGAATTGCATTCCTTTGCACCCAAACCCTCATGGATTGACTACTTGGGTCGTCCCTACTCCACTGTCTGACATACAGACTCTTTTGTTTCAAGCTCACCGTGCCTTCCGTTTTTTTCGAACTTTCGCTTTTTTCTCCGATTTGTTTTTTTTTTAGAAAGTCCCTCAACAATATTTTAAACAATGCCTGACTTCTGAACTCTGTTTTTGTTCTTCTATCTATGTCCTACTGACTTACCAGGGGGAGGGTGTTATATGGGGTTATATGGCCCTAAGACACATTGTCGACATTGCTAAGTTAGCATGAGTTTTGCTTGCCCTATGCTGCTGCTTTTGCGCATGCCTCTGCTAAGCGTTTGTTTTCGCTACACTTTGCCTCTGCCCTGTACATGATAACAGATTGTTTTTCACGTTCTCAGCCTTCCCTTCAATTCTGTCTGAACATAATGTGCAAGGTCGGTCAACAATGTCTCTTGTTTTTCTGTTCTGGTCAGTCCCTATTACCTAGACAAAACATGTAACCAACAGCTGCAATGCGGAAGAAACGTGCTTTGATATAACGTTGTTGCATGTTTTTGAAACACACTCGAAGAAAGCCGTTCCATGGAGCTGAGCGCTGCTGTTCCTATGATGTAAACCATTGGGTTTAGGCTTTCAGGTAGGGGTCTGCTAATAACGCCTAGAGATCTTCTGTTATATAAAATAACTTCTTACTGCCGTGGGGAGGGTGATTAGGCCCAGTTATTTAGCCTTTTTCACAGTCTTTATAAAATGACGACTCCTTTTATATTCTATGGTATTGTAACAATGCTAATGATTCTCGCTTTATGCATTTTGCTGCTAGTTGTGGTTCGCATACTGTATCATAGATCACTATAGTCAAAATAAACATTTTGAACTTATTTAGTGACTCTGATTATTCTTATTGTGGACAAGTACTTGAGAGCAAAAGAGTGTCTTGTTCCCGCGACTCTGAGGTGAGTCGGGAGTGCTCGTGTTCTGGGTTGTCTAAACATTCGTAGCTTCTTGATATTTGTAGGAGACCGAATGAGACACTATTGCTAGTCGGTTGGGATTTTGAGTACTAAGGTGATAGGAGGTACACCCTATTTACTGAGGTCCTGTTTTCTTGTGCATAGTTCTGTGTATGAGCAGAATCCCCGCAACAGGGTGCACACCTAATGTGTGTTCACCTAATACTTAATACATACGGTTGTACACTGACACGCTGTATCTGTTGGAAATAAAGCAAAAGGAAAATTAAAAAAGCCTGCCTACCAGCCAAGCTGGCAGGCCCTATATATATATGTATTATCAAAGGACAAAGGCTCCTGTGGACACTTAATGAAGTAATCTCAATGTATATGAGCACAATGGCAATATATTGGGTTATAGAGATATTGGAGAGAGAAGGAAGCAAATACACCTCTGATTTGTTTTTTAATCAAAAATATTTATATAATCCTTGAAATGAAATACTGTTACACAATAGTGCATTTGGACATATGGTTCTGAGTGAAAGGTGTCCCAGCGAAAAACGGAACCTAGAACATTAGTGACATATATGTGAAATATATACAAGGTTTCCAATGCTTAATATAAACAACCATTTACATATATATGTACAGTATACAGCGCTAGATACAGTGATCAGTGCTGGTGGACAATGGTTCGTTTATGCAACTTGTCGACGGCGTTTCGACCCTGTGTGCAGTGTAGGGTCTCTTCAGGACCTATGATCGTAGGGACACCTGAAGGGTAATGGACCGGCTCGTGTGGAGGGTGTGGCACCGTGCAAAGGATAAAAAAGGGATACTCACATGGGTCCCAGCCGGGAGCCCAAGTGTGAGGTGGGTGGTGAGCTGGCTATTACGTGAATGCGCACAATGTGAGGATCCACGTGTGTGGAAGATGGCACGATCAAAGCGATGTCAAGACGGGTCGAGTTCCGATTCTGAGCGCATGCATGGAAGCAGGCTACTTCCTTCTGTCGTCAATCACGACGAGGCCATACTTTTTTCATATGTTTTCATTTGGAGGGTGAGAATATTCTCACTTTGGTGTCTCTTATGGAGAATGAATCAACTGCAGCCTGTGGCAATCCGTCCAAGTAGCAGGACAGCGTGTGTCTGTCTGCTCAGGTACGATGGTCAAAAGAGAGCTGAAAACAACAACAGAGAAGCGCTCCTGGAGACATATCAAAAACAAATCACTGAGAAAGAAAAAAGACCTATATGCATCACAACCTTCAACATAGCGTCCGACCGTGTTACAAAAATAGTCAAAAAACACTGGCGCACCTTTAACAGTGGGAAACTGAACATCCCCACACCCATGTTCTCACACAGAAAAGAAAAAAACCTAAGAGACATCTTGGTACACACCCGCCCAAAACCCCAAACCAGAAACGATAAGACCCAACAAGTACTGAGTACCCTACCGATGGGCCACCATCCTTGCGAGAACTACAGTGTGTGTCACTTGACCTCCACTACAAAAAAAGTAACTTTTAATAACAAGATGAGTTGGGAGTTATGCAAATTCACTAACTGCAATACCACAGGGGTTGTGTACTTGATCACATGCACATGTAACCTACATTATGTGGGTATGACCACCAGAAAGGTCAGCACCAGGATAGGAGAACACCGCAGCAACATCAGGTGCCACAGGGTCACCACAAAAATAGCGTCACATTTCAATGAAGTGAAACACACCCCTAAAGATCTACACTGGGTAGTGTTAGAACATCTCAAACACATTGACAATCTAGAAAAAAGGTTGCTAGAGAAAGAGCAGCGGTGGGTGTATAAATTGCACACGGACACTGAAGGATTGAATGATGATATCCCGTGGGGGCAGTTCGCTAAATGAATCAGGAATACACCTTCTGCCAGACTTAGTAGATTGTTTGAGTATACCACTCTACTCACAATGTAACAGAAGTAAAGGTCATACCGCACGTGATACTCACACTAACGTAAATCATAATGCTAATAACACATGGGTACCACTTCATCTAGAATGCCCAATTACCCAGGAAGGCCCCATCACCATTCCACTAGCAGCGGCTCTTTTGTGAACAGTAGACTGCCTAACGGTGGCATTCAGACTCCAACTGACAACTACAAGTCTACTATTCCATACATGATATCTTACATTATCCAGTAATCGGGCATTATTTATGACTTCCACCTAACAAGACATGAGGTTTAGTCATTACATGATGTACATACAAGCTATTCAGAGAAGTGCGCAGTTTAGCTGTAAAGTCTAAGGGTCTTGCGCATCATTCTGATGTATCGCATTATCCAGGAATCTGGCATTTTTTATGACTTCCCCTAACACGACGTGAGGTTTAGTCATTTCATGATGTACATACAAGCTATTCTGAAAACAGATGAATTGTTATGTCTAAGGGTCTTGTGCATCAATCAGATGTACCGTTGCGCTCGCAACATAATCACTACTCTACATCGTTCTTGAGTGTCGAAATGTATCCCCTTTATAAATTTATCCCCCATGTTAGTTTTATTTCATTTCCAGCTTTTTGCCCACAATACCCGACAATTTGGTCATTCGCCTAAGATGGCCCCGCTCCATTGCCAGTCACAGCGGCCATTTTGTGAGAGACACGGTCTAGTTTTTGAAGTAAGCATGACTAGGCTGATCCGGGTCTATTTCATTCGCCCAATATGGCCACGCTCCATTGCCAGTCACAGCGGCCATTTTGTGAGAGACACGGTCTAGTTTTTTGAAGTAAGCATGACTAAGCTGTTCCGGGTCTATTTAATGGCCACTGGGAGACAGACGCGGTAAGATGCGGTCTCCAGGGTTGCCATCAGGTCATTTTCCGAGAGGAGTGTTTTGACGAAGTAAGTCCAGCCAGACCCGTTTTTTACCTTATTTCTCAATTTTCCAAGGAAATAATAAGGTTTCTATTTTCCTTCCAGGATAAGCTAAGGCACCTGGAATGTTCTCCCGGTTCCTATCTCATTTACCTTTAGGAAACTCTAATGACCATCTCTATGTCCCCATTACCATTTTAGGGTGTGACTACAAGCCCCTCTACCCCTGCAGATCATGAGGCATATTTCTGCCTAAACAAAAGTATGTGTCATTGATATGTAATACTATTCTTTTGTTATATGTCACGTGGTGTCTTTTTTCACGAGTGTTTTTAAACTGCAATTTGTACATAACCACTTTTCTTCACAAAGACATTGTGTGTGATTGATTTATTCCACCACAGATGATCGCGCAAAATAGCTGTTAAGTACACCCACTATAGAGGAGTACATTGATCGAGATACGACGCCACATATATATAGGGCCTGCCAGCTTGGCTGGTAGGCAGGCTGTTTTAATGTTCCTTTTGCTTTATTTCCTACAGATACGGCGTGCCAGTGTACAACCGTATGTATTAAGTATCAGGTGAACACACATTAGGTGTGCACCCCAATGTTTCATATTAACAGGATTCTTTAGGAGTGGTACGCACGGGGCTGGCCCTCGTGTGGTCAAGAAGAAGAGCTTTAGGGGAAATCTCGAAACATGTCGACCCAGTACTAGGGACTCCATACTCATTACAGTTAGGTCTTTCCCTAGTATTAACCCCTGATTTTAAAACATACCGACTAGGAGCAGGAATAAACTATTAGCTCAATAGCTGGGTATTTTTAATCTATTTTTCCCAATCCACATCACTGCACCACACATATTTTCCAAAAACTAAGTGCTCCTACGTAGTTCGCAAGTCGCAGCACGCCTCAATCCGCAGCGGATTGAGAGGACCCCAATGATGAAGCATGCCACCTAGGGGTAACCCTGGTGGGTGAGGGGACTCTAGAAAATAATTTTTCTTTCTGGGAAACGGGTTTTTCACACATGTTTAGTGGAATCCCTGTTCTTCCTATGGTTAGGTTTCTAATTCCGGATGTTGTGGAACTGCATTCCTAGGTCTACCAGTAATGGTAAATCTGAAAATGCACCAAAATCCATGGGTGGATGCGTGGGAACACCCACTTTCCACCCATGGAGCACCTTCCTGGGGCAGAGTAACGCAATGCAGCAATTTCTACTGTGTTGCGTTAAGTCAGCTTCAACAAGTCACGCAGAGCCACACAAGGTGGCATTGCGTGGCTTGATAAATCTAACTTAAGCGCTATGTTGGTCTTGCACCCCATTGCTTGGCACAAGGGAAATGCAACTCAAATAAATTTGGCCCTGAATATGTCTAGTGGGGGTTCCCAGTTAGAACTGTATGGTAGTCTCAGTAAATATTAATGGTTTGAACAATGCTCAGAGGCACCTGGCTTTTATTGTCTGGCTTGATGAGCAGACGCCTTCTTTTGTCTTGCTTCAGGGGACACATATTAGGAAATCCAAAATATCTTCAGCTAATTGGTCTCCTTTCCAATTAATATGTTATTCATTGGCATCAGCCTCTCCGAGAGGTGTGGTGGTTCTCGTTCGAGGGTCGCTGGGACAGGTTGCATCTGATAGATCTGGAAGATGAGTAGTGGAAGAAATTTATGTTAATAGGGAGAGGTATTCCTTTGTTTCTTTTTGTGGCTCAACTTTAGATGACCCTCAATCATTTTATGAGTTGGCCAATCATTCCAAGAATATATTGATAGGTGGAGATTTTAACTTTGTTCAAAAAACAGATGTTGATATAATTAGGGAAGCTATTCTCCAGCGCAAACTTAAGATGGCACGGGCAATGCAGAGGATTAAGGAGGAGCAAAGCTTGTTTGATCCTTGGCGAGCTGATAACCCGATGGTTAGGCAGTATACCTTGATGATGCTGATGAAGGATTTATAGAGTGCACAGCTACTCCGAAGAGCATCCCGGCGCTAACAGTAGCAACAGAGGAAATTAAAGCTGAAAGAAGAGCCAAGTTTTCAAGTTCCTTTTAAACTGATATTCAGATTCGGTTACACGGCCATCCACCAGGAGTTCATTTCAGCCTTTTAGGCCCAGAAAAGAGAAGGAGCAGTCCCCAGCTCTAGAGCGGCAGGTCCTGGAAACTACGGCCATTGGTTTATTGAAAGAGTACAGTATTCTGTTAGGGCAATATAGGTGTATCCTAGCTGAGAGATAGCCAGGACCAGATCGACGCAAAGCTTTATGAGTCAAAACCAAGGTTTTAAACAGAATGCGATTGTTCATTGGGAGCCAGTGCAAGGAGAAAAAATGTGCAGAAATGTGAGCTCTCAATAGAAGTTTGAGCATCAAGCGAGCAGCTGCCTTTTGAAGAACCTGTAGCTTATTTACCAAATACTGAGGGCATTTGCGTAATCCAGTCTCACCATTATAAGAGCTAGGATAACTATTTTCCTGCCAGGAAAGAAGAGGTAGTGCAAAAACATTTTTGCTGTACGTAGAAGGCCAAAACAGGTTCAAGGTATGGTATTAATTTGATTTTGACAAGACAGCTGGTTGTCAATGTTCACCCCAAGAATTTTAACCACCTCATATTGGGGGTTTGGTTGTGAAGCTCCATCCAACCAGAACAACAGCCATTCTTTTAATAGGATTTGGCAAAGCAAAGGACTTCAGTCTTATCCACATTATATTTTAACTGGTTCAAGCACATACATTGATTGTTAGGGGTTTAGTTGATAGGGTTTGGTAGAGTCAGGAGTAATATTGTCTCCTTTAATAAAGGAGAAAAAGAGCTGTGTGTCATCTGCAAAAGAAATTATTTTGGCACCAAAGGACTCCACCTTGTAGGCCAACGGGGTCATAATGATGTTAAATAGCGTGGAATTTAGGGCAGAGCCATGAGGAACCCCAACTGTACGTTTTGTGGTGCCAGATGAGAAAGGAGGCAGCCATATCTATTGACCTCTGTCTTTCAAGAAGGATTTCAGCCACTCTAGTGCGCGGCCGGTGATTCCTATATTCCGGAGGCGGGAGAGGAGCCCGGGTGGGGTACTATATCAAAGTCTGCTGATAAATCAAGTAAAATCGATACAATCTTCCCACCTGAATCTAGTATACTTCTAATAAGCTCAGTCACTTCCTGTAAGGTGGTCCCTGTACTAAAATTAGGCCTCAAACCTGATTGGCAAGGGTGAAGCAAATAATTAGATTCTAGACAATGTGAGAGTTGCCTGTTGACAAATCTTTCCAGAGGTTATACCAGTGCAGGTACCTTCTTTTTCTCTCATTATAGTTCAGCTTTGAGGATAGACTACTTTCTCACCTATAGGGATATCCCAATTGTTGACTCTTCAATTATATCAAATTCTCTGTCAGATCATGCTGCTATCAGTATAGACATGCTCCTCTCCGACAAAGTTGCCCCGCCCAAATGTTGGTCTTAAATTAGAGCATTATTCACTGAAGAATCTATTATTGAACAGATGAAGGTGCGGGCTATTTTGATATTGAGGAAAATCAACAATCTTCTCCTATTGACAATATCTGGGAAGCATTTAATGTAACTATGAGAGGGGATATTGTTGTTTTCCACACCTATTTTAATAAGTTTGCAAAAACGAAATTTAGGAAGTTGACTGAGGAGATCCATTGGGCTGAGTTGAAACTTTCCCATGTAGCTAACCCTCTACATTTTAAGGAGAGAGAGCTAGCAAAGCGTAAGCTATAGCAGTTTTTGATGGAGAAGCAACTTATAAATAGTAGAACAACTTGATGAGGTAGGTGAAGTAAGTGGGAGGCTGTTAGTCTGGAGGGTTACAACACAACAAGCTCAAAATGCCATAGATTAAATCAGGGATCCATCTACATGCACTTTGCTGGGGAGGGCCCTTTAATTGTGGAAGTATTCCATCAGCATTTTGCAACCAATTACACTGCTGGCCAACTCCTAAGTAAGAAGGATATTTTGTGTTTTTTAGATAGAATTCGCCTCCCGAAGTTGACAAGTAAAGCAGCACAAAATGTTGTTCGCCCTATAACACTATTAGAGATAGAGGCTGCGTTTAGAGCTTTGCCCAGAGGGAAGGCTCAAGAAGAAGAAGGGTTTCCATCAGAGTGGTATCTGATTCATATCACAGAAGTAAAAGGTCTCATGATGGCCCAGTTAAATATTATAATGATGAGTGGGCCTGTTCCCTCTTCATTCAGTAAAGACCTCCTCGCTTTAAGACAAAGATCTAGAAGACATAAACTCATTTCGTCTGATAACGCTGCTCAATGAAGATTATAAGATCCTATTGAAAATATTGGCTGTTAGGGTGGCAAAGGTTATGCCTTTTTTAATCGGGAAAGATCAACCCAGGCTTATTCTTGGGCGCCAGCTCTAGTATAACACTCATTATATAACTGAAGTGATTGATTACTTCAGTCTAAGCAAGACTCTTGCAGAAGTCCTGTTCATAGATGCTGAGAAAGCTTTTGACCTTGTTAGCTGGGATTATATGTTTCAGGTAATGGGATTTTCAACACAGCTTCCAAGGTCAATAGTGGCAATATATGAGGGTCATCCGCTGCATTGTCTCTAAATGGGAAGGTTTTGGACCCCTTTCAGATTTCCAGAGGCACAAGGCAGGGCTGCCCTCTGTCACCAACGCTTTTTGCAATGTTTATTGACCCCGTGGCCTGTTTTCTTGCTAGAGTAGGAAGGTGAAAGCGGCAGTCCCTGGAATATCAAAACTTAAACTATATGCTTATGACTTGGTGTTACCACTGGCACCTGAGAGCAGTGTGTTTCAAGATTTGATTGGTATTTTTTCCAAATTCTCAAGGTTTTCTAGCTACCGGGTCAATATCTCCCAAACCGAGATTCTTCTTTTTAATACGAATGTTACAGTTCTACCTCAAGAGTTGCAGAATATTTACCAGCAAAAACCAATTAGGTATTTGGGTATAAGAGTCTCCGAGAGATTCGAAGAGCTATATGACTTAAACTATCCTGAGGTACTTGCTAAGATTCTGAATATGTTTGATCGGAGGGTGAGGGTGCTGATCTCTATATTCAAGAGAGTCCCATTAGCTAAATGCATATTCTGCATCGCTAAACGTTTTCTTTACTTCAATTCCCTGAATTTTATATAATATATTTTTTCAGCAGCTGAATTCACTGATCAGTGGTTTGATTTGGGAAAAGAAGAACCCAAGAATCAGCATGAAGAAGTTGCGTCTGCCCACTCAACAAGGAGGGTTATGCCTCCCAGATTGGAGAGTGTATTATTTTACGGCACATTTAATAAATAGTGCTAGGTACGTTGATTTGGCTAAAAGTAAGACTTGTGATAACTCTTTTCTTCTGGCCATGTGCGACAGAGTGTTATTCCACATAGATCCTATTTTTCCCCAAGAAAATAATCCAAAAATGGCAGATATTGTACGCTTCTAGCTTTTAAAACTGAACAGAAACAACAATTTCAAAGACTACGATTCCCCAGTATTCATGCAGAAACTCCTGTTAAAAATGTGTGTCCTGATGAATTGTCAGACAGGGCTGCTAGATTAGCCCCTTCGATGCTCATGACGAGCTCAGCTCGTCATGCTGCGCGGTCGCGCTGTGCGCATGACGAGCTGAGCTCGTCACGACCACACCCGCGATCGGAATGTCCAGCACCTGGGCGGAATTCCGATCGCGGCGAAGCGGTTAGAGAAGTGCAATCTGGGAAAAGTCGGGGACTGGAAGGTTGATGAAGCTTTGATTCCTGGGGAAGCAGTTCAGCCCTGTATCCAAACAGTCTGGGTGCAAAATAAGTTGGTATATCTTCAAATTTCAAAATAGGCTGGTATATCATCCAAATTTTGAGGAAATACTAGCCTTTCCAAATTGAATCAACAAGGGAGATAGTTCGAGTACTTTTTCAATCTACGGGAAGATATAGAAAACGGAGACAATGGGTAAAATGGCTGAGTTCAGGAGGGTTGTTAGAACTGGGGGTCTCTAGTTGGCAGAGGTAGGTACCTTTGACCAAATAAGGACCCTTGCTTCTACGTCAGGGCAAGGGAGTTACACTACTGGATAACCCCTGCTCACCCCCTTGGTAGCTTGGTACGAGCAGACAGGCTTATCTCAGAGGCAGTGTGTTAAGCATTTGTGAACACATACAGTAATACAGTGAAAACACTACAGATGGACACCACACAGGTTTTATAAAAATAAGTATTCTTTATATAGACTTAACACAAGACCACAAACGACAAAAATCCACAATAGACTTAAAGATGGTAGAAATAACTTAGTTCAAGTTGATGGTAAATGCGACAAAGTTCTCACAAAAGTACCTGGATGCGTAACGCAAAACAAACAAAAAGGTTCACAGGGATGGAGATGCGTCGGTTCCTTGCTTCGGGGGAGACGATGTGTCGCGCCTCAATGCTTGCGCAGAGTAGGTGATGCGTCTTGGTCCTTACCGGAGAGGAGGTGATGCATTGATTCTCGTACTGCGTTCCGGTTGCGATGCGGCAAGATGGCGCCTGGATGCGATGCGACGATCCGGTGCAATGCGATAAGATGGCGCCCTTGATGCGACGACGTGAAGACGATGCGTGCACGCCCGGTGGCCGTGCGGCGACTCTGTAACTTTGGAGCCGCGACAGGCCCTGCGACACGCTTCTCCGGTGATGCGCCGGCGACCTCTGTGGCGGCAACACGCTTCTCCGGTGATGCGACGGCAACAGCTGCGACTGCGACACGCTTCTTCTTGTTGAGTCGCGCTTCCAGCTCCCAGCGACACGCAGGCTTCTGCAGACAGAATTCCCAGCAAGGGAATTCAGAGGGGAGCTGGTGGTGAAGTCTTTTGTCCCTGAGACTTCAGCAGGAGGCAAGCACAAGTTCAAGCCCTTGGAGTAATATTCTGCAAGATGATGAAAGTTCTTTAAAAATTCCTTCTCCTCTCCTTGGCACTGAAGACACCACTGTAGGCCAACCCAGCAACACAGCACACTGCAGGGGGGCAGTCCAACTCCTACAGCTTCCTTTGGTTCTTCTCCTTGGCAGAGGTTCGTCTTGTTGTTCCAGAAGTGATCTAAAATCTTGGGGTCTGGGTCCCCATATTTATAATGCAAAATCCTTTGTACTCTGAAGGCAGAGAGGCCTTTACCTGGTCCAAACCAGTTCTGTGCAGTCCTGGAGCACTTTGTTTACAGGACTACTTCTTTCCTTTGGCAGGGTGGGCCAGGGACATCAGATGCACAACAGGAGGTGGAGCCAGCATTGTGGAAGGCAGGCACAGCCCTATTCAGACCCAGGTGCAACTCCTCCCACCATTCTACATGCAAATAGGTCTATTCAGCCCTGTGCTGACTCACCCTGTCTCCTGGAATCCCCCAGCCCCTGTCACTCACAAAGCCAGACAACACAATACACAACCTAGCAGAGGCAGGCTTGGACAGTTAGGCAAGAAAATACCTACTTTCTAAAAGTGGTATTTTCAAACACAGAATGTTAAAACCAACTTTACTAAAAGATGTATTTTATCATTCTGAGTTCAGGCATACTAAACTCGAATTTCTACCATGGTCCCTGGGTCAGTTAGGATTATAAGATGTTATAATCAAACTGCCCATTCTGGCCTATGGGGACAGGTAGCCTTGCAATAGTGAAAAACAAAAATGGTTGTAATTCACTATTAGGACATGCCACCCACACCAGGGCATGTCCTACCTTATACTTACAATGCACCCTGCCCTTGGGCCTACCTTAGGGGTGTCTGATATGAAGATAAGGGAAGGTTTAGGGACTGGCAAGTGGGTGCACTTGCCAAGTTAACATGGCAGTCACAGACTGCACACAGGCTCTGCAATGGCAGGCCTGAGACACATTTTACAGGCTGCTTCTGTGGGTGGCACAAACAGTGCTGCAAGCCCACCAGCAGCATTTGATTTACAGGCCCTGGGCACACCTGGTGCACTATACTAGGGTCTGACAAGTAAATCAAATGATCCAATCATGGAGTCACTAATCAATACATCAATTTAACATAGGGATCACTTGCACTGTGGCACTGAATAGCAGTGTCACAGTGCCAAAAGCATCTAAAACCAGCAAACAGATCAAAAACAGAGGAGGCAATCAGAAATAAAGTGGAAGGGAGACTCACGCCAATGGTACCAGGTCTAACACGTGTCCCCTCCAGCTGAAATGTGGGGAGAACTACCCTTCCCCTTGGGAGTTCTCATCACTAAGGCGGAAAAATCTGGACAGACCATCAGCATTGGCGTGTTCTGTACCAGGGCGGTGTTCCACCGTAAAGTCCATCCCCTGTAGGGAAATGGACCACCTCAACAACTTTGGGTTCTCACCCCTCATCTGCATCAGCCATCTGAGGGGCCTGTGGTCTGTCTGAACCCGGAAGTGAGTCCCAAACAGGTATGGTGTTAGAAATGGGATCTCTAGTTGGCAAGGGCTTGCACCTTTGTCCAAGTAGGGACCCTTCTTCCTAGTCAGGGTAAGGGTGTTACACTCGTGAAGTAACCCCTGCTCACCCTCGTGGTAGCTTGGCACGAGCAGTCAGGCTTAATTCAGAGGCAGTGTGTAAAGCATTTGCACATAACCAACAGTAATACAGTGTAAGCACTACAAACGGACACCACACCAGTTTAGAAAAATAACCAATATTTTATATACTCAAGACAAGACCAATTACGGCAAAAATCCACAATACTGTACTTTACGAATGAATACTTGATACGGTAACTTCTTCTTTGCAGGAATAGCACGAAAGCAAAGTTCGTACGACTCGGTAGCTCCGTCCGAGCCTACCGTGATGCTGAAAACTACAGAGTCTAACAGTTCCAGCCGACCGCGTCGATACGGGCCAGCAGAGTCATGAACAGACTCGGTTACAGTACCTTTCTCGTTGTGGCTGGTACGGAGTGTACGAGCCGGTCGGCGTTCGTCGCGGTTGCGGTGCAAGACGGAGCGATGCAAGGTGCGGTGTCCCTCGATGCGGTGCAGGCAGCGGCTCGATGAGCGTCGTGCAGACGGAGTCGGTGAGTCCAAGGCGTGCGATGCAGGGTGAGACGATGCTCGATGCGGTGCTGACAGGTTGCGATGCAGGCGACCTAGCCGGAGTGCGGGAGCTGGCGTCGGACAGCGGTGCGAGTCGGAGCGGTGCGTCGCAGACGTGCGAGCGGTGCCCCAAACGCGGTGCGGTCTCGACTCTTGAGCCAGTTGCAGCGACCGCGTCGGTCGGGTCCGGTTGGTTCAGTGAAGCGATGCGATGTGAACTGCGGTGCCCGCAGGTCACGGTGCAAGCAGCGGCTCGATGTTGGCGGCGTTGGACGTCGCCCACGGTGAGACCAGGGTTGCGATGCGAAGCGGGGCGATGCGGTCTGCGGTGCAAACAGGTCACCGGCCAGGGATGGATTCGGTTGACGGAGTCGGTTGCAGTTCCCTTCCTCTGTGGCAACTGAAACAGCGTTCCAGAAGCGGTACCCAGAGGCTTGTGAAGTCTTTGTAGTCCCTGAGACTTCTTAACAGGCCAGCTCGGTTTCAGGCCCTTGGAGATACTCAGCACAAGTTTGTAGAAAGTTCAGTCCTTTCACTGCCCAAGGCAGAAGCAGCAGCTGCAGGCCAACCCAACAAAGCAACAACACAGCAAAGGGGCAGTACTCCTCCTGGCAGCTCTTCCAGCTCTTCGTCTTGGCAGGTTCCTTGATTCCAGCGAGATCTAAATTCATGGGGTCAGGGCCCCAATATTTATATCCCAAATTCCTTTGTTCTCTGAAGGCAGAGAGGCCTTTGCCTAGTCCAAACCAGTTCTGGAGCACTTTGTTGACAAGTCTCCGTCCCTTCTTTCAGTGAGTAGGCCAGGGACATCAGACGCACCACAGGAGGTGGAGCCAGCATTGTGGAGGGAAGGCACTGTCCTATTCAGGGCCCAGGTGCGACCCCTCCCACCCATCTACATGTAGATCTTGCTATTCAGCCCTGTGCTGACTCACCCTGTCTCCTGGCATCCCCCAGCCCCTGTCACTCACACTCCAGACAAGGAATACACAACCTCGCAGAGGCAGGCTTGGATGGTTAGACAAGAAAATACCCACTTTCTAAAAGTGGTATTTTCAAACACAGTATGTTAAAACCAACTTCACTAAAAGATGCATTTTATCATTCTGAGTCCAGGCATACTAAACTCGAATTTCTACCATGTTCCCGGGGTCAGTTAGGATTATAAACTGTAATAATCAAACCTGCCCGTTCTGGCCTAGGGGAACAGGTAGCCTTGCAATAGTGAAAAACGAACTAGGCTGTAATTCACTATCAGGACATGCCGCACACACCCGGGCATGTCCTACCTTTCGCGTACAACGCACCCTGCCCACAGGGGTACCTTGGGCCTACCTTAGGGGTGACTAACAGGTAGCAAAGGGAAGGTTTAGGGACTTGCAAGTGTGTGCACTTGCCAAGTCGACATGGCAGCCCCCGGCTGCGCACAGGCTCTGCGATGGCAGGCCCGAGTTACACTTTACGGGCTGTTTGCGTGGGTGGCACAATCCAGTGCTGCAGCCCACCAACAGCATTTGGTCTATAGGCCCTGGCACTCGCAGTGCACTTTACAAGGGACTGACACATAAACCAAATAGGCCAATCATGGAAACACCAATCCATAACACATTTTATACAGGAGCACTTGCACTTTCTCACTGGACCGCAGTGAGGAAAGTGCGCAGAATCATTACACCAGCAAAAAACAGAGTCAAAACCGGGAGGTCAGAAAGCAAAAAGTCAGGGGAAACACGCCAAAAGATGCCAAGTCTAACACATGTCCCCTCCAGCTGAAAGTAGGGAGAACTACCCAACCCCGTTGGAGTTCTCTTCACTAAGGCGGAAGAACCTGGACAGACCATCTGCGTTGGCGTGTTCTGTACCAGGACGGTGTTCCACCGTAAAGTCCATTCCCTGTAGGGAGATGGACCACCTCAGCAGTTTTGGATTCTCACCCCTCATTTGCATCAACCATCTGAGGGGCCTGTGGTCTGTCTGAACCCGGAAGTGAGTCCCAAACAGGTATGGTCTCAACTTCTTCAGCGCCCAGACCACAGCAAAAGCTTCCCTTTCTATGGCACTCCACCTCTGTTCCCTGGGAAGTAGTCTCCTGCTAAGGAAGACTACAGGCTGATCCAGGCCCTCTTCGTTCAGTTGTGAGAGCACCGCTCCCACACCATGCTCTGAAGCGTCAGTCTGCACGACAAATTCTTTGGAGAAGTCAGGTGCCTTGAGCACGGGCGCCGTGCACATGGCTGCCTTCAGGGCATCAAAAGCTTTCTGGCAGGACTCAGTCCAGATCACTTTCCTGGGCTGCCTCTTAGAGGTCAGCTCTGTTAAGGGGGCAACGATGGTGCCATAGCCCTTAACAAATCTCCTATAATAGCCGGTGAGACCTAAGAAGGCTCTCACCTCTGTCTGGGTCTTGGGGGCTCCCAAGCCAGAATGGTGTCAATCTTGGGTTGTAGGGGCGCCACCTGGCCGCTTCCTACCTGGTCCCAAGTACACCACAGAACCCTGCCCGATCTGGCACTTACTGGCCTTGATCGTGAGGCCTGCACCTTGCAGAGCCCTCAACACTTTCTCAAGGTGCTGTAAATGTTCTTCCCAGCTGGAACTGAACACAGCAATGTCATCCAGGTAGGCGGCACTGAAATCCTCCAGCCCGGCCAACACCTGATTGACCAACCTCTGAAAGGTGGCAGGGGCATTCTTCAACCCAAAGGGCATCACCCGGAATTGGTAATGACCTTCTGGGGTTGAGAATGCTGATCTCTCCTTGGCCCCATCGGTTAAGGCAATCTGCCAGTACCCAGACGTCAAATCAAACGTGCTGAGGAACCGGGCAGCTCCCAACCGATCAATGAGCTCATCAGCTCTGGGGATGGGGTGCGCGTCAGTCCTGGTGACGGCATTGAGCCCCCGGTAGTCCACACAAAACCGGAGTTCTGGAGTGGCACCGGGCGCCGCAGCCTTTGGGACCAAGACCACTGGGCTGGCCCAAGGACTGTGGGAGGGCTCAATCACCCCTAACGCCAACATCTTAGAGACCTCCTCCTTGATGCTGGCTCTGACCCGGTCAGTCAACCTGTAAATCTTGTGCTTTACAGGAGGGCTGTCACCAGTGTCCACGTCATGGGTACACCAGTGAGTAACACCGGGGGTCAGAGAGAACAGTGGGGCGAACTGTCCCAACAACTGGCGACAGTCCCCCTGCTGCTCCTGAGTCAGAGTAGGGGAGAGGATCACACCCTCTACTGACCCATCATGCTCCTTGGTAGACAGGAGGTCAGGGAGAGGCTCACTCTCCTCTTCCACCCCATCATCTGTCGCCAAGAGCATACTCACTTCGGACCTCTCGAAGTGGGGCTTGAGGCGGTTCACGTGAAGGACCCTCAAAGGGTTCCTTGGAGCCTGCAAATCCACCAGGTAGGTGACGTCACTTTTGCGCTCCTTTACCTCATATGGCCCAGTCCACTTGTCCTGCAAGGCACAAGGTGCTACTGGGGCCATGACCCACACTTTTTGCCCAGGTTGAAATTCGACCAGAGTGGCATTCTGGTCATACCATCTCTTCATTTCTTCCTGGCTTGCTTCTAGGTTCGCCTGAGCGAGTTTCCTGAAGCGGGCAGTTTGGTTTCTAAAGACAAGCATGTAGCTAAATACATCCTGGGGAGTTTTCCTGGGAGCTGCCTCCCAGCCTTCCTTTACCAAACTCAGAGGTCCTCTGACAGGGTGGCCATACAGGAGCTCAAAGGGGCTGTACCCAAGAGACTTCTGAGGCACCTCCCTGTATGCAAAGAGTAGGCATGGCAAGAGGACGTCCCACTTACGCCTCATGGGTTCTGTTAGACCCTTGATCATGCCTTTCAAGGTCTGGTTGAATCTCTCCACCAGACCGTTTCCTTGTGGGTGGTAAGGAGTGGTGAACTTGTAGGTTACACCACACTCCTTCCACAGGGATGTCATATACTTCGATATGAAATTGGTCCCCCTATCGGAAACCACCTCTCTGGGGAATCCCACACGGGAAAAGATCCCCATTAACACCCGGCCCACCACTGGCGCCGTCGTTGTCCTGAGAGGGATTGCCTCCGGGTACCGGGTGGCATGGTCCACCAAGACCAGGATGTACCTGTTGCCCATGGCTGTCTTGGGATCCAGTGGCCCCACAATATCCATCCCTACCCTTTCAAAGGGTGTTCCAACAACAGGAAAAGGTTGGAGAGGAGCTTTGACCTTCCTCCCACTCTTACCACTTGCCTGGCAAGTTTGGCAAGACCTACAGTGCGCATCTGACTGCCTTCGCATTTGGGGCCAAAAGAAGTGGGTGACAAGCCTGTCAAAGGTCTTGTCCTGCCCCAAATGTCCTGCCAAAGGCACGTCATGAGCCAGACCCAGTAGGAAGGTCCTGAAGCGCTGGGGTACCACCAGCACACGGGCTGACCCAGGCTCAGCAACCTTAGGCTCACTGTATAGGAGACCACTCTCCCAGTAGATCAGATGTGACCCGGACTGATTACCAGCTGCCTGGTCTGCAGCCTGCCGCCGCAGACCCTCCAGAGTAGGGCACTCGTTCTGCTCCCTGCAGAACTCCTCCCTGGTGGGACCCCCTTCTTGCTGCCAATGGGTCAGCTCAGAGATGTCTCCCAGTTCGGCTACCTGCTCCCCTGTAGGCACCGCGGTGTCCCCCTCGAGGTCCGCCTCCTCCCGGTCCGTGGGATCTTCGAGGGCCGGTTTCCCGCGCCCCCTGCCCTTTCTCTTGGCAGGGACTTGGGCCACTGTTTCAGGCTCCAAGTCCTTTTGATCACCCTTTCTGGCTGCCATTGACCGAGTAGACACGCATGCCCACTCTGGCAACCCAAGCATCTCCAAGTGAGACCTGAGCTCAACCTCCTTCCATAAGGACTGCTCCAGGTCGTTTCCTAGCAGACAATCTACAGGCATGGTAGGGCTCACAACCACCCTCAAGGGACCTGAGACCCCCCCCATTCAAAGGGAACCTGCGCCACCATACATTGGCGCTCTGAGTTGTCTACCGCAACTACTTGGTGGAATGCCCCGGGGACTACTTGCTTCTCAGACACCAGGTGACACCGGACTGAGGTCACACTGGCTCCAGTATCTCTGAGAGCCTCTACCCTGTTCCCATTAATGGTCACCCAGGTGCTATATTTCTTTGTGTTAGGGGGCACCTGGTTTCCTGGGACCATCTCACTGTCCCCTAGTGAGACAAGGGTCATTTCTGCGGGATCCCCACCCTCCTGTGGGCACCCCTCCTCCTCAAGCGCTACACTAGCCAACACTTTGGACTGTCCACCGGTGGGTGGCTGTGTCCCCTTCGGGCACTTGGGGTCCCCCTTAAAGTGACCTACCTGGTCACATGCATAACACTTGCGGGGGCCGGTCTCAACAGGCTTCCCTGTAGGGACCCCTTTCTTCTTATCACCGGGGGCTGGGAACCTTTACCCTGGGTACTAGTTTGGGGCCCTTTAGAGAACTCCTGTGCTTTACCCTTGTCCCCCACCTTTCTGCTGGGGACCCTGCCCACCTTTGGCTGAGTCTCCCCCAAACGCTTTCTTGTGGACCCTGGTACTCACCCAGCGGTCCGCTTCCATAGCAAGCTTCCTGGGGTCAGTTAGCTTACTATCAACTAGGTGCTGGCGCAGATCTGCAAAACATAGACTAGACAAGTGCTCCCATGCAATCAAGTTGTAGAGCCCCTGAAAATCTGTTACACTACTGCCCTTCACCCAACCATCCAGAGACCTGCAGAACACATCCACACATTCCAACCAAGTGTTGGCATCAGACTTCTTACTGGACCTGAACTGATCCCTGTACTTTTCAGGAGTAAGACCATACTTCGTGAGAAGGGCATCCTTCATGTCAGCATAGGTGAGGTGATACCCCTTACCCAAAGCTATCAGAGCATCCCTTGCTTCTTCCGGGAAAAGTGGCCACAATCCTGCTCCCCAATTCTCCTCAGGGACCCCATTCATGTGTATGGCTGCCTCATAACCCTGAAACCACCTTTGTATGTCATCCCCCTTCTTGAACTCCTTGCCTACGTTCTTGGGAATGTGCACAATCCTGTCTGCCTTTCTGGACGAATTGCTGCCACCATCTGAGCCTGACTTACTCCTAAGTTCTAGCTCCTTCAGTTCTCTCTCATGCTCTAAGAGCATCTTCCTCTCCTCTATGGCCAATCTCTTCTCCTCCCGCTCACTCTCCAGCCTGAGCTTCTGCAGCTCAAACTGCCTTGCCTCCCGCCTGTCCTCCAGCTCCTCTGGGGACAGACTGCTGCTGCCTGACCTGGCGGGTTCCCCCTACCCAAAAGCACATCCACCCTGGAAATAGGCTCCTCCACCTCCTCACTGAGATTACCAGGCTGCCCATTGGCATGTCTGGCTGCTACCCAGGCCCTCAGCGCCTTCTGTAGCTCCTCCTTCCTTGTGAGGCCTTTAATTTGGACTTTCAAGTTTTTACAAATCGCTCGTAACTCCTTTACGGCGTAGGATTCCAACCTGTCCTCCTCAAAGATAACTTCCAGAGATGCAACGGATGATGCAATTGATTCAGGCATGACAAAAGTCGTGAGTTGAAAACTGGCAAGATAAAAAATAGGCCAAAAGAAAAAGAACCAGTATGTGGTACGTAATGGTCTGCGATATGGTAGTAGTGCACACCAATCACTGTAAGTCAAGTGCAAACACAAG
Organism: Calotriton arnoldi; assembly: GCA_963921515.1. NCBI lineage: Eukaryota > Metazoa > Chordata > Amphibia > Caudata > Salamandridae > Calotriton > Calotriton arnoldi. Next base: position 3,239,283 of record CAWUFW010001040.1, read on the forward strand.
TCCTATCCTCACCGCTGACAACCAATGTTAGAAATGGGATCTCTAGTTGGCAAGGGCTTGCACCTTTGTCCAAGTAGGGTCCTTCTTCCTAGTCAGGGTAAGGGTGTTACACTCGTGAAGTAACCCCTGCTCACCCTCGTGGTAGCTTGGCACGAGCAGTCAGGCTTAATTCAGAGGCAGTGTGTAAAGCATTTGCACATAACCAACAGTAATACAGTGTAAGCACTACAAACGGACACCACACCAGTTTAGAAAAATAACCAATATTTTATATACTCAAGACAAGACCAATTACGGCAAAAATCCACAATACTGTACTTTACGAATGAATACTTGATACAGTAACTTCTTCTTTGCAGGAATAGCACAAAAGCAAAGTTCATACGAGTCGGTAGCTCCGTCCGAGCCTACCGTGATGCTGAAAACCACAGAGTCTAACAGTTCCAGCCGACCGCGTCGATACGGGCCAGCAGAGTCATGAACAGACTCGGTTACAGTACCTTTCTCGTTGTGGCTGGTACGGAGTGTACGAGCCGGTCGGCGTTCGTTGCGGTTGCGGTGCAAGACGGAGCGATGCAAGGTGCGGTGTCCCTCGATGCGGTGCAGGCAGCGGCTCGATGAGCGTCGTGCAGACGGAGTCGGTGAGTCCAAGGCGTGCGATGCAGGGTGAGACGATGCTCGATGCGGTGCTGACAGGTTGCGATGCAGGCGACCTAGCCGGAGTGCGGGAGCTGGCGTCGGACAGCGGTGCGAGTCGGAGCGGTGCGTCGCAGACGTGCGAGCGGTGCCCCAAACGCGGTGCGGTCTCGACTCTTGAGCCAGTTGCAGCGACCGCGTCGGTCGGGTCCGGTTGGTTCAGTGAAGCGATGCAATGCGAACTGCGGTGCCCACAGGTCACGGTGCAAGCAGCGGCTCAATGTTGGCGGCGTTGGACGTCGCCCACGGTGAGACCAGGGTTGCGATGCGAAGCGGGGCGATGCGGTCTGCGGTGCAAACAGGTCACCGGCCAGGGATGGATTCGGTTGACGGAGTCGGTTGCAGTTCCCTTCCTCTGTAGCAACTGAAACAGCGTTCCAGAAGCGGTACCCAGAGGCTTGTGAAGTCTTTGTAGTCCCTGAGACTTCTTAACAGGAGGCCAGCTCGGTTTCAGGCCCTTGGAGATACTCAGCACAAGTTTGTAGAAAGTTCAGTCCTTTCACTGCCCAAGGCAGAAGCAGCAGCTGCAGGCCAACCCAACAAAGCAACAACACAGCAAAGGGGCAGTACTCCTCCTGGCAGCTCTTCCAGCTCTTCGTCTTGGCAGGTTCCTTGATTCCAGCGAGATCTAAATTCATGGGGTCAGGGCCCCAATATTTATATCCCAAATTCCTTTGTTCTCTGAAGGCAGAGAGGCCTTTGCCTAGTCCAAACCAGTTCTGGAGCACTTTGTTGACAAGTCTCCGTCCCTTCTTTCAGTGAGTAGGCCAGGGACATCAGACGCACCACAGGAGGTGGAGCCAGCATTGTGGAGGGAAGGCACTGTCCTATTCAGGGCCCAGGTGCGACCCCTCCCACCCATCTACATGTAGATCTTGCTATTCAGCCCTGTGCTGACTCACCCTGTCTCCTGGCATCCCCCAGCCCCTGTCACTCACACTCCAGACAAGGAATACACAACCTCGCAGAGGCAGGCTTGGATGGTTAGACAAGAAAATACCCACTTTCTAAAAGTGGTATTTTCAAACACAGAATGTTAAAACCAACTTCACTAAAAGATGCATTTTATCATTCTGAGTCCAGGCATACTAAACTCGAATTTCTACCATGTTCCCGGGGTCAGTTAGGATTATAAACTGTAATAATCAAAACTGCCCGTTCTGGCCTAGGGGGAACAGGTAGCCTTGCAATAGTGAAAAACGAACTAGGCTGTAATTCACTATCAGGACATGCCGCACACACCCGGGCATGTCCTACCTTTCGTGTACAACGCACCCTGCCCACAGGGGTACCTTGGGCCTACCTTAGGGGTGACTAACAGGTAGCAAAGGGAAGGTTTAGGGACTTGCAAGTGTGTGCACTTGCCAAGTCGACATGGCAGCCCCTGGCTGCGCACAGGCTCTGCGATGGCAGGCCCGAGTTACACTTTACGGGCTGTTTGCGTGGGTGGCACAATCCAGTGCTGCAGCCCACCAACAGCATTTGGTCTATAGGCCCTGGCACTCGCAGTGCACTTTACAAGGGACTGACACATAAACCAAATAGGCCAATCATGGAAACACCAATCCATAACACATTTTATACAGGAGCACTTGCACTTTCCCACTGGACCGCAGTGAGGAAAGTGCGCAGAATCATTACACCAGCAAAAACAGAGTCAAAACCGGGAGGTCAGAAAGCAAAAAGTCAGGGGAAACACGCCAAAAGATGCCAAGTCTAACATATGGTCTCAACTTCTTCAGTGCCCAGACCACAGCAAATGCCTCACGCTCACCTCTGC